>PVJL010001295.1:28780-278962 GCA_004026885.1 Lyroderma lyra
CATCAAGTTGACAATGCACTGTGGAATTGTATGCCTGAAACCTATGTAATCCTTGCTAACAGATGTCACCCCAATAAGTCTAACAATAAAAATGAATTTAAAAAAAAAAAATAACACATTTCCAAGGAAGTGCACTCTGAATATCTACTTTCTTTACCCAGAATATAAAATTCACTCATTTATAAAGAACTATAGCATGACATAAAGCTGAAATGATGTCCTCATAAAACATGATTTAAAAAGTTGTTTGAAACAGGAGGGTTTTTTTTCCTTTAAGAAAAAAAGATACTCTATGATTTGGGCTTATTGCACTTTTCTGCACCATAATTTTCCCATCAGTAAAAAGTCATATTTGTGACCTGTATACTTTCTTGGGATGCCAACGTGATTGTAGAATATGCATTCATCCATATATGTCTCCCTCTACCTATACAGTTACCTACTTATCTATCATGATTAGAGAAGTCTGTTTTACAGACAAATTGCAAAAATAAACTCACCTTATTTTCCCTCCCTCCTAACAGGTGAAGCAGGGGCAGGAAAGAACAGGCAATATTATATTTTCTAACTGGAGCAATTTAAAGCGACCCTAAGCTTGATAAAAGAAAAAATACATGCATTAACAAATACACATCTATGTGCGTACATACATACATATTAAGCAATGAAAAATGTGCACATACTTATGAATTACATATTGAGGAAGAGAAAGACAAAGGATGAGAGAATGTCTTAAGAAGAGTTCAGCTGTTGGAGGGACAGCCATGGGAAATATATATGGACGCTCCTTATGCATGTTATGGATTTACTGTCTGAGCTCCAAGTTTATCCTTTTCATCACATCTGTGAAATTTTTTAACATTTCCTTCGCCACCCGGCACGACGTTGAGCTTGGTCAGTAGATGGCGCTGGAGAAGCATTTCAGGCAGAGCCGGGTTTGCCTCCAATTCTGTGCCCACTGCAGCCTTTGGCTCCTGGGTACGCAGCCTCTCCAGGGTCCACCTATAGCACTGGTGGAATCTTTTTTTTTTTTTTAAGAAGAAATATAAGAAACCCACAGCTTAATAGAAGAAGTAAAATAAGTACTATAACAAAATTTTACAACAAAAGTACCTCTGAAATTCAACACAAGAGGAGGAAAAAGAAAAAGGATAGGAAAAAATTAACTAAATTAAAATTACCTGTTGGAAGAACACCACTAGAAAGGGAAGCTCTGCAGAAGCAAGGCAGATGTCACAATTTGGGAAGTAGTAAGTTCTTCCCTACTGTGAGCCTGAAATTTAAATCAACACACGCCATGTGAAACAGATCCGTGTAAAACCTTGGACTGAAAATTTCCTAGACTCTGGCCACGTGCTGTCATCTGTTCAAGTGTGAAAACTACACCACAGCAGAGTCAATGTGTGGTCCAATTCATACACCTAAACCCAGACACACATTTTTATTATCTGATTCAGATTTCCTGTCATCTGTGTATCTATCTGCCTATCGGCTCCAAAGCAACCTGTTCGAAGACATTGCAGTAGTGAGCAGGTCAGGAGGGCTGGCCAGTGCAAGGCAAAGACAGGTGTCACAGTGAGCTTGAAATGCCCTCCTCATCCATCTCTACCATTCCTGATGCGCCACCAATGTCTAGCACTAATCTCAATTGTCTCCTGAATTAGGTAAAAAAACAACATTGATAAAAGTTGTTAAAGCTGTTCCTCTGCACCTAACCACATAGCCCAAAAAGTGCTCTCCATATCAGTTCATATAGACCTTAGTCATTCTTTTTTATACCTGCATAGTACTGTATTGTATGTGTGCCATAATTTAACCTTTATTAAATGATGATTTTTCAGTATTTTTCTATTATAAGTCATGTTGCAATAAATAATCTTGTGCATGTGTGGTTTTACATCGCTCGAAGTTTGTATTCCATCTAAAGTGCGATCGCCTGGGTCAGAGCATGCATGCATAGTTTTGTTAGATATCGCCGAGTTTCCCTTTAGAGGGGTTGTAACATTCTGCGACAGGAAAATACCTGTTTTCCCATACCCTCACCAAGAGAGGACGTATAATTGTCAAGTTTTTGAATGTCTGCCCGTCAGGATTGACATATGTGGCATAGGTGTACAAACACAACATGAAGAAATGTATCCAGGAGTGGATATAAATTTTAAAGGTAGAAATCATTTGCTTTGGGGTAGATGTATTCAGCGGTTTAGAGCATCTATTTCCCAATGTTCTTCGTCACTCATCAGAGATAAGCTCTCTCACGGAGTCACTAAAACTGTTTGGCCAGTGGATGTCACTCTAGTGCTACTTTAAGGGATAGATTGAACCCTTCCCCACCCCCCAACCCTCAGCTCATACGAGGGCTGTCCGGAAAGTATCAGCCATGTAACAGGAAAAATAGATGAATTTGTGGTTGGATTTTCTTTTCAGAAACCTTTGTATTTTAGAACAATAACTCTTTTAAAGTCCACTCCATATGTTCATTACATAAACTAGCCAAGAGTTTTCAAGGAATAAGTCTTTTTTTAAAAGCCCATGTTTTGGCCACTGTGAACAGCGCTGCAATGAACATTGGGGTACATAAGTTTTTGCGGACAAAGGTTTTCAAGTCTTTTGGGTAGATCCCCAGAAGGGGGATTGCTGGGTCAAATGGTAACTCCATTCCCAATTTTCTGAGGAACCTCCACACTGCCTTCCACAGTGGCTGTACCCAAGACTAATATGTTTAATAGAAGGGAGGTTTTTAAAGGGCTAAAGAAAACCAGTTCTGCATGTTCTGATTTAAAGTGTGGTAGTTTGGGTCTAATAACTAAAATTAGCTAAATTAAAAACAAAATTCATGAGCAATGGAAATTAAACCATAATCATGTGGCTCTGTGATGTATGTAAATATTCATAGCATGACATTTTTGTCCTTGCTCCTACACAGAAACAGATCCTACACAGGTCCACAGAACTGGAGAGAGGCTTGACATCAGCGGACCCCTCTCCAGCTGAGGGCCATGGCTTTTCACCTAGGACAGTTTCCAAGCATGAAATGCAGATGTCTTAGCTTAGCTCTTGCAGACCCTCTCCTAACACTACCTTCAGAAAACTGACCTTTAAATGAATTCCCAAAGCATTTATTTATCCAGTAAGAAAAAATGGCAAGGATGATCTTAAAGACCAGAAAAATCCTTACACTAATTACTTTGTGGATTAAAGGGAAGGAGAAATCATAGCAAATTTAGGGTATTAAGCTATAGCTCTTTAATCTTCATTATTGTTCACTTCAAAAAGTAGGTAATTTTCAAATCAAAAAGAAAGATAAGGTTACCTTCACAGATTAGAGCTGTGTTATTTGTCATCAATAGCAGGCCAATTAGTTATCAAATTAATATAGATGACACTTTTAAATAGATATTTTATCAATAGAGTACCAACAGAAAAATGATACTCAAATTCGGATACATCAAGAATGGTTCTAAGTCTTAAAGACCACAGAAGATTGGTCGAGAATAACTAAACTCCCAATTCTAGAATAAGCTCAATTTTCAGTAAATAGCCATGATTAATAAAACTGACAACAGATGATACACACTGAGTTCTGATGTCAACAGTTGAATCTCTCTTTATGACAACCCTTAGCCAGGTGTGGCTAAGAAATCATCTGCCCCAGAAGGCGTGCCGAGTATGAGCTGTGGGCTCTCCTCTCAGGACATATGGCTCCTCCGTCAGGCTGAGGCCTATGCTCTTTACCTGGGTATTGCTTGGGTCCGCGGGGGCCGATCCACCCGGCCTGCTCTTGGTGGAGTTCTACACCTCCAGAACCCTCTGGCTTACATACAGTTTCCTCATTCTACCTTTTCCTACATACAGAACTGGAAATTCATCATCTGTAACATGGAGGTATTACGAGTACCTACTTCACAGGGTTGCTATGAAAATTATGTACATAATATCAGGAAAGTGCTTAAAACAGTGCCTGGCACACAGTAAGTAACAGTCTTATCTGTTATTATGTATGTACAATTAGTTGGCAGATATGCATTTGTTGGAAGAAATGGAATACCTAGATTGCTTCAACCTGCTCATTGTAATGCAGCCACAGACTAGAATGGGCCTGGATTTTCTAGGAACTCTTAGCTGATTGATACCATTATGTAACCACCACCCTAATCAAGACGTATAATAGACAGCCCCTCAGAAAGTTTCTTCATGGCCCATTGCAGTCTATTCCTTTCCTCTACCCCTAGCCTTAGACATCTATAATTTGCCTTTTCTAGATGTTTATATAAATAGAATCATAGAGAGTACGAGGGCTGTCCAGAAAAACACCCAGCCATAAATGCCTCTATTTTTCATATTACATGGCTGGATACTTTCTGGACAGCCCTTGTGTACTTATCACACAACTCAACAATCCTACTCATAGGTACTCACTGATGAAAAATAAAAACAAATGTCCTCCCAAAGACTTGTACGTGAATGTCCTTAGCAGCTTTACTTAAAATAACCCATACTGGAAGGGACTCAAGTGTTCATCAACAGATGAGTGGATACACAAACTCTTCTGTATCCATTCAATGAAATACTGCTTGGCTATAAAAAGGAATAAACTACTAGGTGCACACAATATGGATGAATCTCAAATGACCCATGCTACGTGAGAGAGGACAGAGAAAAGATCATACAAGGGCTGTCAGGGAAAAATCCAGCCCAACAGCCTCTATTTTTCATATTATATGGCTGGATACTTTCTGGACAGCCGTGTGTGTGTGTGTGTGTGTGTGTGTGTGTGTGTGTGTGTGTGAAGGGAGGAGGGACAATTTCACAAACTCACTCTAGAAAGAGTGCTACATACCTTATTGGTGAATAACACTACAGTAACCTTCAAAGTGCTCCGCTTAGGAAGCTACACACCAATGCCAGCACCTAGCCCACCCTTCAAAGCAGTTTTGGAACTGTTTCTGGAATGGCCATCAGAGCTGCTGTCGTACCCAACCTTGCCAAGGTTATGACACCTTACCGAGTTGTTTGTATAGTGCTCCCGACCCAAGTGCACAGTAGCAAGTACGCAAACTTAATTGTCAGATTTGGGGTATGTAGTGATATTCAGCAATGAAGTATGTAGCACTTTTTCTAGGATGAGTTCATGAAATTAATTGTCTGACCATATATATATTATATATATATATGAAATTATATATGACTTTTTTAATCCATTCATCTGTTGACAGACATTTAGGTGTTTCCATATCTTGGCTATTGTTAACAGTGGTGCATTATATAAAATTAGAAAATGTAACTAGGTCCATATGATTCCTTCCAGTTTTAAAATTTTATGACCCACAGGCAGTAATTGCTACACCCTTATTAGTAAACAATTTGAGCACAAACCCAAATATGTGCATATTTATTTAGTTTCAAAATGTATATATATATCACAGTACTAGCACCTTATATTAATGAACACACACACAGTTTTTTTTAAAGAATGAAATAAACAATACTTTAAATGTCTAATTAATTAGGATGCTCCATATACCAATACCTCAAGCCACAATATAGACTTTGTCAATAAAGGTAATGAATGTGAACCCATTTTTAAGATAGTATTCTTAAAGGTTTATGCATTGGTTTTTGTTGTTGAGTTTGTTGTGTGTGTTTTGCCTCGTGCTTGGGAGGAAGAGACATACCTGCCTGGCCACTTTCTTGTTCATTTGGCCCTGCTCTATTATTTAGGTAAGAGTCAACAAAGAACATTTGTCTCTTACCCACCTGTTTTCTAAAACACAGTAGTCAGAGGGAGGGAGATCAATCAGCGGGTATTACACTATCCGTGCCTCTGTGCAGGAAAAGGTAGCATAGCAGGCCAAGCTGCTGTCTTTGAAAACCCCAGCGTGCAAGACTGGTCCTTGGCTGGCATCTGGACACTTAGATTCCCACCCATTAACTGACTACTGTGACTCAATGTGCCAAACCATTTGTACAAATGATGTGGTTTATACTGAGCATCCGTGTCCCTTCGGGGAGCCTGGAATTTATGTATGTGCTAGATAAAGAGTGCCATGTGCTTATCAGCCCCCAAGGAAAACCCTGGGCACTGAGTCTCTAATGGACTTCCCTGGGTGGCAACATTTCACATATATTGTCACAACTCCATGCTGGTAGAATTCAGTGTCCTGTGTGACTCTCCTGGGAGAAGACCCTGACAAGCTTGTACCCTGTTTCCTCCAGACTTCACCCAAGACAACTTTTTCATTTGCTGAGTTGGCTTTGTATCCTTTCTCTGTAATAAATTACAACCATGATTATGACTTATGCTCAGTCCTGTGAATCCTTCCAGAGCCTCATTGAATGTGGAGGTGGTCCTGGGGACCTCATGACATGGACTGCTTAATACTCCCTAAAATACTTACCCTGAACTGCAGACCTTCCTTTATGGGGATATTTGAAAAGAAAGAGCCTTGTCAAACTTTCCATTTATTCATAAAAACACAAAATAAGCCAATATACAATCTCTTAAAAATAATAGCAAGGAACATACTAGCTAGTTAGGGGATGGCATGACACATTTGTGCCTTGGTCACGTGCCAATTTGCTTTCTCCACGACTTCTGGGCTTACTGTGTGAACACAGAATGAACTGAGTAAATGCTTGCACATATAAAAGAGTACACTATGCAAGTGCAAAATGAAAATGGAATCTTTTCCAATTTTTTATAATCTTATCCAAATGTTTATCTAAAATAGTTCTTAAATTAGCATTAGGGAAATTGGGTGGGGTTTTTTTATTATTATTATGCTGCCAACTACCTTTTAAATGAACTAGATGCATTTTTGTCCAAAATTTCTCTGACACTACCTAACAATATACATTCCTCAGTCATTAACATGGACTCAGTTACAAATAATGTTCCCCTGTTGTGAAATTATTTTGAATTTTGACTCTCTTACTTTGGTTTGCATTGAAGTAGTTCTTAAATCAATTGAATTATGCCACCCTCGTTATAACCTTGGGTGCAAAATAAACATAAGACAATCCACATAAAACCAGACAGACCTCAAGGGAATTTATGTTGAATGAAAATAAGTCAATCTCAAAAGGTTACAAACTACATGATTCCATTCATGCAATATTGTTGAAATAAGTAAATTACAGAGAAGAAGAGAAGATTAGTGGTTGCTGGAGTTGGGGGCTGGGAAAAGAAGGTGAGTGTAAAAAATAAGATAAAAAGAATATGATTATTCATCGGGAATGTAGAAAGATGAAATCCTATATATCATTTATTTGAAAAATATTTATCATAACACATTTGCTCTTTTTCATTTCCAACCATATACGGTTTTCACCTTGGTGATGACCTTGCTGAGTGGGAAACATAATATCTTTAATACATGAGTTAAATCTAAGATGGTGTTCAACTGGACTACAGGTAACTGTTTATGTCAATAATAAATACAGTAGATTACTTTAAAACCCATACTTTGGAATTTTTATTACAGATGCAACTGCTGACTTACCATAAATCAATGTGCTTAAAGTGCCATATGATATCAAATGTTTAGCTTAACAGCATAAAATTGAGCAGAAGCTATAAAATATGTTTTATAGGCACTATAAAACCTTGGGGCTGGAGGTCCCACTTTTTGCATTATTCTGATTCATCAAGCCCACTGGAAATTCCAGATAACCAACACACTGAAGAATTGAAAGATGGCTTTCAGAGTTTTACCCACTTTGGTTATTATGACCTCCAGGGACAGCATCCTCTGTGTCTTAAAATGAGGAGAGAAGCACAGGCTAGTGCAGGACCCAGAGAATTAAAACATTATATTCCTTTTTTTTTTTTTCACTTAACAGACATGTAATTTCTCACAGGTCTGGAGCCCAAAGTCTGAGATCAGGGTGCCAGCATGGCTGAGTTCCCGTGAGAGCTGTCTTCTTAGCTTGTACAGGACCACCTCGTCATTGTTCACCTGGCATGGCCTCAGTGTGTGTGCTGGAGAGAGAAAGAGATCTCTCTCTCTCTCTTTTTTTTTTATTAGATTGCTTTGATTTTTTTTTCAATTACAGTTGACATTCACTATTATTTAACATTTGTTTCAGGCACACAGCATAGTGGTTAGACATTTATATAATTTAAGAAGTGATTCCCTGCCTCCATAAGTCTAATACCACCTGGCCCCATACATAGCCTCTTTTCAGATGCTAAATGGTCCAACAAGGGGTTGGGGTGCAGGAGGCTAGACATAGCAGAAGGGATTAGGAAGGGAAGAGCATACTCCTTGGTTATCCTGGGGAAATTTCCAATAGCAACTGGTTATAGGACCAAGACCAGAAGGCAAATCAAAAGGAATTAACCGTAGTAAACACCACTGACGGCATTTCCTGTTGTTGCAGATGCAGTCCCTGCTATTATAAAACCATGTGCCTTGAGGATCACTTCCAAGAATTACTTGAATTAGCTCTCCATCTTTATTATCCACCCAGCCATTAGTTTAGAAGCTTAAAGCTTAAAGCACCTATTGCTCATCTCTTAACACTCAGAAAGTCTGCTACTTTTCCTTTACAATCTGTGGATCCAAGATGTGAAAATAAGGCCTTAGTACGCCAGACATCAACACTGAAGAAACAAAAAGCAGTCAGTAAAGGAGTCTATGACAAGTTAATGAAGGGGTAAAAGGGAATGATAAAAAAATTATTAATCCAAAAGATGGAAAGCAAAATGTTACATGGAACATAAAGCAGGTGGATTAATTAATAAACCAATAGTAAGACAGTCTCTATAAACCCAACTATATCAATCATTAATATAAATTGAGTAAGTAACCCAAGTGAAAAGGTAAAACTGTAATACTGGATAAGAAAGTAAATGCATTGTAAATATAAGGACACAGAAAGATTGAAAGTGAAAGGAGGGAAGAGCCACCAGAAGACGGTCCTAACATCAGACCCAGGAAGCTGTGAGGCACGAAGCACCACTAGACAGGAAGTGTAACCATCAGGGAGTCAATCCAACAGAGAACTAGCACATCTCGAAGGCTTGTGCACCCCATACCAGCTTCAGAATGCAGAGTAAACAACGGACAGATATGAAATCCACTCAGGGAAGTCACTGATCAAGTTCGAAACTTATCCGAAGAGGAAGTTCCTACTGATTCTGAACTCACTGTCACAAAGCCTCTGACTTGCCGAAGCTCTGCTGGCCCTGAAGTTACCTCGGGGACAGCTGGGAAGGGGCAGCGCTGGACAGTGAGCTGCGTCCGTTCCACTAGATCTCTTGCTCAGCAAGACCTCTAGAAAACGTCTCCAGTGGTTCAGGACTAAACCCAGCCTCTCTTGCTAAGGATGGGGCTGGGACTGGATGCAGTAATGGGCAGTTTATTATTAACAAACACGGCCTCCTTCCCTGTACAGTGACCAGGTGGCCTCCCAAAAGAGTAAAATGGGTAAAGAGGGATTGAAAACAGCCGGAAGTAGTCAAGGTGGAGCTTAGTGACCCCCAAACAGCATTTAAGAATCAAAAAGTAAGGCTTGGGGCATGAAACACGTGTAAAAACATGGAACAAGGACAGAGACTACAGAAATTGTCATGTGGCAGCACCCCAGTGACTCCCAGGGAGACCAGGGTAGGTGTGCTGGGTGGGGAGAGGGGAGGAGCAGGGAGGGACACGTGGAGGGGAGCAGGTCAGCACTGGAAGCCTGGGGAGCCCCTGAGAGCATGCCCCATCACCACTCCTTCCCCCAGCTGGCTGCATATCCCTGAAGGTATTTGGGGAGCCCTGCCCACACCCCCCGAATGGAGACCTCCCACACTCTCTGAGCTTCACATATCAAATATATATATATATGATTAGCAGTGCCTTAAACACTAGAGGTTTAGTTTTCTCATGCAATAAGAAGGCTAGAGGTGGACAGTCGCTTCGTAAAAAGGTAGAATCCTCAGGCCCCAGCTCCTAAAATTAGGATTCAGTTAGTTCTGGAATGATCTCCGGGAGCCTGTAATTTCAGTAACTTCCCAGATGATCCTGATTTGCAACCAGATGCTCTCGCGTTCACCGAACACTCTGTGCTGTCCTGTCTCCCGAGTTTCCGGAGTCCTCTGGCTCCGTGGACTCAGCAGCACTGCCAGGGAACACCGATCCATGAATTTATGCGAACGGTTAGCAAACAGTAATCACTGGCCTTTTACCTGGGAGACACCAGCTTCCTGAGGCTTTTGAACTACCTCTAGAGACAAGAGGATTCAGCATCATTCTCAAACTGAGTGGAGTCTGGACAGAATCTATTTTAAGTACATTTTTCCATTGGAAAAAAGATGGGGTAACCACGGTAGGTGGAACTCCTTCATTCTGCTTCCATTCCCTCTTGAACACCCATTACAATATAAAGATTTTGTTAAAGGGAACAAAATCAGCAAGGACAAAGAAAAAAGAAAATACCAGCCTGCAGAGGGAGACAGGAGCGAAATGTTGGAAACTGGACAGCAGGTGACAAGCGATGAGTGACATAGAGACGGGCGCGGCTGTGAGAGGAGAGAGGAAGCTAACCCACGGGCCCTGGGCCCCAGAAGTGCGCAGGATTGGATGCACCAGGGACCTCTCCGGCGGTGTAGTGTTGGTGAGAAGGCTGTACTAAATGCAGGGTGGGGGGCCCTAGATTGCTTCTCTACCTCGCCAGCCAAGTATCTCCCCCAGCCAATGGAAGACAAACTGGAGAAGGGGATTGGAGGCAGGCTGGCATGCTGAATATCCACCAGCAACTTGTCACCTTTGCATCTGAGAACCCTGGGGCTCCAGCTTAGACACCTGAAACAGCAGGCTGGGGGTGTCCTGTCTAGGGAAACTGAGGTCATCAAAGAAAAGACTTACAGACCATGATTACTGGCAGTCGCAATCAAGCATAGAGATTCAGAGGAAACAGAGGGCACAAACAGCAGAATAAACTTTTGGAAAACCGTAATTAGTATCTTCAGAGAGGTAACAGAAGATGCTTGCACCAGGGGAAAAAAGAGCAGGCTATTCATAGAACAAAAATGAGGTCTCAGTTTTAAAAAAACAAGGGGAAAATTTAATGGAATGCAAGCATGCTTTTAGGAAGCTTTGGAAATCGCACGTCACCGAAATGAGGGAGTAAACCAGGAGACAGAAAAGAGAGAGAATTCGAGAAACAGGAATCCAACAGAGGAGGGGTGGGCGGGACATCAGAGCCGGAGGCCAGTGTGCTCTGGAGGGGGTGTGCTAAAACTGAACAATCAAGAGGGTACCTGGCACGTTTGTGCTACGAAGGAGAAAGTAATGCCCGGCCAAGAGCTGGGGGCGCATTGGCGATCGGTGCAAACCCAAACATATTAGTAACGTAGTTCTGAACTCCAGGGGAGGAATCACGTCTCACAGAGGAAACGTTATCCGTGTATACTGCATGCCTCAGCTGGGAAGCAAAATGTTCACAATAACCACAAAAGGGTTAACTTTCAAGTTCACCAAATATTATGGCACCATTACATTGGCAGAGTGGGGAGAACAAGAGTGCTAAATCCTCATCTTTCATGGGGGGAAGTCAAGAGTTTCGGCCTAAATCGGAAACATCAATACAGAGGAGTATTCAGACACACAGAATTAACATCCAGAAGCAGCAGCAGAGCCAATGGGAAGTGAGACTTTTGTTTCTCCAACGAGGAGGAATGTGTGGGAAACAGTAATCTGGCCGACCACGGGGAGTTCTTCTGGTCAACAAGTCCCGGGCTGTTGTGATTCTTCCCCGCTTAGTTCACTGGGTTCAACCAAAGTCCTCCCTTAAGGATTGCCAAGTGTAAGCTCTAAGGAAACACACAAACACACACAATGAACTTTACTTGAACTTTGTTTCATCCCAAGCCAAAAGTGCCATAACCAGTAGGGAGGAAGCCAGAACCCACACAACATGTGGGGTAGTGATGCAGAGGGTCCGCCCTTTCCCTGAACCTCTTGCATCTCTATTTCACCAACATGAAGAACTGTGAGTGGCTTCACTATCACACGACATACCAGGCACTCCGTACGTGTCTGAATGCATGAAAGAATCAATGAATGAACAACAATGAGCGCATTAGTTGGCATACATTGTGAATGCTTAACAAATGTTAGAACCGAGAGACATGGTTTGCCTCTAGTGCTTTCCGATTCACTTAGCGATCTCGCGGGCGGCCTACTATGTGTTTTGTTAGATAATGCACGAAGTGGGCACCACTCATGTGCAACAGATACTCCTCAACGAACTACAACCTGTTTGGCATGGCAAAATCTGAATAAAGGAACATTTAAGCTCTTGGCCCAGCACAGTTGAGGATGGGTGCAAAGGAAGGAGGTACTGTGGACTTGAACCCGCAACCTTAAGGCTGGTGCAGGCTGGCGTGACATCCCCAACACTGGCTGCAAAGTCCCTAGAGTCTTCTTCAAGTGTTTTGTTCAGGCTGAGGATGGGAAAATGGGAAGACAGTGCCATACCAAGTGACACTCTTGTTGACAAAACTCAATGAAGAGCCAATTTGGTTGGCTTCCCACAAGCATTACCTTAATGCTTTCACTCTAAGGCAGGAAAATGACAGTTCCTCCTGGGACGAAATCTCACCACCTTTCCGTCCTGCCAGGAGGACAATGGGAGGGGCACTTGCCAGCTGCCTGCCGTGCTCACCTCATGACCGCACATGTCAACTGATGTCCCCCACTTGGGTACTTCTTCCCACTAGAACAATGACCAAAGGGACCCCAATCTAGGCTCCTTCTTTTGGTGTTTACGAATTCCTCAATTCTGTGTCTATGCTCCTGTGTCCTCAGGAACCCACCAGGTCCAGTGCTGGCCCCACCAATTCATATCATGGCAGCCCCTTCCTCGTCCATTCTAGGGAGAATACCCTAAGGAAGAACATTAGGTCTTGGTCTCACTCTGCACATGTTCAGACTTTGAAGTATAGAGTCTTCACCAAATGCATTCCTTCAGCTCTGGCTACTTTGCTTTGACTTACTCTTATAAAAATAATGGGAGGTACAATACTCAGTTTTGTAAATATTTCTTTTTAGCAACATGCATGCCCTTGGCATTTAAACGTACCTGAAAAAAACATGTGCCTGACTTCGGGAAAGAAGGTAACCATAGAGGAGTACCATCTTCAAAAGGCTCCTGCTCCTCCTGGGAATCTGGTTGCTTTTGTGCATGTTGGAGGGCTCAGTTCGAACGATCTGTGACCAGAACAGAGCTGGGTATAGAGTAGCCCCTCCATAAATATTCTTAAATGAATGAAAAGTCAAAACCTTGTGTCTGGTGTCCATATGCACATACCACGTTTTGCTTATCCATTCATCCATTGATGGGACATTCCGGTTGCTTTCCATTCTTTGGGTCTAGACTCAGAAGTGGAATTGCAAGTTCATGTGGTAATTCTATTTTTAATTTTTTTGAGGAAACTCCATACTGTTTTCCACAGCAGCTGCTGTTGCCTATTTTTTGACAGTAGCCATCCTGATGGGTATGGGGGGTTCTACTGGCACTTTCCTAAACACTGTAGCGTGAATATGTCCACCCCAAACTGAGCACAGAGCTGACCAGGCCGGGTCTGCTACCTCAGCTCAGGCTGCCAGTGGGGTTTGCTGCAGCCCATTGCCCCGAAGGGGCTTAGTACACGTGTGGGCCGCAGAGCACACGACACGCACACACTCCTGGGTCTACGGCTTGCAGGTGGCAGCTGTTTTCATCATTCTTCATACAATTCATGGCCTGCTATCACTGTGCTGACCTTAAGCTGCTTCACATTTTCATCTGATTAGTTTTCTTTCCAAGAGTGCTCTAAACTCTACTGGGATCATCACCTTATAAAGGACAGCCCTGAGCCCCCATAGAAGTCCCCTTGGGGAAGACAGGGCAGCCCATCAGTGACCCACAGAGATGGAACAGGTGGCAAGTGGACGGGCCTTCCAGCCAGGCTGCCGACGTGACACGAAGGGCAGGTCAGGAGGAAGGACCTTATGTGCTGCCCCCACCTCAAAGCTCCACCCTTCACTGCCCAGCCCCCCCAACACATCAGAACTCGGTATCTTTTGTTTCTTTCAAAAGGACAAATCCACAATATGTGTTTATTTACTTTTCAGTAAGTTTAAATTCTGGAAGGGTACAGCATCACATGGTTCTGTGCAGCACGGCGTTAGGGGGAGGCTGCGTCGGAGTTCTGCAGGCACCACGCCAGCCTTTCCGGGGGCACCAGCCGCCTTCCTGCAGGCACCACGCCAGCCTTTCCGGGGGCACCAGCCGCCTTCCTGCAGGCGCCCCCGGCTCGGTTTGGTTTGCCACCAGGCATCGCTGCGTTGTGCTTTGTGCTCATATGCACATCGCTTGTCAAAAAAATGGAATTCAGTTTCGTGGCTGCATCCACGCCTTTGGTTTTAAGAGCAACATGCTCCCTCTAGTTCTGGGGACCTCGGGGACAGCCAGCAAACATGGCCCAGGATCACCGCCTCCCCAATGCAGTTACACTCTGGAAGTCCTGCTGCCTGCAGGCTTCTGCAGCCTCCACGTGGTAGACAGAGAGGATCTGATCTCTTCTGACGGAATGAGAACCTCTAATTAGCGACGGACAAAATACTTTGTAAATACAATCTGTCCCCAAATAGCTGTTTTGAGTGCTGAATCTAAGATGTGCGATATGTGTCGTTCTAATTCTTACTCAGCTTCCTTGAAACTTAGCTTTAATTTTCAAGAGGTTAGCGTATTATTTTGTTGGTACCATTTAATTTTTTTGATAAAAAATTAGCACTACAAAAAAGTAATAGTTGCACTAAGAATTCCACCAGAGAAAAATAACTTTGTTTCCCCTTATTACTGTTGGAAAGATAGCCTATCAGTTTACACGGACATTGTCTCAAAATTCATAATTAATCCCCAAATGATGTAAGGGAAAGTTCTGCAAGTCAGTAAAGAGGAAAACAGAAATAAATCCCATCAAGTGTTCAGATTGCTCAAGGTATGGCCCAAAGCCATAGCCCCTTGAGCTTTGTAGGATCATGTTCTCAGGCGAAGTGGAGTTGGGGTTGGAGAGAACCCAAACAAAACCCCACCAAAAAGCATGAGGGGTGTAGCAGGACGTGCAGTCATGATTTGGGAGGCCTCATGCCCCGTGAGTCAGTAATAATAACAATATTTAGCACTCCCGGGGTGCTTCTGAAACCTTGGAAGCCCCTCAAAGCCCTATCATAGGCCCAGGGCACCCGACTGCTGAGAAAGGTCGTTGCTACAAATATCATGTGGCCGGATGTCTTCCAGGCTGAGGGACAACAGGGGGTTGCGGGGAGAGGCACCATCACCGAGCGCCAAGTGTTCCGGTAATACCCTCGTCACCGAGCTTCCAGCGCCCACAAGTGCCTTTTCCCACACGTTCACAGCAAGGCACCAGCGTGACCCTTTCCAGACACTGTCTGATCGTGTCACACCTCAGGTCAAGGGGAGAACAGAGGCCAAACCCTAACAGGGTCTGCAGGACTCGGGGCGACTCCCGCCCAGTTCTCCCCCATCATCTTCCACTTCCTGGCGCTGCACGTTGGCTGACCTTCTGTGCACCCTCAGGCACTCCACAGGGGCACCTTCCCACCACAGGGGACTCTGTGGGGACTCTGTACAGACCGATCCCTTGCCCGGAACTCTCTCCCCTCCCCACACGCACACTTCAGACCTCAGCTGAGAGGCCTGTTCGTGATAAACTTCCTGCCCCGACTGTTTTACCTCTCCCCACACCAAGTTTCTTTCCCTCAAGAAATGATCACGGTGTGTAATTATGCAGTGATGTGCATGGTAGTTTGATTAACGCCTCCCTCCTCATTTCAGCTGTGATCTTTGTAAGGTCAAGGACCATATCTGTTTTCCTCGCAGTCTTATTTCTTAATACCTGGCACAGGTACCTCACAGGCTCTCAATAAATGCTTGATGCATAAATAAATGACAGTGTGCTGTCCCATCCTTTACACATGTAATATTTGGGTTCACTCCCACCACTCCAGCACAGGGTATTATCAGCCTGCAAATTCCTATCCCAAAGACAGTATTCTCTAGAATTTAACAGTATTTTGATTACTTGAATTCATGCATCTCCATCCTTCAAAAAGAAAGAAAATCATCATAGGCTCCTAGCGCTACAGGGGACTCAGCACCCTGGGGACTTATTTTGACGGAACAGTTTAGACATTAGGCAAAGGTTAACCAGGCTAGTCAGTATAACTGAGCTTCCTAAATTTTTCTACTGTTAGAGATCCTCTCCCTGCCCCAGAAGTCTAGTCAAATGCCACCTACATCTTTATTCCTCCTAAGAGTCAAAGAAAATGTCTCCTTGCTTTTCATGTACTACCTGTCTGACTGGTTGTCTGGGAAAGCTCAACCATATGCATGGTAGCGTGCACTCCGCAGCCTTCACAGAACTCTCACCATGGCTGATGCATGCTTTGCCTCCTTTTTTCTGAAATAAAGACCCCCTCCCATTTCTCACTTCATTCCTTTATTAAGGTAGTTTTTCTTAACTTCTCTGGAGTTGTCATGGAATAAATGAGTTTGTTTGAAAAGAATCATAAGGATAAACTTGCTCTGCCAAATATTAAATACATTATAAGGCTATGTGATAACTGATGTGACAAGTGGCCATGGTCAGAGCAACAGAATGTGAAATCCCCATCATGGAAACCTTGGACAGTGCCTGTTCTGGGCTATAATCCACCGTGTCCCCTGGGATGCACCTGACTGACCTGGGGCTGCCTCTAGGCCAAGGCCCCCCATTCGAGGATTATTCTACCAGCTCCAGGTGCTTTCTCCTGTCTTTCCTAGCCTCTTGTCTTCTGGTTGTTACCCCTTTTATCTGCTGAGCCAAAGACTTGGTCTCTATTCTTTCCCACAACGTCTGTGGTTGACCTATGGGGAAGGTTTTCAACCACCCTGTCAATGGTGAATCCCAATTGTTAGCAACTGACATCGCCATGTCAGTCCTCCAGGGAAAGTGGTGCCCACTTTTCATTGAACCCAAAAGTCTATTCTTCACTTCGAGGAGAGAAGAAAGATGTTGCCTCTCAGCCCTGCCTCACATCCAGGAAGGACCAAACAGCTCTTTACCACCCAGAAAGAAAAAGACAATAAAAGTTGAGTATCTGTTTAAAGACAAAATTTCGATCCTTCTTTTCAGACCATAATTCTCTTAATACCCATAAATATCTCTAATGCATGCATGTAAAGAGTGATTGTATCCTTCATATTAATATTTAAAGAACCCCCACAGAAAAAAACACTAATAGTTATTTGTATTTTTTAATGTTCAATTTATTAAACCTACAAGTTTAATAAACAAAACTTTGAAAATCAAATTCTCTTATCCATTCAAGCAATGCTCATATATTCAAATTACCTTAAATTATTTCAGCTACAATTAAAATGTTAGCATAGCTAATTTTTCAATACTTCAAACACAAACACAAGGACTACCAAATCCTTAAACTATTCTAAAATATTAACTCATTTCATTTTCTAATTATTTTTGTAATTCCTTTGCTTCCTCATGGTTATATAAAATTCAGTACTACCTATGTCAACACCTTCCAGGCACTATACAAATACCCTAGACCACAAGAACCGTCAGGCAGTATCTCTCGGTGTCCAGCCAGGAAAACCAAACCCAGTTGGGGTATTTCAGATCTAAGGAATTAACACAGAGACTTGATCACCAAAAGGTCAGAGGAACAAAAAGAGGGAGAGGTGAGTTTCCCCAGAGATTAGCAGCAGCAGCAGGACGTGACCTCCCTTTGACCAGAAGAGCAAAGGGGAAGGTGGGGTGACCATCAGAGGGTACAACCACTGTGTGTCCCGGGCTCCCGAGTGCCCCACTGCCATCCCTGCCTTGCAGGAAGCCCAGAGGCCACTCTCCCACCGCCACACGGCCCCACACCTGCAGTGCCACAGCCAAACCCCCAGTGGGGTTCTTCATCTCCTCTCCCCACACAGTCAGAAACAAGCGTGCGCCCACACCCAGGGTTTAAAGCGGACGTAGCCCAAGAGAAGAAATAAAAAGCCCACCCGTGTTGCTATTCTCCTACTTATTACGATCAACACCAAACTGAACATGCAGCATGCCATTCACCCTTCATTAATATTTGTATATTAACTTTTCTCTTTTGCATATCACTAGCTTTTTACAAATTCAACTTTATTTTTACAGTGCATTGTCAACTTGATGTATAATAAGTTCACCATCTAATGTGACTTCTCTTTCCATCACCTTAAAATTCAACTCTTTAATTAACTACGAGGACCACTTTCTTGGTGATATTCGTACTGCCTAAGGCAGGCGAGAACCCGTCCAGGTCAACACCTCTGTCCTTTCAGCATGGCTCCTGCAGTCCTGAAAATCCTTCTTCTCGTTCCAGGTCAATCCAGGTTCCTTGGGCCAAGACATAGAATCAGCTACCCTCCAGGGGGCCGAGCTCCTTCTAGATTTACTCAAAGAAGTTGAAAACTTACAGCCGTAAAAAATCTGTAGACAGATATTTAAAGCAGCTTTATTCATGATTATCAAAACTTGGAAGCAACCAAGATGTCCTTCAGTAGGTAAATGGATAGATAAAGTAGTGGTACATCCAGACAATGGAATTATTATTATTATTCAGTATTAACCAGGCATGAAAAGACACGGCAGAAACTTAAACGCATATTACTAAGTGAAAAAAGCCAATCTGAAAAGTCTACATACTGTATGATCACAACCACACCACGTTCTGGAAGAGGCCAAACTGTGGAGACAGTAAAAGGAAGGATCAGTGGTTGCCAGGAGTTGGGGGCAGAGAGGAGGATGATGGGTAGATTGCAGAGGAGTTTCAGAGCAGCGAAACTGCTCTGTCTGATACGACTACGGTGGATGCATGTCATCATACATTTGTCAAAACCCCTAGCATGTACACTAAGAGTGAACCCTAACGTAAACGATGAACTTTGGACAAAAATGATGTGTCCGTGCAGGTTCATCAGTTGTGGCAAACGCACCAACCCTGGAGCGGGGTGCTGACAGTGGGGGAAGCAAGACAGAAGTGGGGGAAGCAAGACAGAAGTGGGGGAAGCAAGACAGAAGTGGGGGAAGCAAGACAGAAGTGGGGGAAGCAAGACAGAAGTGGGGGAAGCAAGACAGAAGTGGGGGAGAAACAGGGAGTATATGGGGACTCTGTACTTTCTGCTCAATTTTGCTATGAACCTACTACTGCTCTTAAAAAAAAATCTAAGAAAGAAAAGCAACCATCCTTGATGGTTTTACAATTGTTTTACCAAATATCTGAAGATAACAAAAATCTTAAAATAGAACATTAGCAAACGAAATCTAGCACTGTATTAAAACTTAAAACAACAAACATGTAAGGTTTAGTCTCAGAATAAAACAATGTTTTGACTTCATAAAATCTGTTAATGTAGGAGCTAAGAACATGTTTAAAAAGAGAAAAGTACATAACTATTTCAATAGATCTAGAAACCTCATTTAACTATTTTAAAGCCCACTGATAATTAGAAATTATACTCCTAGCAAAGTAGGAATGAAAGGGAAAGCTCCTGACCTCATGAAAGATGTCCAAAAAATTACAGCAACCATCACACTTAATAATGAAACATTAGAAGAATCTCCTCATAATCAAGAAAAATGCAAGGATATTCAATATAATCCCTTCTGCTTCATCCAAGGTTTTAGCCAGCACAGTAAGACCAAAGGTAAATATAAAATATATGAGGGTTGGAAAGGAAAAAATAATCTTGCCATTAATTGAAGACAATATGGTTGTTTACATATATATTTGTTTTCTATTACAAAAACTTAGCAGTTTCAAACAACACACATTTAACATGTCACAGTTCTGTAGGCCAGAATTCTGTTCTCTGCTCAGGGTCTCAAAGAGCAGAGTCAAGGTGGGGCCCTGCTTCTGATGGCAGCCAGAGCTCAGGGTCTTCTTCCAAGCGCACGTGGTTACTGGCAGAATTCAGTTCCTTGTAGTTAGAGGACTGAGGTTTCCTTTATGGCTGTTGCCTGGGGGCTGCTCTCAGCTCCTGGAAGCTACCCAAAGTTACTTGCTGCTGTGACAGGACACTTATTCAAAGCCACCAGAAGACTCTCCCTTTCATGGGCTAAGACTTAGTCTTACATGACAACATAATAATGGAAGTGTGTATCCTATCACTTTTGCCATGTAAAGGGGCTGTGATATTCGTTCCATCATAGTCTGTCCTGTCCGCACTCAGGGGAGGGAATTATATGAGGTGTGTACAGTAAGTCTGAACTTAGTATTGCCAGTAGGTTCTTGGATATTGCAACTTTAAGCAAAACAACATAGAATGAAACCAATTTTACCACAATTGATATAAACAAGACTTAATTTCCTAAGGCATATTTCTGACCACAAAAACATCACCAAACTTCTAAATAAAGACCCCAAACACTTCTAATAGTAAACATTGAAATAAACATAAGCTATACCTACATTTAAGAAAGATTAATTAAAACAAGTCAGACCATTATTTTCCAAGCTGATTATTTTAGTTCAGAGTCACAGGTGGCCAGAGCCCACCCCAGCAACTCAGGGTGCAAGGTAGGACCCATCGTGGACAGGAGCACCTCCATCGCAGGGCGCACTCACACCCACACCCACACTTACTCAGCCTGGACAATTTAGATCACTAATTAACCTGTCATGCACATCTTTGGGCTGTGGGAGGAAACCAAAGCACCCAGGAAAAACCCACACAGACATGGGAAGAACGTGCATACTCCACACAGACAGTGGCCCCCATTGAAAATCATTATGTTTTTTCTCATCAGCTTATAACGAAACGACATGTAATGAAACAAAGGACCTGCTGTATACCAGAAGGTGAAAATCTTGAGGATTTCCTTAGATATTGCCTACCACAGCAGAGAAACTCCAAAAGATTCTTTAAAACTATTACAGTAGACTCTCCATTAACTGGAACTCCATTAACTGGCATAAAAGTTCTGCTGGTTGCTTGAGATTTGTCTGGTTGTTCGAGAATGCCAGTTGCTTGAGTTCTGGTTAATGGAAAGTTCTGCCATCTACCAATCCTCCTCGGTGCCGGTTAACTGAGAGTCTACTGTGTAACTAATATATCAGTTTAACAGGTTGCTAAATACAAGAACAACAGATGAAAAAATATAAGTATTTAAACCAGAATCAACTAATACAAATGTAATGGAAAAGATTTCAATCTTAACACAAAACAAAGCAAAACCATCAAGTACCTAACTAGGAAAATAATCTGTAAAAAGCAGTACGAAATCCAGAAAAAATTATCAAACTATAATGAAGGACATGAAAGGGCACCTAAACGGTGGACGTATTTACAAAGTCACAAGCTGTCAAAGGGCATCCATGCTCCTGGTATCCATGGATGTCCCCATAACTGATTGTGACTCTCAACCGAAGACCAGAACTCCTGAAAGGGGCCTCTCCACATACCTGTAGCCTCATTATCCCCAGGTTCCTCCGCTGTCCCATTAGCCCAGGGATACAACAGCCCCCACTGTTTGTAACCCTTATGGCTTCCCTAAGCCCTGCCCACACCTTCATTACACTCTTGCCTCCTATTTCCCAATTTAAGTTGGCCATCAGTTCTCTCCTGGGACACTGACTGGTACACCTGGTACAAATTCTGCTTTTAACGTGGTATAGCCCTATTAGGCAAGTTACTTAACCTGCCTGATTCCAATTACTTCATCTATAAGTGGTGCTGCTGTGGGGATTAATTAAGGTGATCCCATAAACTCCTCAGCACGGCATCCAGCATGGTGAGCAGTCAGTAAATGGTTGCTATTGTTATTATAATGTGGGGGGTATTATTGCTGTTACTACTACTATGTCTTCATAGCTGGGCCAAAAAACACCAAAGCTGAACCTAAGACAGGATAGTTAAAACATAATTTGCTATCAGACTTAAAGAACTTCCCACAGTTTTCTAAGGTCAGCATCATAATAAATGTTGAACTCTCTTTACTAAGTGGAATTACACAGAGTTGTCTTCTGTCCACTTATAATCAATGGGCCAGTCCAGCTCACCTCCTGCAACAAGAGGAGCCTCCATTATCATTAAGGCCAGATGGCACTAACCAAGCACATTCCACAGCCACCTGCAGGCAGTCAGTGGTGTGTTTGCAAATGCAGGTCTCCATAAACAGTGGCCGACAAAACCAGTGATGGAGGGCAGGTACCACCCACTCCTGCACCTGTGTGCATCTCTGCTGGCTGCAAGCCTCATGACTCAGTTCTGCAGCCCGGTGACCCTGACGCTGGTCCTTTCATACAATGACATGCATGTCCAGGCAGATTGTCCCCATTTAAGTCCAATTTCATACACAAATTTTTAAAATACTGTAAGTACAAGTTACAACACAGAATAAATGCTTTAATTAGTATGAATGACCCACTGAGCTATTTAAAGAAAAATATGCACTGGAAATTGTGAGGAAACAGCAGAGTAAACACTTGCTTACCTGTTCTGTGAACAGAGATGGAAAATTTTAAACTGTTAGGCATTTTCAAATTATGAATATCTGCCTTATTTTATTTTTATAGGATATTTATTCCACCCCAATTATACCAGAGGTGCCAAAAAAATATATACACATTTTTTTTGGTGGTTCCCTGGCTGGGAATCAAACCCAGGCCGTGATGCTGAGAGTGCCAAAACCTAGCCACTACACCACCAGGAAACCCCTATGTGCACATCTTAAGAGATGTTTTATACGTGTTACTTTTCTAAGGTGAACTGAATTACTATAGCAATATGTAGTATGATGTTGGCTCTAAAGATGGCATTAATCAAATGAATGCTGGCATCACCATGAGACAGTCAGGGCAGTCAAAGAAATTGGAAGAAGCACGGTTATCATTCAAAAGGTGCAAGACCATTGAGAAGTGATATTTGAAATTTAAAAACATTGTTTGAGTTTCACCCACATTCTCCTGAACACCCCTTGACTTCTACCTATAGGGGACCTTAAAAGATGTGGAGTACCCTAGAAAACTGGCTACCTAGTGGTACGTCAGAAAAAAATCAAAACAGCATACACAGCGATGCAAGTGGACACATTGGTCAGTGTTGCTCAAGCAGTAGTTCACCATAATCAGAAGTGTATGGACACTGATGGTTAACCACTTTGAGCACCTCTTGTCATTGCAGAAGTCACATATGACTTGTATTCATCTTCTGGTATCAGTATATATTATTACAATTGTAATAGATTTTTCCTTTCTTAAAATGTGTATACATTTTTTTGGCACCCTCTGTATTTGCATAATGTTTAAGACCTGTTAGAGTGTGAGAACTTTAGACCATATGAAGGGTATGGCAGGAAACCTTTGAGGGATGATGGACATGACCTGTATTTTGATTGGGATGCTGGTTACATAGATCCTTGCATTTGTCAAAACTTGTAGAACTACACTTTTAAGACCTGGGCATTTCTCTGTAATTCTCATAACTCAATTTTAAGTGCAGTTCTAGGAACATTCAGAGGAATAAAAAGTTAAGACACAAGTCCTAAAAGGTTAAACTTGAAGGTAACTATACCCACTGTACCAATTTCTTTATGTGACATAATAAAATCTTGAAATATTAACCAAGTCGATATGAACTCCCCAGGAGTTTGCTAAATAATTACTGCTGAGAGGAGCTGACTCAGACCTGTGATAGCAAAAGGGAGTCAATGGAAGATCAGGCCTCTGCTGGGAACACACAGCCCACATAATTATAAGGTCAATGCCTCAATGACCTGTGCTCATTCAGAGTGGGGTTGACTTGATGACACCCTCACCTTTCCAGAAATGGCTTCCACCCCCAAGAGATCTACAGTGTGTGTAAGCATGTTCTGGGGTTGTTCCTGAGGAACAAAACACAATTAGATCTATTCCTAGATGGCTGAACAAGGAAACTATAGAGCAGGCATGTCCAACCTGTGGCCCAGGAGGGCTTTAAATGAGGCCCAACATAAATTCTTAAAACATTATGAGATTTTTCTTTTACCCTTTTTTAGCTCATCAGCTATCATTAGTGTTAGAGTATTTTATGTGTGACCCAGGACAACTCTTCTTCCAATGGGGCTCAGGGAAGCCAAAAGGCTGGACACTGCTGCTATATATTATGGATTGACTGACAGCTTGATGTTAATCTAACTAGAAACTCAAATGGTGTGCCCCAGGGCCCTTTCTCAAACATTTGAATCAAACAATTTGGATGAGGACATAGCAGACATGTTTACCAAATGTTCAGAAGCCACACATAGGGGTCCACCAATAAGATGGACCACAGGCTCGCAATTCACATGATCTGAGCAGGAACGAAGACTGGGCCCAAGCCAAAAAGTTAAACTAGAATAAAAATAAACAAACAGAAAACTGCCATTAAGTCAAAAGACCATTGCCAAATCCAGGTGGGAGTGGGGAAACCTGACTTAACAGAAAAAGGCCCTGTGGTTTTCACTGATCACACGTGCAATTACAAGTCAACGGTGTGTGACATAGTTGGTTAAAATTTGATGCATTGACAGACAGGTCCACTAAACTCAACAATGACTCTCCTTTTGTTTCAGGCATGGCATTCCAAGAGTGACATTGACAAACTGGAGTGTATGGCAGACAGGAGGATTGGGGTGGCAGGAGATGCAGACAACTCACTCTACCACAAACACTTCAGGAAATGCATTGCTTTAGCCTAAAAAGGAGTAGACAGGCACAGGTTAGGGGACTGACCTTCCTGGTTTCCCAGGACTGAGGGGGTTTCCAGACACAGAGCTTTCCGTGTTAAAACTGGGGTAGTCTCAGGCACACCAGGACAAGTTAGCTGTCACCCTAGGTCAAGATGATAGTGAAGTAAAAACAAAAACAACGGAAGAGTGGGCCAAGAGGAAGAAGACCTTGCAAAAAGAAAGGGTAATATTAAGTGGTCTATGTAGCAATTAAGAAACATGGAAGAGCTAGTCCTGTCTGGATGATCCACAATTCTGACTCTCTTGCTTGCTGAGTACCTGTGCCTCTAAGGCGACATTGGGTGTATCTGAATTAACCAGGCTGCCTTTGGCACACCGCCACACAGGCACCCAGACAAGGAAGCATATGAACATGGTTTTCCGTCATCCCTCCTGCAACTTCCTAGTGTCACTTGAACTCTGGTCCCTGGACCTGGACCAGCACCTGTGAACTTGTTAGAAATGCAAAACCTTGGGCCCATCCCAGACCTGCTGGGATTCCATTATGTGTGCAAGTTTGAGAACCACTAGCCTAGACCAATGTCTAATATCAGGGAGATATTCAATTAACCAGTCTGTGGTTTTCTAACACATATCACAATAGAATTAATAAAAACCAGTAAAAAGTTCAATTAGTCTTCCAACTCTGTACTATCTCATATGTTTAAAGAGAGCTTAGGGTATGAAATGAATTAGGAAAACCCTCTACAGCCTTGCAATTAAATTTAAATATTTAACTTTTTTTGTTATTCTAATCACAGTATTTCCTTATATATGTCTTGAAGGTGACTGCAAAAAAATAATTCATTTGCAGAAATTTATCTCAGTTTAGGCACCAAGTACAGGGATAAGATACATTAAGAAATTCTGTCTATTCCTATCATTGGCACAGCCCCCATTAGTGAGATAGGACTGAATTTTAACAAGGTATCTGCCATGGGCTGAATTATGTCCCCTAAAATCCACATGTTGAAATCTTAACCGCCACTACTTCTGACTGTATTTGGAGACAGAGTCTTCAAAGAAGGAAGGGCCTTGCCTGGCAATTACTGCCATGGTAGGCATTTGTGCTGTCCCACACATGTGTAGCTCTCCACCTCTAGGAAAACATAACAGTATTGTACCTTTCTACCCCTTGAAGAGGTAAGGCACAGCATATGACATGCTTTGGACAAGACAAGGTAAGCAGAAGGGACATGTCACTTCTGGGAGGAAATTTAAGAACCTGAGCACGATTTCTCCTGATCTCTTTTCTCTTTGGCCATAGCAAGGAGCAATGCTCCCAGGGAGGCTGTCCCGTCACGCTGCTCCTGGGAACAAGTGGTGCCAATGGAGCCTTCGTGATGGACTTGTAGTGAGAGCAACAAATACGGGGTCTGGCAGGTGTAACGCCCGGACTTGAGTTATGACTTTATCACAAAATCATAACCATACTTGCTTATGATTTTCTAATACAAGATTTGGCATAGATTACCAGCTCATAAAAAAGGGGCATTATTTGTGCTGGACCGCATACTTCTGCTATTTTAAGCTCTGAGAATTAGGCATTGTTCATTACTGCAGCATATCCTGGCCTATCCTGACAGCCATATCAGTTTACTCACCATTGAAAATATGAGTCATCTATCAAATTTCAAACATTCGATTGTTTCATTTAATTCAGGTAATAGGCATATCAATTAAACCTCTGATTTCTTTTGTTTGAGTTTTCTAAACCTAAAATACTTGGTAAAAGGCCACTGGCGCCATTCCAGCCAGCCTCACTGCGGTCCCATTTTTGATCCTCCCTCTAATAGGCCTGGGCAAACTTTCTCAGGGCAAGGGCTACTTTACATTTTCTCCAAGTGTCATGGTCCACTAGCTCTTTAACTTAGCTAGTTCATGTACGTACAGCCATCTCCATTGTGAAAAGCTGATTCTCACCTCTTAAGAGTTGTATGAAAAATGTTTTTCTGTTTAGCTGCCTAGCCGCTAGGCCCCGGTGTAATGTGGTGTCTGCTATGACACTTTTCTTAATTCAGGTAATCACCCCAAAATTGCTTGGCGGGTCCCCTGGTGAACCGCAATCAACACCTGGCCCAGCCCTGGCCACACCTCCTGTCTGGAACAGTCTGCCCCTTGATGTTTTCACAAGTTGCCAGTTCTTCTAAGCCCATCACACACACGGCTTATCTTGAGTAACCTCCCAACATGAAGGTCCGCCCACGGCGTCATTACATTCCAAGGAACTCACCCACCTCTGCATGTACGAGGGCTGTCAGAAGGGACCCACCCATGTAACACAAATATAGAGCCACTTAGGGGTGGATTTTTTTCTGGACAGCCCTGGTATATAAGTTGTCTAGGAGACTGTGTCATCTATCAGTCAGGTGACTTACTTATCAGTATTTGGTTCTCACGACTACACACATGCCATGTCATGTACCCTGTAGAAAGAATGGTGAGGAGGAAAAAAATATGAAATGTGGGTTTTCTAACACATTGTCCTATTATCTAGGCTGCCACATGTGGGCAGATGCCTTCCTCAGTGGAATGTGGGATTGGTTTTGGTTTGCTCTGGTAACATACCCCATGCACCTGATTGATAAACACTAGTGTCATAAACAGGGGTTCATGAATAGTCACTCCAGGAACTTCATGGTATACAACTGTTAACAACTACTAGAGACTTTTCTTTGAAGAACATACAATTCTAAGTGTTATTGCCAGATAAAAAAAACTTTAAAGTCCTTGATTTCACTTTTTAGTTATTATAGCATCTTGCCAAACAGGAAGAGACTACACTTTACCATTTCAAGCTTTATTTAAATATCCTTTGCTTGGAAAATTAAAACAGTCCCAATTTGTAATTTATTTTACATCTCAGTTTCTAGATCACCAAGTAGAATGTTAACTTAATCTTGGTGACTGATGGAAAAACAAAATGCTGTGCTGAGTTCACCAGGACATGTGTAACTGACCTACAAAGATGGCATGCTCTTAACTAGCAATGACAAGCCAACAGTGAGGGCTTACTTTGGAAAACCACAAACTCCAATCCATGCAATATTCACCATGTTCATTTCATTACGTGAAAAAACCATCTGTGAGCAATTATGTGTCAAAAATGGGCTTGTCAAATCTTTACAGAAGAAATTTCTCTCAAAGCCACACAATTTAAATTACTTTTCATTTTAAATGTGAACATATGGTGGATTTTAAAAGAACTTTTTCATGCCCACAGGTAAATGGAGCAGAGAAGTGTGTGACAGTTCTAGGCATTCACTCAAGCTTAGCAGTAACGCCGCACCAGGAGGTGGCGAACAGGCAGGCGCTTCGCACTGTGTGCTCTGGTGACAACGATCACCAGCTTGTTCCTACACAGGCTTTTCCCCTGGGAGCCACCAGGTTCTGGCTAGCCCAAATGCTACCGTATGGGGTTCCATTGCCCAGGAGGTTCCATCTGGACCAGAGTTAGCTTCAGTCTAACCAGGTCCATTATTAGGACGTGGGGAGACAGGTCCCCACATCAGAACCAAGGCTTTATTGTAGTCTTCCATGTTAACCAAAATAAAAGGAAGTTTTCACTAGCTGTGACAGAGATAGTCTGCCGCTCTCCTGTAAAACAACAAACAAACAAAAAACAAAAAACCTTTTAATTTAGTATTAAAGATGGAGTGGTTCCTTTGGCATTCTTCTCTTGTATTAAATAATCCCAACTCCCCTAACCACAAAGTGGGGTCCTCCGGCCCTTCAATGGCTTTGCTGCTGTAATCCGACCCCTCAGGTCCACCTGGAGTCTCTGGTTGTGGAGCCCAGAAGACAGTGCTTGGAGAAAGGATGGGCCAGACCTGAGCATGGATCCTTCCCTGTCCCCTGCTCATGACCTTGGGCAAGTCACCTAGCCTCTCTCTGGCCCTCAGTTTACACCTCTACAATTAAACGAGACAACCGTTACAGAAAGCATCTAGCATCTTGCCTGAAACATAGCTCCTGAAAATATTACTTTCCTCAAATCACTGCTGTAGTAAAAAGTCAATTGTTTGTACTGTGCTAATATGGTAATCACCAGCCACAAGTGACTATGTCCATATGTAAGTGAATTAAAATTTAATAAAATGAAAAATTCAGTTATTCAGCTGCACTGATCACATTTCAATCACTTGGTAGCCCCATATACCTAGAGGTTACCACATTAGACTGCACAAATGTGACATTTTCATCAGAAATTTCTATCAGATAGTGCTGGTTACCCTAATCACTTGATTTCCGAGGCTTTCAAACATCCCTGTCAGTCTCTACCTAAACTATGTTATGTGAAATTTTTCCCTTGTGACAGATAAAAAAAAAATGTGTTTCCTACCACATCTCTTTCAGAAAGACTCTTGTCTCCAGTTCTGCATCACAAAGAATTCTGTCTCACTTGACTCAAGCTAGAAATGCTCTCTGCTTAACCTCACAGATTCAGAAAACTATCGTTAGCACTCCCACCGCCACCGCCGCCCAGACCTGCATTCCAGGGCCCTTGGCACTGCAGCCTGGGCCTTGCAGTTAAGAGTCTGATGTGGATAGGTATGGTGCTGGAAGTTCTAAGGCCTGGGTCTCATTCCCAAAGCACAGTACCACCTGTGGGGACTTGCTGCAGTCAGCATGAGCCTCAGGTAGCTCATGGGCCCAGTATTTAGGGCGCTGCGAATTCCCCCAAGAGCCCCAAGCACCTTCAAGGGAGAGACCAGGAAGCCCAATGTTCTGGGTAAACAGCTTGCTCTGTTGTGCAGGGCCTCTGTTCTTTCCATCAGCAGAAAACACCTTATAGGCCCGGCCATGGCATGGAAACTAAGTAGGTTTCCAGGGCCTACTTTACCCAAACAAAAACCGAGGCCACCTTAGAGAGTGCAAGATGTGGACCCCAAGAACCAGGTGAGTTGCATTTTCTTCCCCAGCGTTCCTAGTTTCCTGGCTTGGAGATAAGGATCATCTCGGTCACACCTGAGCTTGGTTCATTGGCTCAAGGATTGATTACTTATATTCTCCCAGTCCCACCTACCTTCACCTTTGCCAAAGAGAAGAATGAAAAGGAATACAGATTCACATTTTCTGACTTGCTAATAGCTCCAATAAAAGGATTATTAGGGGAGTTCCCTGATGGTGTAGTGGCTTAAGGCTTCGGCACTGGCGCTGTCAGTGCTGTGGCCTGGGTTTGATTCCCAGTCAGGGAGCTACCCACATACCAAAAAGCAAAAAAAAAAAAAAAAAAAAAAAAGGATTATTAGATCAAGGAAGCTAAAAGTAATAGCTAAGATTCTATTTAATGGCCTGGCAGTTGTTAGATCCTACCCTCTGTCATCATTTGTGAAAAGAAATCCACAGCTGATTGCATTCTTTTCAAGATTATACCTAATGTAGCAACAGCAGTTAATAGCTATAACAATTGCGATCCTGTTCACAGCCATTACTGTGTGTCAGGCACTGTCTTAAGTGTTTTACACATGCACAGACATTAGTGCGCATGAACCTCACCCACAACTCTAGGAGGGACAAGGTGCCCCAAAAGTGTGCACGCACATGTGTGTGTAACTCGCTTTGGCTCACACTGGCGGAGCTGCACCTCAAACCCGGCAGCCCGGCTCCAAGTCCACACTCTGAGCCAATGCACTAAGCTGCAAGTGACAATAGAATAGACATGAACCAGAGGCTTACCGGTGCAGCCCCGAGCCCCAGCTCCCTCCCAGAGGCAAGCACTGGCAGCAGATCTGACTGTCCTTCCAGACATGGTCCACAAACATCAGCATCTAGAAAGAAGCTTAGGTATCACACCCCGTGGCCTCACACATAAATAGTGGATGTTTTCATCTTCTCTAATAACTGACAACTTTGTTTTCCAAGCCTGAGTGGGGGTGCTTGTATTAGTAAGGGCAAGGGCAGGGAAGAAGATGTAAAGTTGTCAAGAAAGCTTACTCAGGCCTTTGCAAGCTAGGACTTCCACCCCAGAGATGCCGTCGCCTCCCCTGGATCTGACTCTGAGCCATGGCCCAGGTTCCAGTCTCTATCCAGGGACTCCTTCTCCTCCCGGAGGGTCTCTTTTTCCTCCCTCTCCCTTTGACCCTGCTCTTTTTAGAGACAAGCCTGAGAGAGTGGAGCTGACAGCTCTCTAGCCCGGGAGCTGTCACTTCTATGGGCTCAAGGCCTGGCCCGGCCCCTGAGACTGGTGAGGTTCTATAGCCATGGCTGGGAGCTGTTGGGGAAGGGCGGCCCTTCACCAGCTGGTTCAGCCCAAAGTCGGTGTAATCTGTCAATAGGATCTTCTCAAGGGAGACCTGAGGGGTTCCCAGACTGTGTCCCGAGTGTGTCCCTCCTGTAAGGGCACAGGCAGGACCTCCGTAGGGCAGCCTTGTATCTCTTTGGTTCCTGCCAGTAGTGCCTGCCTCAGCAACCCATTAGGAATTTTTCAACAGGTGTCACACCACCATGTTAAGTTGGCTTAAACAATAAACTCGGCTTACTGGTTCTTACGATGGAAAAGTCTACATAGGAGAGGCTTCGGGTAGTTCGTGCGCCAGCAGGTCAGCAGTATCCCCAAAGACCTGGTTTCTTCTCCTGCCTCATCTCTGCCTTCACCCTGAGGCCCACCCTCTTGAGGGGGGGCAAGATGGCACCAGCAGCTTCTGGGACCCTAGGCTTCTTCTCAAAGGCGCGGCAACGGAACCTCACCTGTTCTTGGTGTAGCCTCAGGGCTCGGCTGAGGAACGTGGGGCCTGGAGCTCTCGGAACTGGCTCCTGAGTCCTCATCCACACGCCCCAGAGCCGGAAAGCTGGGGATAGTCGCGCCTTTCTCTATCGGCGGTCTCAGCCTGGTCCCCTCATGCTCCGCCTACTCAGGCCTCTGCAAGGGTACTTCACCAAGCCTCTGTGGTTAGCCATCTCCAGGGAAGACACTCCCTCCTTCCTGCAGGAGCTGAATGCATCACTAATGCCTCTCAAACCCCTCCCACTCAGCTCTCCAGCCTCTTCTTACTCAAAGGTGTAGGAAGGGGCAGGTGTGGGTGCTCAGGGGCTCCTCCATGCCTCTACTAGCACACTGAACAGCTGCCAGTACCTGTGCTCTGTTCAATCAGAACTCAGTTCTCTAGGCTTCTGAGAGGAGCAATGCACTGAGCCATGGCAGCCACGGACACCACAGTGTGAATTAGCTCATCAACTCCTTTCCGGAATGTTCTGAAGTGGGGAAACACGACTGGGCCTGAAGCAAAAGAAGAGAATGGAAAGGTGAGGCTCGGAGGGAGGAAGACAAGCCTACCTGTGTGGCAAATCGGGCTGAGGGCCGGCTCACCCTGCCTGGGCCGAAAAACAGAACTGTGAAGTCCCTGTGGAAAGGGTGGGCCTTCCTACCACAGCCGAAACTGATGTGCAGTGCATTCAGACACAGCATTTCCTTTATTTAGTTATTTAGAAGGGCAACAGATTACCCCCAAATAACCAGCCACCACAAAACAGGATATGGTGAAAAGTTTCTCTCTCACCCACCCCCCATTATAACTGCGAAACCTGTTCAGAGACATCGTTGTGTATTTCCACATTACGTACGTAGATTTGTGTGTTTTCTTTTTAAACAACCTGCCACCCATTAACATTTACCTTAGCGATGGTTCAGTGCCCACCAGTCTGGCTCTCCCTCCTTCTTAGTGGCTACGTAATATTCCACGAGATGGAGGTATCGTAATTATTCAACCGGGGAATTCAGAGTTTTTCCAGCCTTTTACTCTTCGAGCTTTCCCTCAAAATATGGATTGGTGTCTACAGTGTGCCAGGCAGCGTTCCAAGCCTTGGAGAACCGAAACAGGGTCATTCTGAAAACCTGTTTCGAAATTTCAGCACCCGCAGGGGAGAGAAGCCGGGTCGGGAGCTGGGCTGCGGCCCGGGGTGGCGCCGGGGGAACGCGCGCCCTCGGGGGAGGAGTCGCCACTGCCCCACCGTCCGCGGGGCCCTGGCCTGACACCCGCAGCCCCGCGCCGTGGCGGCGCCGCTGCGTCCGGGCTCCGAGCCGGGGCAGGCGGAGTGGGGCGGGGCGGAGGAACCTAGGGGGGACCCGAGCTCCCTGCCGCCCCGGGGGCGGGGGGCGGGGCCCTCCGCGACCTTATTTTCTCCAGCGCCGTCGTCGCCCTCTCGGAGCCCGTCGAGCGCCGCGCTAGCCCTCCGCCGTCCATGCAGCCCCGCCGGCAACCGCAGCCCGCGCCTGGGCCCGGGGACCCGCGCCCCGCTGCCCCGCTGCTCGCCCTGCTGCTGTTGCTCGCCCTCCAGGGAGCAGCGGCGGCGCCCGCGGGGGCCGGGGGTCCCGAGGACTCCGGGTGGCAGCAGGACACGGCGGTCCCGCGCGGGCTCCTGCAGCAGGCAGCGCGCGCGGCGCTGCACTTCTTTAACTTCCGCGCGGGGTCGCCCAGCGCCCTGCGAGTGCTGGCCGCCGTGCAGCAGGGCCGCGCGTGGGTGAGTGCGGGAGCCACACGGCGGGCGCGCGCGGGGAGCGGCCTGCACCGCGTGGGCGGTGACGCCTGTGTGCGCGCGCCTGTGCCCACTCCGGCGGGTGCGCGACGGAGGCTGAGACAGTGCCTCCGCGCCCCCGGAGTGTGCAAGGCGTGGAAAGGGCGCATCCGTGCGCGGGGTCCTCGGAGAAGTGGCTGCTGCCTTCGGGCGTTTACGACGCCGTAGAGTTTTCACAGGGCAGATGCCATACCTGGAAAAGAGGTGCATGGGCAAACTGAGAAACAGGCCCAAAAGGCAAGACTCGATCTTGTTTGGGGATACCCAGAGTTGGTTGCTTTTGGGGTGCTCACGGCGAGCGCGACCCACCAGTCGCTCCAGCAGAAGCTCTGAGCGGAGTTTGCAGACTCTAAGCCGGTTCCCAGGCCAGGCCGCCGGCAGGCCGGCGTCTTAATTGCGGGCCACGTACGAGGCCTTCGGGAGGTGGTTGGAATTTACGCCCCGGCCTGGGCAGGAGACGTGGTAATCCTGGCGTGCGTGCGTGGGCCAGGGCTCGGTTTTCACGCGAAGGGAATGAATGAGAACGTGGCAGCTCGTTGTTTCGTTGCTGATTTCAAGGAACTGGCTGTAGGTTTCGGGTTTTTGTTTTGCGTCTATGGAGCTCCATTGCTTCATCAAATCTACAACTGAGTACAGGGTGTAAGTAGGTGAAGTTTTAGAGTGGCAGTAAGATCTTAGTTTAAGACGGTTCTAGATCTGGTGTCAGCCACAGGGTCGGGGAAGGCCTTTTAGAAGCTCCTCCTTGGTTCCTCAAAGACGTAATCCTGCACCTAGGGTGGCTAAGTTTATTGAAGATGAAATCAAATTGTTCCTTGGTCGAGGCAGCCTATTCCTGTCACCTGTTTTAGCAATCATTGCTGTCTCAAGGAGAAAAAGGTTCAGTTTTACTAGCCCCACAGAGGAGTAAGGGAATAGACAGCACTTTTATCAGAGGAGAGAGCAGCCTCCTCCCAGAGCCTGAAGAGAGTGTGCCTTACGATTTGCTCCCTGGTTTCCAGCCACGGGGGTTCCTTACAGAAAAACAAGCTCATATTTCTAAGGTGCCAAGAATTTTTCTTTTCCTTCTAAGACCATAAAATACTTGGCATTTTCACGCATTTAGTCATCCCTTGAAAAAAATAAAATACTGGGCATCTTTGACAAAATAAACTAGCTCTCAAAACCCAAGTGAGTTAAGAAAAAAAATCCTTTTCTTCCCCAAAGAGCTCAGTTACTGCTTTTCATCTGGAATAGCATATTTCCAAATTTTAAAGGGATCCTCCTGTGACACCAAAAGGGTGTGTGGGAGGTGGGAATAAGTCAGTAAATCAGATGCAGATGTGCAGAGAGGGAGAGGGAGTTAAGTAGAAGAATCCAGGGCATTGACCCTAAGAAAGGGTAAGTTCCGATGGTCATCTGGTTGACCTTTACATTGCCTCCAAAAATGTTTTTATTAATGAATGTTCTAAAATCAAGGAGCCAAGGAAGAGAGCTTAATGACTTTCACGGCCAAGAATCTCTGGCACCTAAAGTGGTTTCAGTTTCTCTCAGGAATTCAGTGAAATTATTTTCCTTCATTTTTTTTGGCCTCCAAATAGCACCACTAAAGAAGGACCCACCTCCAAGGGTGGTCAAGGCAGCCTGGGGCATGGTATGTCTCACACCTGTGACAGTGGCGTGCCAGGCTTCTTGCAGGTAGCAGAAGCAGAGGAGGAAGCGGCTGGGAGTGAGTGCTGATCCTACTAGGTAACTAACACGGGGGACCCCCTGGTGGAGTGTTGTGGGGAGCCAAGATACCACCCCTGCTTTGCCTCCAGTGAGCTTTACTACCTGGAGAAGGTCATAAAAGTCTTCTCAGGATATTTCCTCATTTGAAATGGAAATAATCCATGTTCTGCCAACCATGATAGCTGTTCTTAGGAGTCATAGCAAGTGCTATAAGTACCAATTGTAAAGTATAAAAATGTTAGTTACTATCATACTGTCAGAGGGGCAGACGGTTCATCCATTAGTAATTTCTTGACCACTTACTATGTGGCGGACACTGGACTAGACATTGTGGCCTTAGCTCAGATTGGGGTGGGATCCTCAGGAAAGCCTCTGAGATGCATCCAGTGTAGCAGTCACTCAGCTGCCCGAATGAGCAGGAACACCACCCACATGTAGCTTTCAGAGTAGTGACTGGAATTTCTGCTGCTTCAATTTACAAGAGCAGTTGTAGCACTGACAAGAAGTGGAAATGGTAGATCCCCCGAACTTGGGTTTGCACTCTTTATCCAATCAGTGCATTTTTAGCGTGAGCTCTCAGTTGCTGCACAATGTCTATTGTGCATCCAGGACTGACCCCAGGGTGAGCAGGTACTTGCTGGGTGAGAGAAGTGTAAGTGGTAGGGATCTCTCCCCATCCTCGGGGTCAGCTCCTGCCTTTGTAAGAGAAGAGGCTAGTACCTAGTCAGGGTTTTTCAAACTATGGCACACTGGTGGGTTATGAAATCAATTTAGTAGGTTGCAGTTGTTTTGTGGGGTGTTTTTTAATTTTATTGAGAGAGTTTGGAAATACAAACTGTGATTACATTACATTGCAGAAGTAAGGGTCAGTAGTGCCTCAGAGTGTTTCAAATATAGATGGATGAACTAGGTCATTCTTAAGAATGAAGTTCTTGCTGTAGGCTTCAGCTTAAAAAAAGAAAAGAAAGCCAATGAATCAAGAGATTTTTAAGTCCTCTTCCAGCTCTGAAATTCCCTGATTGGAAATGATTACTTTGTTGTGCAAGCATCCCTCATTTTAGAAACACTGTTGCCCTCTTGTGGTGAAATGCAGTACTGGCTGTGGTGTAAATCCAACCAAGCATTGAGAAGAAATCCGTGCAAAGTAGTGAAAGAGCAAGCGAGCATTCTGTTTTGTTTACCAACTGTACCCCCGCTCCTGTTCCCTCACTAACCCCAGCCTGATGTTATTTCCTTCCTGGCCCATACGCATAACTTCCACAACCAAGGAGGCTTCAACTTTTCCGCTTTCACCAGGCACAGCTCAGGATCGGGGGTAGGCAATTTTAACTGGTGTTGAGAGTTCTTAACGCTACCCAGGGTATCTTAGGTCAGCCCCATTCCCCAAGGCTGCCCCTTACAAGTGGTCCTGGGATCACTGGCCCCTGCCTGGAGCAGCCCGTGAGAGGCCAGCCCTTTCCTGACATGTAGAGAGACTGGCTGAGATCTTTGTGTGCACACACTACATGATAAGTCAACCCATTTGGGAATCAGCCGCTGTTTGGAGATTGGCGAATGCCCTCTGGCCTGGCCTGGCCCAGTAGTTAGAAGCATAATTGAAACAGTTGACCAAAGTGTGGGGGGAAGTTATGCTCATACCTTAATTGCTTCGATTTAAATTAAAATCAATATAAATGTGAACGTATCACCTATCTTTTCCTATAGGGCCAAGGCCATTTAATTGGCACTCATTGCAGTCTTTTTAGCAAGGAGACACTCCCTGTGGATCATCTGTGATTTGCATTTCGGTTCACTTACAGTGGAGGGAGCATTTGCAAAGAACACAGTGCATAATCCTCTACTTGTCCTTCTCTTTTCTTCACTCACCCATACCCAATTCAACAGCCAAGAGTTTTAGAGACTCAACATGATCATTTCCTTCTACAGCATTTTAACTTGGATTTTGTGGACATGACATCTTTTTTTTATACTCATTCTTCACCAGTTTACATAACATTTAATTATACATTTAGGTAATACGTACACCTGGCTTAAGCATATTGCGAGCAAAACAATGACCTTTGGTAAGCATCAGGCTGCCCTGCTGCAGGTGGGCTGAGCTGCTGTAGGCACCGGTCCGTGTGGCTGACCAAAGGCCAGAGCCAGTCCGCGGAGCCACCAGGCAGTTAGGTGACCACCTACCCTACTAAGAAAAACCTTCCTTTATCTCTTTTCAACCTATTAAGCACTGTAATGCAGCATGCTTCATGTACTTACTGCTCTTCTTGAAGTCTCCCCTCCAGTAATGTCGATAATTCAGAGATGATTGTTCACAAGAATAGGAAAGCGATACATTAAGCAGACCATAGAAACAAAAGTGGAGAATGAAAAGGCCACAATGAATATGGAGGGGGAAAGACGAGTAATAAAATACTAAAGTGAAACAATCTTTACTTTCACACAAGGAAGGCTCCTAAGTGCGTTTACAGACAAGACGGAAGAGCAGGGTGAGCTTGGGGGCTGCGAGATGAACCGCTGCCCTGAGGGTGAAATGTAACAATCCTGGAAGCACAGAACCCAGAGCACTTGCTGCCCTTGCTCCCCAGGCACTAGGCCTGCTGACGTGGCATAGGTGCACCCAGCGTCTCTGCCCTGCTGCCTACCACAGCCCCCACCTGGTCTGCAGGCTCTGATTGCAGAATCTGGGCCTAGCGTGGCGTGGGAAAGGCCACCTGGCCCTGGGGGTAAACTTTGGCCTTGACCTCCTTGGCACTTTTACCCACTCACCTAAGGCAACTGCACTCGGATGAGCTAGCAAGTAGGAATGCTTTTAACTAGCTTGTAATAAATTGGTTTTGAACCACAAACCCTTTTTTACTGGCCCACAACATTTTCTACTTGTCTTGCACATGTGGTGTCATAAATAAGGATGGGTGTGATCACAGAGAATTAGTCACAGCCCCAAATAAAGACCACCAGGGGTGGATTGTGAATTTAACCACCAGGAATCCAGCTTGGCTGCACACTCTTCCTTGAAGGACCAGGGGGCTTTGCTGCAGAGGGAATGTAAATACCCAGCCCTAAAAGGACTGATATTAAGACAAGGAATGACACACACACACACACACACACACACACACACACACACACAAAATCTCCCAAATCCAACCTGACCATGGATCCCAGCGTATTAACGACGAATCACCCTAGAGATTTACACAACTTTGGCATTTATGGCATTTTTCCATGTATAAGATGATACTTTTGTCTAAAATTGTTAGACCAAAAAATGGGGGTCATCTTATACACTGGAGTAAGCAGTTGATCATTGATTTCTTAATGTTCGATTAGAAAAGTAGGGGTCATCTTATACATGGGGGTGTCTTATACATGGAGAAGGTATTTGCCTTTGCGATGGTGACTGAATTGAAGAGGTTTCTGCAGAGCTGGTCCCACAGTGGTTGAGGTAAGAGGCCCCGCAAGTCTCCATTCTGAGTTACTTCTTACAGTTGTTCAGGATGTCTCTCATCAGTACAATCAATTTATAAAAGAGGGTCCTGTACCATTGCTGTGTACGAGACGTATGTGATTGCATGGAGGCCCCAAGGGGACGTGCCCACACAGAACGAGACACGGGATCACAAGTTAGTTTGGATCTGTATCAGCTTCGTTGCTATAACCCATTACCACAGACTTGGGAGGCGGAAAAACCACACACTTACTCTCCTATGATTCTGGAGGTCAGAATTCCAGAATGGTTCTCCCTGGGCTAAGAGCAAGGTTTGGGAGGGCTGCACGCCTTCTGGGGACTCTAGTGGACAATCCACTTCCTTGCCTTTTCCAGCTTCTAAAGGCCACCTGCACGCCTCGGCTCGTGGCTCCATCCTCCGGGTCAGAGCCACATGCCTGACTATAACAACGCTGTCTCCTTCCTCTAAGGGCCTGTGTGATACCTTCGGGCCCACCTGGGTAATCCAGGCTACTCTGCCCATCTCAGGACCCTTAACTTAGTCACACTGGCCACAGCCCCTTTGCCAAGTAGAGTAATAGTCAGAGGGTACAGGGACATGGGCACCTTTGAGGGTGATTACTCAGCCTGCCACGCCCAGCCCCCCGGTGGCTGTGAGCTCATACAAGTGTGCAGCTGGACAAGTGACTGTACCCAAGGATTGGCAGCTCTTGCTCCCTCTCTTGTTTGGCTGCTCTCTGCAGCCCTGGCAGTCTCACCTCCAAACATGCCTGCCCTCCACACCCCATCCTGGTACTGGACCACGGACCGCTCTGTGCCTGCTCCTCAATGGCCGACTATTTCCACCTGCACGGGTATCTGCTTCTGCAGGGTGGGAGGCATGGATCACTTTATCTCTTCCTCTCCTGCACCGCACTAGCATTGGGCCCTGCAAGACACAAATATTAAATGTCTTAGGGAGCCAAATATAAGGTGGTGGAAAGAGAACTCACATCGGGTGGTAAACAAATAATGTCACACATAGACGATGCCCGAAAGAATCGTACACCTGGAATCTATGTGATTCTTGCTAACCAATGGCACCCCAATAAGTCTAATAATTAATAAATAAATAAATAAAATCTGAATTTCCAGAATACAGTAAAAAAATATATTTAAAAATGCACACAAAGCTCGCTGCAAGGGTGCTGGGACCATTGATGGGACACACAGACCAGGCTCTGACCATTCCCAGCCCTTCTGGAGGAGGGAGGGTGGCCTGAGTCCTCGAACCGCTTGCAGCCTTTTCTAATTAGCCCCACCGTGAGCTCGAGGCCAGGCAGAGGAGACCCCGCCCCGGTCACTTCCTGGCGGTGCAGAAACGCACACACGGTGTTCCAGCTCTTCCTCTCTACTCCTTAACCTGCTAAAAGCAAGGTGTCCGCAGGCAAAGCTCTCCTTGGGTCCCACGGGACGGGGCCTGCTCTGAAAGTCACTGACTTTTGTTCTATAAACTGTGTTTGCTTTATCTGGCGTTGCCTGAGAGAAGGGAAATAGAATAAGATAATTCTGGGATCTAATGTAATACACTGATACTGTCTCTGTCCAGAACAGCACAGCAAGTTTTATCCACAAGTGAGTTGTTTACTTTGTCTCCAACTAAGCCTGACTCATAACACTAACCTTATAAAATGAAGAAGGTTGTTGTTTTACTGGAATGGCATGACATTTACATTCTTTTACTAAACGTGAAGGCTGCAGGGGACATTTAGAAGCAGGGTCTGTAGGCCAGCGAGGCCCAGCGTGGGAGGGAGGGGAGATTAAAATCAGCTCTTGGCAGCTAGAGTTGTGCCCACCCCTCACCCCCCACCCCACCCCCACCCCTGCAACCTGGAAACATGAAGTTTGAGCTGTCACCACCGGCTCTAAGGCAACCCTGCTTAGCAACCAATGGCAGAGACAGGAAAAACAAAGGACAGCCTGGGGTTTGCTTTCTCCAGATTAGCTTTCTGCAGTGCAGAATCGCGTCTTTGGGGACTGGCAGGGTCCCAGTGTTTCTGTGGCCTCCTGGCACAGCCGACAGCAAGGTTTCTCCAGGGCACCGCCCAGCTCGCCCATGTCCGAGTCGTTAAGTGAGTTTGCAGTGTGGCAGGGCGGAGGCGGGTGCATTTCTAACGTGCTCCTGGAATAAGTAAGTAAGTACCTATTCTCCAGGCCTCACCAAGTTCCTCAGGTGTCTTTCCAATCCTCACACCCAACGTTTCAATGACTTTACTTTCAACAAACAAACAAACATATTATATCTAATATAAAGATAACCCAAACACGTGCTGGAGGAAACATTTTTGATCCGTTGACATGCAAACAAAGGTTTAGGTTTTAGAGTAAACAGCTTTTTGTGGAAAATACAACATGGGTTTGCAGAGTGCTATAAGAATGTGCAGTTTTGACTTCTTGGTGAATATATAAATGTCTTTACGTGGCAAGGCGGCCCTAGCCATGTAACCGGAAGCAAGGAGTGGTTGTCTTCAAAACCTGTTTTAGTCCAGACCACCTTCTTCAAACGTTCCTGCTGGGGAGAGGCCACATGATGTCACCGTGGACTTTCTTGGCTGCACCCCCTGAAGCAGAGGTAGACCTGCCCCCTCAAGTGCCTAAGGCTGATCTGCCAGAGACTCTAAGTCACCACACTTTGAGGTACCATCCCTCCACTTCATTCAGTCCTCCTGGCACCCTCAGGCCTTTGGGGAGAACTGGGTGTCCTGTCCTCAGTCTCCTTCCTATGGAGCTGCATTCTAGTGACTGTCACTGGAACTACCTGTCATTTCTTACCCCCCTCAGGCCCACAGTGGTTCCACTCAGCAGTGGCTGGGTGGGATTCCGCCCTTCTTCGTGGCCAGTGGCAGCAGAAAACAGAAACCAATAAAATAAAAACACGAAAAGCCCAGATGAGAACATAAGCCACGTCACCAGCGGGCCGTGGCCGTCCGGCACGTAGTTCTGGGCTGCAGTGCGTAAGTCTTTCGTCGCACGGTCGGCCCACTGAGCCACGGTGTCGCTCCCCGCGGTCTGTTACCCATGGTCGTCTGCGGTCCATGGAAAACGCCAGAAACAAAACCCTTCCTGAGGTTTAAACTGACTACTGTTCTGAGTAGCATGATGAATCCTCTGCCTGGGACATGGAGCCGCCCTCCCATGACTCGGCCATCATGGTTGTCAGATATTTTTGAGAGGAAGAGGCCACACTCACAGAACTTTTATTACTGTGCATTGTTATCACCGTTATTACAGTTGTTCATCTCTTCCTGTGCCTAATGTGTCCATCACTGCATCATAGGTACGCACGGGGGTGTATGGGCACGCACAGGGCTCGGTACGGTCCCCGCTTCAGGCCCGCACCGGGCGCCTTGGGCCGTGTCCCCCTCACAGAAGGACAAGGACTGTACTAATTAGAGAGAAAGCGGTAGCACAGGGCTACTCACTCCTTCCTGCAGGATGCACAGTCATAGGGGCATTTGCTGAGTTTGTTGACTTTTTCTTTCTCCGAGGAGGCTTAGTCTGGAAATGATTAGAACAGTGTGGCCGCGTTTCAAGAAAGGGACGTGAAACTTGCTGTTTTCGGAGGGTTTTGGCCGCGCGGGGATGACAGGACTGAGTGGCATGGCCTGCTATCGCGGGACGGCCCCTAACCTCAGGCAAGCCAGGCACCCGTGTCACGTCCCCCCTGACTCAGGTCGGGCCTTTCCAAACACGTCTCCTTAGCTATGCTTGTGGCAACCTGTGTGCAAGCCGCAGAGAGAGGACCGGCTGACCGTGAACTTCCAGGTTCGCAGCCACGTAGCACGAACCGTGTACGGCACTCCTCGATTCTAATGACACTGACTGGGAAAAACGGACACAAGTTTAAGGTGGGGGGGACATCCAAGTTACTTTGGACTTCATGTTTTTTAAATTATATATTTTTTGATAGCCCAGGCGAGTGCTTTTCGGTCCAAGTGCGAAGAGGAGGGCGTACCTCCTGGGTTCAGGTCCATTATCGTCTCCGGCCCCTGGAGGCTCCTTGTGTGTTTGTCCTTTTATTCCTCTGCCCATTCACCCCGCCACCCAGAAAGTTCTTAAGTGTAGTCTTCCGTCTGCAGGTGTTCTCATAAAAGATATTGTTGGTTTGTGTGCAAATTCTTATTTAAAAAATGTTTGCAAATGTTTATTTATGCCGTACACTTGGTTTTCTGTTTTTGCACACACGGTTTCAGGCCCATCTGTGTTGTCGTAGGTGTGGCTAGTTTTCACAGCCTTCCCCGGCAGGTGCCCCCACGGACGGACACCCGATTGCCTCCAACATCCCATCACAAATTGCCTCCAGGAACATCCTGTGAGTCCCCTGGAGCCTGCATCACCGTGTCTCTGGATGCACACTGAGAAGAGGGGTTGCGAGATCGCAGGGCACACGTTGGCTTGATTTGACCCAGTGGGCCAGACTGCCCCCGCCACCCTCCCCCCAGCCATGCAGGAGCAGTCTCAAACTCCCAGACTTGGCCAGCAATTGGCCTTCCCCACTGCCTAATGTATTGCCCGTCTAACAGTTGTACAAGGATTCCTCAGTGCTTCTTTAATTTGCATTTCTCCAATTACTCCTGCGTGTAAGCAGGCCTTCAGAGCTCTGTCAGCATAAAGACAGGGGCAGTGCCTGGGACAGCCCACAGCACGGGCCCAGCGGGCTGACTGTTGCTGTCCTGTAAATACAAGCATCGTTTAAATGAGGTTGAGGCAATAATATTACGTTATTTTGCACTTGTATTCTAGTGATCATTTCCGATCTTGAGTCACATAACTGTTCATTGTCTACCTTCTTGTCGGACTCATGTCTGTCCACCATATACTTCTCTCCATTTTCCTTGTCCCCACCTTGGTTCATCCACCCCATCAACTAGCCTCCTAAAATCTCTGCATTTCCTCTGGACGCCTCCTCACTCCAGCACCAGTTCTCCACGCTCCAGCTAGAGGGATCTTTTCAAAGCCTGCCTTCCTGCCCACGATCCCCCCTTTCTCTTAGGATAACGCCCTCGCCACAGCCTTCAGGGGCTGTGCTTGCCCACCCAGTTGGCCTCTTCCTGATCCGGGCTCCTGTCGTTCTGCCCTCTGACCCCACTGGCTGCTTCACCTCCCAGATCCCCCAAGTCAATTCCTTAATCTTCAGAGTTCAGCTTAAATGTCCCTTCCCCATCCCTAGTCTGCGTCAGTTCTCCAGCTATCCTTTCATAGCTCTTAAGTCATCCATAATCAAATAACCAATTCTAGAATGATCTATTTAAAGTCCTTCTCCCCCACCTGACCTCCCTGAGGGCAGGACTGTGGCTGTGAAACACAATTCTAAAACAGCCGGAGCCCAAGACACTTTGTGCCACAGGAGAGCCCTGGCTGGGGCGGCCCCTGCCCGCAGGGGTGCCAGGGCCACCACGCTTATCTCGGGAGCCCCCGCCCAGCCGCCTCTAGGGAACTTGTGACTGAGAGGAAGAGAGGAAGGAGAGGCCCTCGTGGGAGATAAAACGGCTGCATCTTGATAAATAATATAAAAATCTTGTTCTGAACAAAACGTAGATGCTTTTTAAAGTGCCTCATTAACCCAGAACGAGGAGATCACATCAGGCAGGAGACAGGCGCCATTCTTCACAAGGACAGGCGCCGTCCTGACCGCGCTCGCAGGCTCTGCTGTGTGGCTCTTCTCCCCTGAGAATGGCCATCGGCTCCTCACTTTGCCCCCACGTGCTCCCCAAAACCTGTTGGGGCCAATAATACCTTCAGTACTCTATTTATTTAAAATCAGCACGACTGTATCGCTTATGAAAAGGACTGTTTTTGTGTTAGTAAGAGACGCTCAAACCTGTAGAAAACGTTTATAAGAGTTTATTTGAGCCCTACTGAGGACCACTGCCTGGAAGCAAGATCTCAGATGTTCTTGAGAGTGACAGTGTGGCAGTTTCTTTTAATGCATTTGGAATTACGGGGGGAAGGAAGGAACGTAAGGAAGATGAGTGGAGGTGGGAGAAAGCAAACGGGGATCGGATTACCGGGTGGTTCACAAGGTCGTGTGCTCTCCTGAGGGTGGTTATCTCAGAGGTGTGTTAGCCCACATCACGGTGCCCTGGCGCCAGTACACGTACCCCCTGGGGTACATGCTGGGTCATTCAGGGATACAGGAAAAATGATCAGCCATGGTGAAAAAACAAAGTAAAAAAAGGCAAAATGTTAGTTATGGGACAATAAATGTTAAGTTTGAATCACCCTTAATGGAGACACTTCAAAATTAGATCAATTAGTGAGTGATGATTGGTGAGGGCATGGCTCTGAACCCTTCCCCCAAACCCCTCTGCTACCAATCATTACGCACAGTTTGATAACAAACTACGTGTTGTTTCTAGAACTTCCTCAGTCATATAAATACTTCCATAGCCAGACTGTTTGATCAGTTTAGTTACTAAGTAAAAGCAAGTGGGTTGTCTTTAATCATGATTCTTTTCAAGTAGTTTTTATTTAATGTTTAAATACTTGATCATCATTATCAATATTTAACTGTTAAAATATTGTAAAATCAAATCTGTGGTTTGTACTTTTAGGGTAGTAATTTATCTTCTTATTACCTCATTTCCACTATTTTACATGATGATACGCACTGAACAAAAGTGTCAGTTATTTAAAAACAGACGTTTTGGAAAAAAGGGGTACAATTTGTAGAAAACAAAAGGGGTTTAAAAGGGGGACACAAGTAGAAAAAGATTGGGAACCACTGACCTAACTGAACGGAAACAATGGACAGGGCTTGCTTAAGGCAAAGATAAGCCTTTTACTAAGGAAGTTATGTGCCTGGGGTGTGACTATGCATCGTGACCTGCCCAGTTAGGAGTTTATCATCAGATCACCCTGTGAGGTTCCTGTCCATCGACCCCCTTTTTTGGTCCACATTTTGAATCCTCATGTATAGCAAATAAACATGCCCCAATTTAGCACTGATGTGAGGGCTGGTGGTCATCAGGTCTCTCGTTGTGCATGTCTTCCCTGGGAGATGGCATCAAATTCCATACCTTCTACCACTACTTGTACTGAATCTCCTATTCATCCAGCTGCCTCCTGGATGTCTTCAATGTCCCCTAGCACCAAAGACTACACCCGCCAACTCTGCTTTCTCCTCCTCTTCTCAGCAATGGTCTCACCACCCACCCCAGTCACCTGCACTCAGGTCCCAAGTGGACACGAAGGGCAGACTGCTAGGTCCTGCACGCAGCACAGAGGGAGGCCCTGAGGCTAGTGCAGCCGGCTATTCAAGGCTTAGAACCTGCTGCCACTGGGAGTGCTGCCTTCTGTGAGCATTGGTTGTGACAGCCAGTGTGGCTGAGGGCGTCACAGGCAGCACCCCCACAGTACTGTGCACTCTTCTAACGGGCGGTGGCAGTGAAGACACCAAACTTCAGGAGACAGAGACAGACACTGTGGGGACCTTGTCCAGCCACTGTCATACGGGTTGCACTTTATACCCTTTAACTGCTCATTGGGAGCTTCAAGAGTCAACAAAACTCATTTAGGGTCAGGGTCAGGGCCCCTTCGTAGTCCACCTGTTGGTACACACAAACCCAGGGAAAAGCCCTGAGACTGCAAATCTATTCCATAAGACGAGAGCAGGAAAAGACTGGAGAACGAGGTAGGCCCACCCAGTCTGGCAATTAACAGAGTTCATTAAGGGACATTTACATACGAGGCAAGTCCTGGGCAATGGCGTGACAACGTGGAAGTCCTCCAGGCCACCTGCAATAAAGAATTACAGAGAACAGGGCAGGACTGACGGGGTACTGGTGCTTCCCAGATAAGGGGACTGTCTCACAGGCTTGCCTGGGGCACCAGCCTGTTCCAGGAACCAGCATGGGGGTGAGGTCCAAGGGGATTTACGGGAAGCAATTTCTGCTCTGGCCCAAGTCTCGCTGAGTCCGGTAGTGGTCACGTCCTGGAACCGTCTGTCCCCGTCACCTTAGTGAAAGTACCGCGTCCCCCCACCACTACCCCCTTTCTTCACTTATGTATCAGCCTCTGAGAACCCGTTACCTATTACTGGGCACACCTGTGTTGCCAGAGCCCCGCCCCTCGTTCAACCGAGAGCAGCACGAGGCGGGGCCCGGTTCTGCCCCTCGCGGACAGGACAGGACGTGGACGGGCTGAGAGGGAAGGCGCGTCCCAGCCCCGCAGACGCAGGCCCGCTCCCCACCCCGTCAGCGCCCCTTCCAGCCTCCCGCCCCGCGAGCGGGTCGGCCAGCAGTCAGAGGGCACGAGGTCTCCTCCCCACACAGCCCTGATGGGACCGGGTACCGGTGCTGCAGCGCCGCCGCGGGCCTTGCCACCCCGGGAGGCGCGTCCGGATGCGAGGGTGTAAGCAGAGCCCCCGCGGGCTAAGACGCGGCCCCTGTGTTGCAGACTAACTCGAAGAAGGAGCGCAGAGTGGACCTGGCGTTCACCGCGGAGCGCTACAGCCCAGAGGTAAGCTGTCACGGGGCGCGAGGTTTCTTACTAGCAGCTCGAATTTACTTTTTCTTAAGTGAGAATATTAATATATTAATATACAGCGACCTGCAGGTTTTTATTTTTCTTTTTTCCGTCTTTGTTTTCTATTTGTCCTCAAGAACTGAGAACAGAGCTAGGCAGGGACTCAAGATCTCCCTCCTGGAGCGGCACAGCCTCATGCGTTTAAAACAGCCCCCACACCCGTCACCCGCTCCCCGCTCCGCCCGGGGAGGGGATTTCACAGCTCCCTTCATTCTCCTTAGCACCTCAGAGTCCTGAAATGCCAACCTGTTCCTCTTCTTGCCAGCTGGTGACATTTCTCATTAGCAGGCCGGCACAGCATGAGGCCAATTCCAGAAGCTTCTGTACAGAGAGGCCTGTAAAACACAGAGCAGGACCCGTGCATGCCGCAGGCATCCCGAGCCTCTCTACAATTCTGACCAGAGGCCGTGCTTTGCCAGTTTCCCTTTCCCTGTTCTCAAGAGGACATTAAACGGAAAGCCCAGAAATTAGAGCCGGAGGAACTTCCGCGTGCTGGGCCCCGCTGGCCGGCAGCCCAGGGTGGGGAGGAGCAGCCGCATCCTCTGTGCGGCCTGAGTCCACGCAGCTGGGAGGAGCCGCGAGGCTGTGTCAGGAGGCAGGAGAGGCCATGACCCCACGCCCACCCCCGCTGGATGCTTCCAGAAGCGTCCTTTCCGGTATTCAGAAACAAGTTCTAGCGAGACAGCAATATACTCTGACTTCGCTAATCAACTTAAGAATGAACATTTTTCGTAAAGCGTGAGGAGGATGCCTTTGATTTCTAGCATTGCAAACTGAAAGTGCTAGATCAGCGGTTCTCAATCTGTAGGTCGTGACCCCTTTGGGGGTCGAACGACCCTTTCACAGGGGTCGCCTAAGACCATCGGAAAACACATATCAGATATTTACATTATGATTCATAACAGTAGCAAAATGACAGTTATGAAGTAGCAACGAAAATAATTTTATGGGGGTCACCACACCCTGAGGAGCTGTATTACAGGGCCGCGGCCCTAGGAAGGCTGAGAACACTGGGCTAGATGACAGCTAAGGCGAAAACAGTGGCTGGATGATTGTGACGGGGGACATGTTTCTCAGAAGAGCATCTTTCATCTGCAGCCAACTGCCTTGATGTCGGCCGGGGAGCAGGAAAGGGAGACCAGAGCGGCAGGGCCTGGGCTCGTTCGTCTCGCTGGGATGGCAGAGACGGCAAAGGAGCTGCGAACCGGCATCTGCCCTCGCCGAGCCGCTTTCTGATGCTCCCTTCGCCTCTTTTTCCAGGTCGCACTATTCCTTAGGACTTTAGCACACCACTGAAATTGCCCTTCATTCAAAACTGGCACTCACAGGAAGAAAAGCTGCCTATTGGAAAGCCCGTTTCAGGTTTTTAGTTAAGTTCTAGAAATGGGCATAGTATTCAGATTTAATTTTGATCAGTTTACTTTCTTGTGGGCTGCTTCTAAGTTTATTTGTGGTGGTTTTCATTGGGACTCCCCTCAGTTTGCGTGACAGCTCACGTGCATCTTTCTGGGAATAGGTTTCCTGGCTTTTATGGTTGGCTTTAGGAATATGTGACCTGTTGGAGAAGTACTGCCCTAGAAACAAGTCACACGAGTGATTATCTACCAGAAGCACCCCACTCTCCAGCTCCAGGTGTCTCTGGAAATGAGGAAGGGTGACCCCACAACACTCAGTACACGTGCACTTAGAGGTTACTGCCAGCAGACCGCCCTCAGTCCCTCAGGCAGTGAAATTAGTCCCATCTGGGCGATCTCTGCCTGCACTCCTCCCGGATTAGGCCTCAGAGCACAGACACGGGGTGAGGACAGAGTCCGGGCTTTGGTGTCAGACAGACATGAGCTCAAGTCCTGGCCGCCCACTTACTAGTGTGACACACGGATGGAGGAGGCTCCTCTTTCAACTTCAGTGTCTTAACCTGTCAAATTGGAAGATGACGACCAAACTCCTAAGGCAGCACGAAGATGTTGTCATTTGTAGGAACCAGCTTCAGCTTTCGGTTCACGTTAGCAAGATGGGGTCCAACTGAGCAGTATGGCGGTCCACGGTGGAGAGTGAAGTACCCACTATCCTAGAGGTGTGGGCCACGCAGTGCTCAAGAGACATCGGTGATGCTCCTTTGCACTCGGCCCCGCGCTATTATTAACAAGGACGCCCTCCGAAAGCAGCAGTTTGAACGGCAGAAGGACTGGTGTTCAGCTCCAAGCTTAGTCACCATTCTCCGCAAAGCCAAGGCCGCTGCGCAGGACTCCTCGATCTCGGGTGTGACTGCGGAATGGGGTGTGTGGGGAGTGATCGGGAACCAATCCATCTCATTCCAAAATCTTTATTCCAGGGAGGTGAGGAACGTTTTGGGAAATGCTCCGCCCGAGTGTTTTTCAGGAATGAGAAACCCAGACCAGCCATTAACGTCACCTGTACGCGGTTTGTTGAGAAGGGCGAACGGCAGCAGGAGGATTACCTGCTGTATAAGCACATGAAGCAACTTCGGAGCCCCTTGGATGTCGTCAGCATACCTGGTGAGAACCAGTACCTGCAATTTCTGTAATCAGGAACGTACGTGATTACTAAATCTTAGAAAGAATGATCATTGAAATTTTTATCCTCCAAATGGCACTTTCATCCAACTCTCGGATGTGGTGCACCGCCTCCTCTAGACAAAGCTCGGGAGGATCGTTTTCCCGTCTTCGCTCCCAGGCAGTGGAGCATCTGTGCCCTCTTCTTCTCCCCATTCCCCACCCAGACACGTGAGGCAAGAGGAGAATCTCTGAGGAACAGGTACTGAGGTCTTTGCAACAGGATGTGCACATAGGGGTGCCGTTTCCTGGGTTGCGTCCAGAACCTGAGATGACATTTCTCAAGGTTTCTGGTGGTGACTTTGGAAATGTGAGGTGATGAGACACGGTGCAGGGCCTGCACTGTGCCCATCATGGCTTTCTGCATGAGGATGGAGGGAGCCGACCGTCTCAGGGCCTCCCCGGGAGGCTGTGGTAGAGTCGAATTCATCCTATTTTAGGTCACAAGCTAATGGCCCATGGTGCCATCTTCAGAAAGCAGCAAGCCTTGCCCTCGGAATGACTCAGCTGCAGTGCATCAGAGCTCATTTGTCCAAGAACTCAGCAGAGTGTGTGGGCAGCAGTGGAGACTCAGCACTTACTGGCAAATCCAATTTTCAAAGCCACAAGAGTCGTTTCTGGACTTGCACTGGGGTATTAAGCTTGCCATCTGATGGCTACAACACATCCCATCCCACACTCTCAAAGTTCACCCACTTGCCCAGAGACCGAGATCCCTGTCCACGGGGTGGGGGGCCTGTGGTCTCCACTCTGTGCATCTGGGCCCCATCGCTTTATGGAGACGGAGTGCTCTTGGAAACCTGGGGGTGGAATACTGCTCTTTGCATTTCAAAAATTCAGAAGCTTGGAGAAGCCTCATTATAGTTCTCTGACAACTCAGATTAAATCCTGTTCCAAATAATTATGAGGAACAATTCAAATTCTTATGGTATAGAATTTGTTTATAGCTAGCACTGCCTGAAATAAATAGGCTAATGATGAATACTTAAAATCTATAGTTATTTAGGGATTCCCCCGCCCTCTCAGTATTAGTTGAGGAAATAGGGTTTTACATAGTCTCCTTAAAACACTAATTTTAAAAATCATATAGGACTTTTGCTTTGAGTATTTGCCACAGAATCACTAGGTTTTGGACATTTTTGATGATGCAGGTTAACTGATTATATTCTGTGAATAAATCCTAGATGCCTACAAGGATCATTCTACAACAAATCTAACTTAAAGTGCCTATTATGAAGCTTTGAAAACATTTTTTTAATAGAGGGCACCTTTCATCAACAGTAGTTCTCTTGTCACTTTAAATCAGTGAAGACCTTTAATGGTGCTATGTATAGCCTGTCTGTAAATATAAAATTATCTATTTAAAACTGCAAAGGTTTGGTCTTTAAATAAAGTGAATTAAAACTATGAAGACATCCTTGGGAGTCCCCAGTTCAAATCTCAGCAGATCCTACTCAGCATTTAATTGGTCCAAGGTATCAGACCGTGGCCGGACAGTTTGTCTACAGTTGATAAGTGAGAAGATCTAATCCATGTCAGGATATCCTTGCTCCACACTGTTTTTCCTCTAAAAACATAGTTTGCTGGCTTTTATCATGAGTAAAACTTTTTCTTTTTTTAAGGAATTTATAAACTTCCTATAGATGCGCTCAAGTATACTACATACAAAGGGAAAGACCGAGGATCTGGGCGCAACCAGCTTAAGTTCTGTCGCCTGATTCTAGACCATGCCACTAGCATTTACACTTTCAAACATCCTCATCTTCACGTGTTCAATGTAACTAATTTATCTTCTCGCAAATCCATGAATAATTATCTCATAAATTACGTGTTAAATTTTGAGTTCCTCAAAGTCACAAGAGGTCATTCGTTAATCACTGTATCCCTACCTCTAGCCGTAGCTGATATTGAGTAGGTTGCTGTTGGTTTTTGTTTTTACAAGTGAATTAAAAAACTGCAAGTCCAAAAACAATACCACAGGGAAAAACCTGCTACATTTCTTCATGTGTTCAAAAAAAAAAAAAAAAAAGTGATAGATACACTGCTGATACAGTGATTAGCTTTAAAACCAAAGATCAGAGAAGGACAAAGCCATCCGGCAGGTTGGCAAAGACCATCACACTGACTGTAGGCCCAAACGAGATGCCAATGTGGGAATGGTAACTGGTAGATGGTTCGATCCGATTACAAAATGCTTCTCAGCTGACAAGATTTTTAGATCAACTTTGAGTATCACTACAGCTCTTATTTTGCATTTACATAGTACAGCAAATAGCCCTGAACTTGTTAAATATAGCTTTACTTAGCAAAGCAAGTTGAAGCATGCAAATCTCATATAATGGAGAAACCTGCCAATCTTGCTGAAGGTCTTGCTGTGAACATGACGACGGATGTGTTAAGCTTAAGCCCTTATTTCATTACTGAAATGTCTGCACATGTGTCCCCAAAATGCAAACAAAAAATTTTTTTTCTTTTCCTCTCAGATAGTCACGGGTATATTGATCCTTCTCTGAGACCCATCTGGGACTTAGCTTTTCTTGGCAGCTCTTATGTGATGTGGGAAAAGACAACGCAGTTTTCACACTACTACATGACCCAGCTCAGCAGTGTCAAGCAGTGGGTAAGAGAAACTGAAACGCAACTTGTGCCACCAGCGATACAACCGATGCGATTTAGACTAAATTATGGTGCATTTCTAATGTCATGGCCAGCGTTTTCATTGCACTTCAGTCATTCAATGAATATCTGAATGCCTGCAACGGGCCAGGTATTGTGTGAGGGAGTGAGGGTATGGCAGTGACCAGAAAACACCATCACTACCCTCATGGAGATGCATCCTAGTGAGAGAAAAGGCAGTGAACTAATAAACAAGTAAATACGTATCCAATGGTGGTAAGTGCTACAGAGAAAAAGTAAGTAGGGAAAAGGGAATGCCAAGTACTTTCCGAATTACGCGTGCGTGCGTCCGTGCGTGCACGCTGCCTGCGTGCGTCGGAGGTGAGGGCCAAGGCGGGGCGTTCCGGTAAGGCCCTCCCTGTTGCTCCTTAGATGGCTCCGGGCAGAGGAGTGCTGCCATGGGCACCCTGCAGCACCACCCTGGCTGCTTTGGGAGAAAAGAGCGCCCCAAATAGCTGGGTGTGCCTCCCAAACACCACCCGGGAAACAGACAACTAAAGACATAGTTTTTCCTCTTCACTCCTCAAAATGAACTCATTTTTCTTTTTATAGAGTGCTTTTCAATAGGGTTTTAAGGGAAATGGCCCTTCAGTTGATAGTTGCTACGGAACTAGATCAAACTTCCCCCTTCCCTCTCTCGGGTTCTCTCTCTCTTCTACCAAGATGATCACATCGGCAATAAGAGGCTTTTTACCTTAACTGAGAAGTTAGGGGACTTGTTTGTTTACAGTGTAGAAAATGGTGTCAAGATCATTTAGAACCAACTGTAATGAATGTGAGGGGAAAACTCAATAGGAACAGATCAACAGAGACACGGAGAAAAAACGAGGCTCCTTTGCCATCAGTGCTTTCCTCTCTGGCAGTTGCAGGGACCTATTACCTGACTGCCCACCAGGAACATCCTACATTCAGAAACAGCGGCCCCTCTGGCTCATTCCAGCCAGTCTCTCATCTGTCCATTAACATCTCCCAACCAACCTGCAAGCAGGAAAGTAGGAACAAATGTAATTGCAGAGTTAAGAAAACAAAAATGCTGTTTGATCAGAAATAATGTCACTGATTAGGAGTTTTAGATGTTGTTGTTGCTGTTGCTTTTTCTTTGTGGGGTTTCGGTTTTAGATAAATACGTGAATGTGCATCACTTCAACTCTCAGGGCCTCTTACATGAGACTTAACAAACTTCCTGAAGTCCTGAGACAAACAGAAATCTGCATCACTGCCGCAACTGGGAAACGTGGTTTCAGGGATGATGACACATTTCAGCTTAGAGGTCTCTCAAAGCAAAGTATGCACATAATCTACATAGATTTTTCATTCTGCTATTCGGTGGCCACTAAAGATGCCCGTGATCTTTCAGCAAAAGCAGCAACACAGCAACAAGCAAAACAAACAACAATTTTTAAAAGATCGCTAAAATCTAGGTAGTGTCCTGGGAGACTAGAGGCAGGGCGGTAGGGCTCATATAGCCGACACTGCCCAGCACAGAAGCAGGAAGAGACTGGAGGTGCTGCTCTGTGGCGCAGGTAGCTCAGGAAAGCACAGGAACTTTAGTTCCTCCAAATGCTTCCTGGGTGGGCATTACTTTCTTTACACTCAGGGTTAAACTCCCTTTCAATGCAAGAATGTAAGAAAGTGCAGGCTTATAAATGCACAGCCCCAAATGAACAAAGCTTGAGAGAAGAGTGGGCTACAAAAGCAAGCACTGAATACAAATATGAAATAAGACCCAAAATACTGGCACAATGATCACTTTAGAACTGAAGAACAGATATCATTCCCAAGACCCTCAGGACTATGCCAAAGGCAGGGGAGATAGCTGCTGGCTAGAGGAAGGAAAAATGGTCAAGGCCTTGCCCTACACCCTTAGTGTCTAATACAAATTGAGAGAAGTAGAACAGTAGTGTCCCAACGCTTACCAATCAATACCAGATACTGTCAGCACATCAAACCACCAAACCTGCAGCACATTCTATCAATCAGCTCAAAGTCCTGCCCTAACTGGAGACCTCCACTGGCCAAGGGGACATGACAGAAACCATCTTATCTACCTTATTTATTCAAGGAAATCTACTTTCTATAGCATATATTAATAATCTAAGCTTACTTCCTACTAAAACCACATAGGTTCTGCTAGGGTCATTCTTTTTTGGGGGGAAAGGGATAGTAGATAGGAGGGCGGGTAATAAGTAAAAAGGAACAAACAAAACCCTTCCAGTCTGTCTCTAGGAAGATTCAAGTGCTGAGTTACCAGAAAATGGAACAGTGAATTGTCATTGATTTGGACTATTAAGGATTTGGCATTTGTGATGATTTGAATAGAAGCCAAGGAGATTATTTCTGAATAATATTAAAAGCAATGACTTCCTGGCAGAGCTCGACTAGGTGAGGGCAGACCAACCCTGGAATGCCTTGTCACGCTGGGGTGTGTGGTGTCCTCTGGGCAGTTCTTGCACAAGTCCTGCTTTTTCACTGGGTTTAAGGACGCTTGCTCTCGAAAGAGGAAGATTCCATAAAAACAGGAACGTAAGGGTCTATTTCAATGACCTTACTGAAGATGGTGGTCTTCATTAAATGGTACAGGGTTCCCAAGCATTATAATAATCCAAATTTTTGTATTAAAAAATGGGCAACATTCTGTGTATTTAGCAGATGGAATCCCATCACTTGTTTCAAACCAAGCCTTTGCCAAAAAATCTAGACTGCCATGATCTCCTACAGAAATGTTATCCTCGAAAACAGAATAAGCAGCCATTGACCTGAAAAGACACTGTATAAGTAAAACCAAATTTTAAATTATAGAAATACATGGTTAACAGGCCTTGCGAAATAGTGTAGATAGCACAAAAGTCTGGGACAAAAATCACACAGCACAGCAGCCTGCTGGTGTGGGCCACCTGGGGTAACCGTTTCCTTCCAAGGTCAAGATAGTCACCAATTGAGGGTCGAGCAAGGCTAAAGACTCCTCCAAACCCAGCAATGCCCGACTGATCACTGGGGCCTCCAGAAAACATTCATTTATGAATGAGGCACAGAATGTCGTCTCACAAGTGCTGACTTTGCAGCCTGTGCCTCGGACTTGGGCTTTGAACATTCACAGGCGCACCGCCAGGCGGGACGGAAGCCTACCCAAGTGACACAAGGACCCCAGAGAAAGGCAGTCAATGTCTGATCGATCCAGGCCCTTTTGTGGACTACTATCTTCTCCCTCCAGTACCTCCCCCACCCGCTGGAAATTTCATAGCTTGTAAAAATCTCCATCCATGTAAGCAAAAGGGAGACAAAACTTAATACCAAGTCCTTTTGTCTGTCTTTGCTTTTTTATATTCTTTAATAGTCTCAATAAAAACCTGGGAAAGTAGGATTACAATTAGAGTTGAATTTATTGTTTTATTTCTTCTCTTCCATTTTTACTAGAAAGGGATAAGCACGCTTGCCCATGTCCCCTCCCCACCCCAGAAACGCCCCCCCAGAAGTGTTGAGGACAAAATAGGAAATTTGTTTAGTCACTAGTAAAACTTAAGAGAAATCAAATGAGAAGAGTTGAGGAAGACTGCCGCCTCCCTAAACATAGCCAGTGCACTGTGGTTTTAGAGGCAGAGTGGTCCAGCGTGAAGAATTTGGGTGGTGGAGTCAGTGGACCTGGGTTTGAATCTTCGCTTGTCACTTACTAGCTGTGTACTCATTAGCTCCTCCGTAAAACCAGGCTCATTATACATATTCTTGTAAGGCAGTCAGGACAGTTACATGAAAACAAGTATCCAGTCCCAAGCACAGAACCTGGCCCATGATGGCACTGCAGAAGTACTGGTTGCTCTGCCCCTTGTCTTACTGCCTGGCACATCAGGACCAGCTTGAGGTGCATAGACAGTATCTAGATTCCTAAGGTTGTCACAAGATTCTTCCTATTCCCACCGATCTTAGCCTTCATCGAAAAACCATAAACATTAGAGAGAAAAAGTGATAGACATTCAACTAGATTTTCACATAACTCAGTGATAAAACAGTAAGAATCTATGACTTTTGTGCCTCGATGCTACCACAGGGACATGAGGCTAAAGTCAAAAGAGGCTGTAGGAGATTCGAGGCAGCCATCCAACACAACAGTTTACAAGGGCTGTCTGGAAGAAATCCAGCCATAAATGCTTCTGTTTCATGGCTGGATACTTTCTGGACATCCCTCATATATAAAGTAAGCCTTCCAAATTCTGAGCTAATATAAACCTACCCTATTTATTACACTCACTCTTTTTTTTCTTCCTCTAGAAAACAAATGATGATGCAATTGATTTTGATTATACTGTTCTACTCCACGAATTCTCAACACAGGTAAAACACAAAATTACATATAAAATTGTTTTTACTAGAAGTTTTTGGAGGTCATAATGTTTCTGAACTCTTATTTCTTAGGAAATGATTCCCTGTCGTATTCACTTGGTCTGGTACCCTGGCAAACCACTTAAAGTGAAGTACCATTGTCAAGGGCTACAGACACCAGAAGAAGCTTCTGGAATTGAAGAAGGATCAGCTGTGGTACCAACAGAGCTTAGTAATTTCTGAAAAGAAAAAACGATCTGCTTATTATTCCACATTCTAAACAAAATGACTGTACTAAGTAGTCTAAAACACTATTCTAGTAAAATAGCTAAGGTATAAGGCATTCTGATAAACGAGGAGAGCCTGTGATACTGAGAAATTGAAAGATGTTGGGCTTTTAAAAGATAATATATTTCAATGAAAGGAAAGTGCAGGAAAAATACTATGTTTAAAAGGAATTTTACTATTTTATGATTTCAAGCAAGTATTCTTTTTTAACTTGATAACTACTTTTAAATAAACGTGTACTTTTCTAAATAAAATGTGTTAACTGTGCTTATAGAGATTTGTCTATGTAAACAAAATTTGTGCTAACCTGGAATTAAATGAATTCTTTATATTGCTTAATTCATATTTTACAAATAAAAATATAGTGTCTCACAGATAAAACGAAGTGTCTCCAAACATGTTAAGTGGAACTGTGATGTAACTGAAAGTAAGTAAATCAAGTATTTACAGTTTTCATTTATAAGGACAATGTGGACTCAGTGTTGGCCTAAGTCATTTATAAAAGCAAACACAATCCGTACTACAATCCAGTTCAGTGGAGTACCTCCCCAAGGCAGGAATCCCATCCAGGATATGTGGCCACCATTTGCCTCTCAATAGTATCATTTAATGGAATGCTGTGTCTTTGTCTAAAACCCTATAGCCAAGTTCCTTAGCCAATAATTGGTTAGGAAGCATCCGCCTTGAAACATACCAAGACATTACTACTTTTAAGTCTGCACTATTAAAAAATTGGAAGTTTACACTGAAGAGAAAAAATTTAATGACGTGGATTCTTACAAAATAAAAATAAGATAGATGATACTGTTACTTTGTAGTAAATCTAGTTTATATATTTTTCTATTTAAAACCCCAACCCTTTGCATTCATCTTCCCAACATCCAGTTGATTTAAAGAACTGTAAGTATTCTGATGCATTGAAAACTACCATTTAAAGAAAACATCAGATCTCCCACCTGTGTGATAATGCAGAGAAAATACTTTTCTAAAATAGCAATCTACAATGATTAAATCATACCAAAACCAAATGACATACTCCTCTAACTGAAGTTCCTCAAGTAATCCCCCCAAAAGGTGCCAAGAGCATTCTAATAACATATTCGATGCCCTGTGATCTTTAATCACTTTTTCAGTGTCACATTAAGGCTAGAAAGGGGTTTTAGCTTTCTGGATTCTTAGGAGTCTTGCCTTATCCATAAAAAAGGCATTTTTAATTCATGAGATTAGATTCACAAACAAATAGGACTCTAAGGTAAACATTTAACAGATTTATTTCGGTATAATAGATTATGAAGGGGAATTCTACACATACAGACAACATATAAACACAATTACTTAATTTATTAATTTACAAAACCCACAAAAGTTAAACTAAAAATTTCTCAATATCACCTTTTGAACATCTTTTGTAGCACAAACTCTAAAATTGCCGATTTGATTTTACTACTACTGATTTTGCTAGCTAACAGCAGAGAAAAATTACTTCACCTGCCTTGACATAAAATGAAAAACTAAATTCCCTAAGCCCTCTTTTCATTAAGTCTTAAATTCTTTGAATCACTTTGAGCCAGTAAGTTATACTTGTCCTAATCTCTTAGAACTTGCAGAATTTTAAGACATACAAAATAGTACCAGGATTCCTTTTGATTCTACTCATAGTGTCATTTTTCCTACCTGAATTATGAATTGTTAGAAGTTAAACAAATTCTTTTGAGAGTCATTTGGAAGTTTCTATATTTGCCCTTAAATGACAATCCTTCGTAATGTATGAATTTATAACACTAATTTTTCTCAGAACCTGTTCTGTAACCTTTCCTAGCTTTACCTAACATGCTGCCTAGCACTTATTTGAGTGGATAAATGAATGAATGCTCACTATAAATCATCTTGAATACAATTACCTATTTCAGTGATGCATTCCAGTGATACTTATTTGAAGACACTCTAAGCAGCAATTAAAGCTCTGGTTCAACAATTTATAGTGTTAACACTGCAAATAGCTGTCTTCTGCAAAGGGGCTGTATTCCTACATGTCACCATTTACTACTTCCTGGTGGCTACCTACTTTCATTGTCATGTTTTAAGACTCATCCAGATTACAAAAATATTAAAATATAAAAAAAATCTTAAAACGTCAGAATTGATTAAATTTTAGTGACTTTACAACTGAACAATCTGAGTGGACAAGGAGGAAAGGAATAACAGAAAATTGACTGTATGTCTTCAAAAGTAGTTATCAAACTAAGAACCAATAGTCCAAACTCTTAACACCATGCAAAAGAACATTAACAATAGCACAAGGGTGACATTGTGTTTTCTATTTTCAAGGTTTAATACTCCAGTTCAATTTAGCAATTTAATTTACTGTATTTTTCTGTGTCTAAGACCACATTTTTGTCTAAAAGTGTTAGACCAACAATTGGGGATCATCTTATACATGGGAGTAACCAGTTGAGGTTTCTTAATGTTGTATTAGAAAAGTAGGGGGTCATCTTATACATGGGGGAGTCTCATCTATGGAAAATTACAGTAGTTTACAACCTTTTTTCTTCTCTTTACTTTCCCTCCCCCTCCTACTGGCTTTAATGACTGTTTTCTCAAGGCTGTTGGCATGCATACCTTGCTAATTTGCAGATGTGGATTTAATGGCTATTTTCTAAAGGCTGCATGCATACCTCTGCATGCATAAATCTGTTTAACTTTCAGTACACAGACTTGAAAGTTGTTACAGCCCTCAGACATCTGCTTAACAACAGCAGACTCCCTCCTTCCAACAGGGACTGAGATAACCTTATTTCTGAAACAAACCAAACTCAGGGAAGCGCCTTTTCTTCCTTTTTCAAACCTCAGCACCCAGGAATTACCTGGCTAACCCCTGCTTACCTTTATTCTGCCACTTCTGACAAGCTTATGAAACCTTTTGGCCATGCTGGGAATGGGGAAGGTGGTCTTTGAGACAGCAGCACACCACTTTCTCTGAATGCAGGCATTCTGAATAAACCTCCTTTTGCTTCCACCAACCTAGTCTCTCAGTTATTGGCTCACGGGCAGCAAGCAGCCGCACCTGAGTCTGGTAGCACACATCTGAATAAATCTTCCATTTCATGTCTTGGAGGTGCAGGCAATACTGCTGTGGCCTTTAACTTTACCTGTATAGTGTAATCACGTGGAAAACTTTTGATCTTGATCCAGAGAATCAGAATAGGGGTGGGGCTGGGTGTTTCTTTTTAAATCTCCCCAGGTGATTTTTACAGGGTTGGGGATCAGGGTGATACTGCCTAGGGCTGCTACCATTCTCCAACACAGGTAATAATGTCTTTCTTTAAATAAGACAATTACCCTTCACAATAGTAGTGTTTAAAAAAATCTTCATTTATGAATATTCTCACTAATTTCGCTTCACAGATTTTGGTGGTATATGGTCCTTCTTTACCAACTGTAACCAAACTAACAAGTTGGCAAGAGCTGTAGGTTCTGGTCCTGGGTCTGTTCCAAGTGATGCTATTCTAGTTACTCCCATCACCTGAGCCTGTGTCATTGCCTGTTAAATACCGGTATAGGATTAGATATCTAGGCTCTTTTCTGATGCTATATCTTTACATAACCAGAATGTTTACCAAGTTAAAAGCATCAAAATTTATCCATCTTTTTTTCCAGTGTTTCTGACTGCTGGCAATAGCCAGAAGAATTGTAATAAATTCTATGAACATATTTTCTCATCAGGAACAATATTCTGAGTCACTGTAAATACCATGACATGCTGATGAAATGCCAAAGCAACATTTTTCAGGCTTGATACTACTACAGTAAAAGACATATTCATGGGGAAAATGCACTTGGGATAACGAATAATCATAACTAAATTATCAACTGAAAAGTAAACGGGCTATGTGGTCTTGGTCAAGTTACTCACCTTCTTGGTGCTTTTGCTTCCTCTATTACAAAATGGACATGACAGTACCTACTTTCACAGGGTAGTGAAAAATAAATTAGGTTGTGCATTTAAAGCACTTAGCAAATGCTCTGAAGACGTGCTTAATACAATACTTTAAAAAATCTTTTTTCTAGAAACCTTAAGTTATAAAGCCAAATCTGTAAATCATGTAAAGCAATCATGTGAAGCAAAGGAATTTCAAAGTTATTTCTGTTATTCACTAAGTGAAAGAATTAGGATGTCTATTACATCAGATGATTTTTTGGATGAAGCAATTCTGAACAATATGGCAGAACTGCTAAGGAAGCACTAACTATTGTAGAAACAAAAGCTTATTACTTGTTCTTTTACTATCTCAATGAATCCAATGCATGACAGTTTCCAACAGACTCAAATTCAACTAGCATCTAGTAGGTGAATGAAACTGACTAGACAGGAATGCTAAAATTTTTTTTTTTTATTATTTTGAGCAGCAGAAACATTAAGATAAACATAGATAAGAATAGCATATGCAAGGGTCTGTTTTTCTACTCACAGGTCCACAAGAAAGTATCATTCATACTTCTAAAAAGAGGCAGCTACAAATTTGCAGAACCCACAAATTGAAACAATTAGCACTATATAAAACAGCTAGAAATGTAGCTGGCATTTTAATATCCCGATGAAGAATGTGAAAAGCATTCTCTAGTAAGATCAAATGGAATCCACTCTTAAACAAAAAAGCCTGCTTGTTAAAAGGTGACACTCCAAGAAGTGTTATGAAATGTGCAACTTACTTCCAAGTGTTTTAGCAAAACAATAATCTTTTCAAAATTATAAATATAAAAGTATGAAACATACATAGATGGACAATAGACAAATAGATAAAGCAAATATGGCAAAACAAATTATTACCTGATTAACCAACTATTAACAAAATCATTAATTATTGAGTCTACATGGAAGATATCAGTTTTTCTGTTTTCTATAATAAAAAATTTGAAAGAAGTTAATACACATTCTAAGCTTAGAAGTACAACTGATATAAGTCTCTTCCTCCCTTAAAATAAATATTAAATATATTTCAGTAATAATCATAGTTTGAGATTTTTCAATGAACTATATAAAACCAGTCAATAGAGTTGAGATATACACAGAATTAACTCTGATATAATAGAAGCTCCTGAATATAACAGAAAGGGCTTCTAAAACTTCTTGTTTCCACCTGAATTCATTCCACTGGAATCTATTCAAGTATTTAAATCGTGCAGATTCAGTTAGTCAACTTAAAGTAAGGGAAGTTAGTTCTTGGCTTTCCCTTTCTTTACAGGAAGCTGACCTGTAGCTTCCAAATACTTATTAATGAGGTCCTCTTGTGTGGATGGTGAACACGGCTGATACCTGCAGTACTCCATTGTGTATTCTCCCTTCCCCTGGGAGTTTAAAAAAAAAAAAAAAAGATTTTTTTTTTTAATACATGTAACTTTCAAGTAAAGTTTTACACAAAAACAGATTTCACAAATGTGATCATTTTGTAGGGTAGTCTCTAAAGAGCACTAAAAGAAAATTTAAACACTTGCTTACCTCTGTGCACGACCTAAGTTCAGTAGAATAACCAAACATATCATTTAGAGGAACCTGGAAATAAACACAGTAGATATTTTAGCATTCCTTACTGAAAAATATTTTTAAAAAATACAGAGACGCCTTAGACATTTAATTCCTTTAGACTTAGGTTTCTACTAACGACTCTTGGTTTAAAAGAATTAAAAGCCAAAGAGAAACATATTTCTGGTTTACTGCAAATAGAAACCCCATTTGACAATAATTTCAGTTGGTTTCACAACTAGACACCAAATCTTTCAGGTTCACAGAGTGGCCCTCATCAATACCGTTCCCTCTTCATCGCCCTCTCTCTGGCCAAAGTTCACGCATTTAGACATGTTTCTTCTGTAAAGATGGTAACACAACTTTCCTTTGAACACCTCTCTGATAATGCTGATAGTAGTGTCTTCTAGAAAGCCTGAGAGAATGTGATGAAACACCTTAGAAGTACACCTTCTCTCATGAGTTTTAAGTCAAGGTACATACAGGCAAAGGAATAAAATATTATCCCAATAAATTAAGAGATAAGATAATAAAGCAGCTATGCAAATAAAGCTATAATGAGAAAGTAAAGAAAACTATACATCTAAGAAAATGATATATTCACAAAGGCCTACATAAAGTTAATCTTATTTTTAGCTTTTGTACTTAAGAGTTGCTCTAACAGCAAATTACAGAAATTGCCACAAACCGGAGAGCTAAATATATGTTGATGGAAAGAGACCTCACACTGGGTGGTGAACTTATTATACATCAAGTTGACAATGCACTGTAGAATTGTGCACCTGGAACCTATGTAATTCTTGCTAACCAATGTCACCCCTCAATAAGTCCAACAATAAAAAATAACTAAATAAATAAATTGCCACACATATATCATTCAATACTCAAATAGCCGGAGAAATGTGTCAATATGCTCTACCATCTCCAAAAACAAAAGTTAACTCTAATCTCCTCCTGTGGTTAATAAAAGCAGGACTGTCAGTGGCCAACAGTACTTACGTCTGCGTACAGCGTGAAGTAGCCCTCCATTCCGTCTTGTCCTGTGATCACCCCATGGCGCCGGTTAATGCCTGCGATCACGACTCCCTGAAATTCATTTGGGGCTATAACTTCCACAGACATAACAGGTTCAAGAATACATAATGTTGCATCTGCCAAGGCTGGATTTAAAAAAAATAGTTTATTAATCTTTAAACAAACTGAAAGTCTTTTCTACTGAGATATATAAAAGGGACATATAGAGCGTGCTCTCCCAAAGGTACACACACAAACGGTAAGGTTAAAATCTGGTAGCAGCAATAGTAACACTTCTACATGGAAATTTCATGGGATTGACAGAACTAAGGCGTGGCTACTTCCTGAGAAGTCGAGTTGCCCGCCTGCACACTATCAGGAACCATGTCTGTGAACATCATCATATTACCAGCCCTGCACCACACCCATAATTCTTAAAGTGACTAAGGAAAAAAAATACCAAAGTTCTACAACTTCTAAACCAAAGACCAAACTCTAAAGGGAAACTTCGGGAGTTCCCTGATGGTGTAGTGGCTTAAGGCTTTGGCGCTGGCGCTGTCAGCGCTGCGGCCTGGGTTCGATTCCCAGCCAGGGAGCTACCCACATACCAAAAAGCAAAAAAAAAAAAAAAAAAAAAAAGGGAAACTTTGCCAAGAAGCCCAAGAAGCAGCGCTCCTATGTCTTGGTGTACCACAGGTGTAAAGCTTTTTGAACACTTTCGACACTTAAGAAAACCAAAATGTCCCAATGACTTGCGCATTTCCATGAAGTACGTATGAAGTAATGGGAGCCAGGATTCAAACTCAAAGCCTGCACTGTAACTGGGCAGGAGATCGGAACAGGGGCCCTGTCCAGTTACATGAGCTCACCATGACCCTGCAGGCCTTATTCTCTTGCAGAGTGGCTGTGAGTTCGATGTTTCTAGGGAGACAAGCACAGTGCTTGTTCTAAAATTTGGCCATAGAAAATGATGGAAATGGTCACATCCATAATGTAAAAACATGCCCATAATGAACACTCAAAGACACATTCCAGTTTTGGTTCCATCACTGATTAATTTCAGGGACAAAGTTTAAATTGTGAAATGAAAATAGTTTCAGCTTTCATTTAATGAAAAATACATCAGAAATACATTTCCTTCTACTTTTGATAACAGAGAATAGCTCTTAGGTATAAGCTATTTTAATACTAAGTTCATTTATCAACATTTTACCCTAAAACTTTCGTATGGAATTCAATGCTGATATGTTGAAAAGCTGATTTTCTTACTAAACTTGACAAAAACTTCCTTTTATACTTTGGTCTTCCATTCACGGAGAAATAAAAATTAGATGAAGAAACAGTGAAGTAAATCATTTTTCATGCCAGCACCCTGCTTATTTGCATGTTTATATGGCAAAAAACAAACCTAACTTCTCGTGCTTTTTCTTTGCACACCCAACAGGCAATTAACCATACTTAATAACATTTGTACATTTAAATAATTAAATAGTACATATTTCAACTGTTCAGTTAATATTCATAGATATACAGACGTTTTCATGGATATATATGTGATTATTATAGGCATATACATTTGTATTTATTTATATTTCATATGGAGCAATTAAAAAGGATGAGGCTCTTTGTTCATTGATAACCCTAGCAATTATCTCACTTTATGTAGCCTCTATCTTCAGGAAAGCTACCAAAATTTCCAGTCAAGAACCAGAAGAGAACTATTGGTGACTGCTAATTTAGTTTTAACTATACTTTAAAAAGCATCACAATTATACATTCACCACATCATCACACTGTACACTTTAAATATCTTATGATTTTATTTGTTAATACTTCAATAAAGCTAAAAAATATGAAGTAATTACAACTAATCTGTTAGTTTAAGATTTATTAAACTGGTAAAGAGAGGATAAGAGGCAGGTGCTTTAACCTGAATCATACCTAATAAAGTCTCAGTTTCTTTGCGACTTTCCTTCCCTTTTTCCTATTAACATAATTTTCAGGTTATGACAGGATTCCTAGATCACAGATTTCAAATGCATATTTAATAGACAGCTGGCAGAAAGCAAATGAAATATTCTCTCTCCCGCTCACAACCTGGTCAAGGTATGAGCAACCTTTTCCAACCATTGCCCCAGACCTGATCACAGATGCAAAAAAGATTAAAAAAAAAAACAAAAACAACAACAGCATAAAGTCAAATTCACACAGTCAACAAAAGCCTGGCTTACAAAATGCTTTGAAAATGATGTGCCATGATTAATCGAATGTTCCATTGTCCATTTTGAAATGAAATGTTGAAGACATTTCTGAAATGTTTTGTGAATCCTGATACAATTCTCTCCTAAAGATACTTACAGACATTACTAAAGGCACTCAGGAATTACCATGTAACAGATGGAAGACATGACACAGAGAATGAATTTTCTGGCTTTAGGACACAGCTTCGAAATTCTTCTGTTGAACAACCCTGATGTCAAACTGCTGTGGGGTCTGGTCATTCGTTTTTAAAAGCAATGAACCAGATAGATTTGCAATTGCTTTTGGGCTCTGTTTCATAAGGGTTTTAATATACATATCATTCTGTGTGAGAAAGGCTGACAAATTTAGCAGTTTAGCAAAAAGTCTGCCCAGCAAGGTTTACTGAATTCTTCAAAATACTCTGCCATTCTCAAAATGCCTAAAAGCCTAAAATGGCATACATGAAAAAATTATTTATAAATTTATGGATTTCCTGACATTTGAATAAATCACTAAAAATAGCATGACTGCAGTTAATGCCTCTTTAAAATATTTCTTAGAATTCTGGGCATTCTTGTCGTTTCACTAAAAACAGAACTTATACATTATTTATGATTTTAAACACATAAAAATTACCCGATAGCTTAGAAGAACAAGGTAGGCTTTTAATTTTGCAAGAGAGTGCACAGTAGTTTAGCCGCACTTTGTGTCTATGTGTATTTGCCCAGGCCTAGCCACGCTCCCTGGTGAGCAGCCCAGTGCTGCCTCCTGAGGCTCTGACAAGGAAAATAGTCACAGTGACGCAGCAAGTGCCAGGACACAGCATACCTTGTTTAAGAGCACCTTCTCCTGCACGGATGAAAGAGATTTCATTGGAATCGACCATGTGATGTGCTCCATCTTGCAGCACAAACCGGAGCCCAGAGAGCTTGTGACCAGACAAAGGACCTTTCTCACAGGCATCCAAAAACCCCTGTTAATGAATGAACATAGCTTCTGGGGTGAGTGGATTTCACTTACAGATGCATTACCAAGGACCCCCAAAGATTTTAGTATCCAGAAGTTTAACATTTTTATGTATGTTATATTTCACTCCTCAAAAAAAGTTTTAACTACTTGAACAGCCTTACTATTTAAGTTTTATTACTGTGGCATCTAGATGAGCAATCCCTTGGAAAAGAATATTACTTAAAGGTGTGAGCTGGTTTGAAAGTGATGCTCAGAGTGCTAACAATCACTTTCTCAAACTTTCATCTTCAGGAATTACTTAACTCTCACAGCCCATTATAGAGATAGCATGATCTTAATTTTACAAGGAGGAATCAGAAAAAAAGGCAAATCTAAGGAACTCCCTAAAAGAAAACGTCCACTAAAATTGGCATTTATTCAACAGCTGTGTCCTGAGCACCTATTACGTAGCTATCACTGCTTTGCCTCATGGGCAGATCACCACATTATAAGTTTTCATGTTGCACAATGTCGGTAAGAACTAAAATTAAAAGGTAATTTTAATTTTTAAAAAATAGCTTCATTGCGGTATAACTGATACACAATAAACTATATATATTTAAAGAGTATGATTTGATAAGTTTGCAATTCTTTTTCATTTAGTCACTTAACAAATATTTGTAGAGCTCCTACAGTTGAAGTTAGTTTTTCTTGACAAGACAATCAAATCACTTGCACATACACTACAATATATTTCTGGAAAGCTTAATATTTCAAACTATAAACTCTGCTAAAAAAAAATCTAAGCTCTCATTCAGTCTGAGGAGTAAAAGATAATTTAAAAGTGTGAATGACAAAATATTATCTTGAAGTAAAGTACAATGAAGGAAATGACACTAGGCACAAAAGATTACATCACCCTAAAACCAAAATTATAATCTGCTAAAGATTTCCAAGTTAAAAGGTTAAAAAGAAAAAGTTCAACCTATAAGAACAGACAGTTGCTAAAAGTTTACAACAGTCTAAAAGCCAGTGAGCTAGAAAGTAAATAAAATACTAACCACTTACATGTGCAAAGCACTTCACAACTCCCAAAGAAATGTCATTCTTATCTGGTCCTCAATTTTGTAAGGGTTCAAGTTTAAGTATTTTACTCTCAGTTTACAGATGAAGAAACTGCTGTGAACACTGATTTATCTAAGAGCACATCAACAAGTAGCAGAGATGACAGCAGCTCCCAGGTACTAGGAATCTTGATCAATGGACTACAACAATCACCTAAAACTTCCATAATTCCCTACTGACTACTACAAATTTCAATTGCTGATTATAATCAATGAAGCAGTTTCAACTTATCAAGAGAAATATGTAATTTCTTTAGCAACTTACCAAGAGAAATAACCATGATTAAGAAACAAAATTATTTCCTTTCACTGTCATACCATATAATTACAGCTCTTGAACTTAGATGAACTGAAGATCCTAAATCAGATGGAAAGCTTAACTATTAGATAAAGAAGCAGGACTGTAACTACAATGAACCCTAGAAGACAATATGATAAAAATACAATCTGATACCTAATAAACAGTTTGTGATTTTTAAAAACACAAGAAAGTTTTTGTTTGGTTGGTTTTTTACCTTTTCCACAGCAGGCACAAATTGCTTTGGGATATTTGACCCGAATGTTTCATCTGAAAACTCCAACTTAGTGTAGTTCTCTGGGTCCAGGGGCTCCAGGACACCCATTACTTTTCCAAATTGGCCTGCACCACCTGATTGCTTTTTATGTGTAAACTCAAACCTGAAAATGATTTAGGAGAAAAAAATCAACATAGCATTATAGAATTACCAAAATGAAGTCACTCCTACTAATTTAAATAAAAACCTACATTTCATCACTTTGACTTTTTCCTTTGAATATGACAGCCTTATTATAAAATTTTACTGTAGAATTTATTTAACAAGGAGGCCTCTCCTTTCTGTTCTTACTCAGAGGTGAGGGTGGAGTACACCACCAAAATAATTCACGGCATTACTTCTGCCCATTCTGAATTTCACAAGTAGAAAAGTGAAAATGAAATAACTGAATAAAGTCAGTCTGAGGGAGGTTCCCCAGTGGTGTAGTGGCTAGGCTTCGGTGCTCTCACTGCCGCAGCCTGGGTTCGATTCCCAGCCAGGGAACCACCAAAAAAAAAAAAAAAAAAAAAAAAGTCAGTCTGAGGTCTTGTTCTAGTGACCCACACTCCAAAGAGCTCACCCATTTCTTCCACAATTCCACAATGCCCCCTTCCCTGGGACACAGCATTCACTCCTTAGCTCTCTACAGCTGAGGGCAATTACTTGAAAACAGGAGCTCCGCAGCTAATTTTTTCAGATAGTTCCTTTGATTTTACTACTTGGACTGAAGAAATATAAGAGAAGGGAGTTTCAGGTGGAATAACTAACACCTGAAAAATGATTAATGGCAAAATGAAGATAGGTCAGTTTGCTTCAAACCACTAATGGCAACATAAATAGAATAGAATAAGCATTTTACATAATATTAAACACAGGTAAACAAAGGTGCAATTTCACTGAAAAAACCTTTCATGAGTGTCTACTGTTTGCAAGACATTTCTTCCTTTAAAGTATTAATAAAACCTTCCAAGACCATAAGGTGGAAGAGAGGAGCTCCTTCCCAAATTGCCTGCAGGTAACTGCAGGGAAATGGACATTAATTAATGAGTGTGCTTTCCTACATAGAGATCGGTGAGTGGTCTGGAAGAAGTAAATAGCAATTTTGGTAGATACTAGGTTGGAATAAGCAGATTTCATAAAGAACTTAAGTGCAAATGTGCCTGATGAACTGCTTTTAAATAATCTTCCGGGGCTCAAGAGTTTCAGGATGGGCTGGGAAAAACAAAATGCTCAAGAGTCAATTCGCGGAGTGGGGGGGTGGGGGGGTGGGGGGGTGGGGGGGGTTGGGGACAGCCATCGGAACTGAGAGAAGGAAAGCAGAAGAGACAACTGCCCAATCACCACAGAATTACCAAAGGGATTCCAAAACTGTGGTCCCCTGCCATATTCTCAGGTATGCACAAGTTCTCTGAGACATTTTTAATTTTGTTTCCAATCTGACAATGTGACATCTATATAACATACTCTCGATCTGTGGGAATCACTACCCACTGATAAATTTAAATTCTTTAAAATGAAATAAAATTAAAAACTCAGTTCCTCAGATGCACTAGTCACATTTCAAGTCGTCAACAGCCAAATGTGGAGAATGGCCACTGTACAGGACAGAACATTTTCACCACTGCTCTAAGTTCTACTAGACAGCACTGTTCTGGAGGACGAACTCACAAACAAGTAATGCAGTTTTGGGGACCACGTCTGAATTTATAATCAAGTGGATGCCAAATACAAAAACATGTACTGGGCTTGTACCAAACACTTTTTATGGACTGTCTTGTTCTTCACAAACCAATGAAGTAGGTACTATTTTTAATCACCATTTTACAGAGGAGAAACCTGAAGGTCACAAAAGTTAAGTAGATGGCTCAATTTGATAGTTATTACGTGACAGAACCAAGATCATAAAAAATAAACTGATTGACTCTGCAAATGTTGCATTCACTTCAACACCATTAGAGGTGCTGCACATACAGCTTTTTGACAATAGTTTAAAGGGAGAAGAGGTGGAAGACTGCGGGCATACTGAAGGTAAAAGAACCCATGTCCCTGTGGGTCAGACCACTGACATGTTCTGAAAGACAATTTAGCTTTGGCAAAACATCATCTCTCACATTAAAATTAATGTTAATTAGAACTGTGCTGGTTTTATTGTTCATCTCTATTTTGTAGACTTTTTTTGACTTCATAGTCACACCAAAGTTGCAAACCATAGGCATTTTTACTTAGTTTTATGTTCACACAGTTATATAAAATTATAATAATTTAATTTACTTGATCCCAGAGACCAGTAATAATTTTGTTATTAAACTTTCAAGGTAACCTATACATTAGTTAATGATAATGATCTCTTGACTTTTAGTAAGTATGAAATAAGATTTTAAGGACTCAATGAGGTTCTCTTAATGCAGTTATTTAACATCTAAATAGGCAGTTATAATTTTTAGTGTAATAATTATATTTCAAAAAGAACCTAAATTGGTACATGTACTTTTGAGTAAATGCCTGTTATATCACAATCTATGCTAGTAGCCCTGACCTACAGAGATGCTAATTGTATTCATAAAGCTTCTAAATGGTGACTTTATCTAGGAAGCTCACATACTGTACTTCTCACAATTCTGGTAGCTATGTGTAACTTTAATATTTCATTACCAGCAAAAAGCTCTTTGTGTGCCATCAGAATGTGATACTCTGCCACTCTTTCCTGGACACTATCCACAGGGCCCATCATTCAAACAATTCACATGAGTGCACACACACACAACCTAGGTTGGCTGATAGCCAAATGACTCATACTCTTCTCCCCTCAAAAAGAAAAAGAAACTTCAAGAAGCCTTAAGAGGAAAAATTAACCTCTTCATCCTCTAGGTCCTTGACCACTGTTGACTAATATATGTAACTAGAAAAGATCACAAATGCCTTACTGTTTATTGTTTTAAAAACCTACTTACTCCAAAGACTTTATTTATAAATAAATTGAAAAAGGTATTTGAAGAAAACGTTACAAACACATTTTCGTTTTTTTCAGCACCACATGTCTACCAAAAAAAACTTTCAAAAGTCCATTTTGAGAAAAAGATCAAAGAATCCTTATTTTCAAGTCAACAAGCTAAAGTTAAGGTTGACCATACATCTGAGGAAAATAAATCTTAGCTTCCTGAGCTAGAGAAAAATTCAAATATCCTAAATTATAGTTCCTTTAAAGGTCACCCAAGATGGTAATTAAGAAAACTAGAGCGAAAATGCTCTGCCTACTAAGTTTGTGCTTGCTTAAATAAATTATGCAGCTTTAAAACTCCTTTTGTTCGAAGCTACTACATCAATGTAATGCTTTGTGTAAGTTTTTTTAATTGCTTTAATCCTTAAATTTTCAAAGTGACTGAGGTTGGAAGCATGGTGTTATATCAAAATTTCATCTAAGTGAAAAGAGAGGGGTGCAGACGCATTTTAAAATTTCTCCTGACCCAAATTACATAGTCCTCCAAAGTGCTACTACAGTTGGCAGTCTCTCATACCCTCATTTGGGCAGAGCTGCCCAACGCCACGGAAAGCTGGGCATGAGCTGGCCTGTCCCTGGACTCTGACTGCAGGAAGGAGGGAGAAGGAATCAGAACTACCGGGAACTCCTCTGCACTTTGCCCTGTGCCTGACACTGGGTGATGTATGAAGCTGTGCTCCAGTCTGCAAGTGAAGCAACCACTCTCCTTACACAGAGGGAAATGGAAGCCCCAGAGGATATGCTCCATAAAGGCAAAAGCCAAAGTCCTTCCCCGCGCTACTATGAAGGCTAATAAAGGGTGACGTCCCAGCCGACCTAGCCCACCAACTCCCTCTCCACACACCCACCACCGGAGGAGGGGCTCTCCCTAGCAGGAACCCGGGAGCAGAAGTACGCATAGCAGGGCGGGGCACCAGGAGCGGCCCCTTGAGTGAGCTGGCGCCCAGGCACAGCTTCCTGAAACGGAAGGAGGGAAGGGCGGAAGGAAGGAGGGGAAGGGGGGGAGGAGCTGGTGATCCCGCCCACGCTCAACCCCCTAGGGCTTGCATGCTTTTCCGCCTCAGCGGCCAGCAGCCGGCCGGACGGGCGGGCGGCGCACTGGTACACGTCTTGTGCTCTCCTAGCCTCCGCTCACCAAGAATGGAAATCCCGCCGACCCACTATCCAGCCTCCAGGGCGGCCTCGGTGGCGGAGAACTGCATCAACTATCAGCAGGGGACCCCCCACAAGGTGTTTCTGGTGCAGACAGTCAAACAAGCCAGCATGGAGGTGAGTCAGAGAAAGGGCAATGGGCGACGTGGGCACCAGATCGCTCCACTCCCGAGGGTCTCAGCCCGGCGCTCAGCCGCCACTGCCCCCCCCCCCCGCCCCCGCCAGCATCCCGTCTTGAGAGGGTAACATTCTTTGGAGACAGTAGATAGTCTAATCTCTGGGGACAGCCCTGGGCTGTTTGTTATTTTCACGGGAAGGCAGAGAGATGATACAGTTTTTAAGGGCACTATTACGAGGAAATGGGGAAAATGTTACCAGAGAGGGGCGGCATTTTCCCCTTCTCCCAAGTGAAACCTGTAGAAACCATTAAAAAGAATCTTAAAACTGCCTCAATGTTTCTCATCTCCTACTCCAGTCTGGACCAACAAAAGTTCCTGTCTTGCAGCGATTCACTTTAAGACTAATCCTTATTAGACCCTTGACCAAAATGAAGGGACAAACAGCCAGAGACTCTGACAACCAAATTCCGGTCTGTGCGGGCTGAAGCTTGGCTTTAACCACCCAAACGCTACTGCCACGGGCTTCCTCTGGCTAAAGGGTTAAATTAAATGCTTAAGACCTCAGCAATCATTAAGCTTGTTTCCATTTACTAAAATCTAATGGATTTTTGAGATTGCTCCTATTTTTCTGACATAAGTTTAAATATAAGTCTTATTAAGTGCTAACAGGGAATAGATGCTATTTCAAAACTGCACCAGATAACATCATTAGGTATAAACTCAATTGCATTTTGATTCAAAAGTGAAATACTCAAATGTTTGTCTTACTGTTATAAAATCTGTAAAATTATCATGTTGCAGGTCCACTAACATACAAGTCACCACAGTATTTAACAGTCTAATTACTTTGTAGTAATCTGCCTCTAAATGGAATTCACCTTCACTGAACACTACTTGAGAGGGTATACAGGGCTTTATGAAAAATCTTTTCAATAGTGTGTCCTATTTGTCATCTTTAGAATTAAAAGCTGTTTCAAAATTTCTTACATAGAAAATTTAGGATCACAGATCCAGAGGATGAAGTCCTCTGATGACTGAAAGTGAACTGGAACCCGTTTTATTTAGATATGCTTTTATCACACTCGTCATCTAAAATAAACAAGACCTGCTATATTAGATGTTTGCAGACATGAAAATAAATTGTTTTAAGGTCTAGGGCTTTAACTGTTTACCTACCAGTTAGCCCCCCAACCAAATGAGAATGGTTTCTTCAAACAATGCAGAGAATTTATTGTTAAAATAACCAACCACATTTTCTTAATTTTAGGATATTCCAGGAAAAGGACATAAGTATCGCCTAAAGTTTTCTGTAGAAGAAATTATCCAAAAAGTAAGTAAAACATCCTTTATTATTTTCTTTGTTTGATTTTATGTGGGCAGTTCCCTGGCTGGGAGTCGAACCCAGGCCGCAGCGTTGAGCACGCCAAAACCTAGCCGCAGCACCACCAGGGAACTCACTGCAACATCCTTTATTATTAAATAAAATTTGATTCTAAATATTCTAGGTCACCTTTGCTGATCAAATCATATTAATTTTTTTAAAGTTGTTGTGAAATCCTGCTTTAAAAAAAGAATGACCATACAGGGTCAGTTTTTACCCTTTTTGTGTACTGAGATACGTGAAGCATTTCCTATTGCACTGCTTAAAAAAGGCTTTATATACTTCAAATAAATTCCCTTTAAAAATGTTATGTACTCAAGGGCAGCCTGAACTTATGCCAAATGTTAATTGAAATAAATTACTGTCTAGTCATCACCACTTTATGGCTGCCTTTCTCACTCTGTTTTTGATTTATTTAAAGAAAGCAGGTACTCTTAGATATTTATGAGCAACAGAATGGCCAGATGTGATCATCATGTTCAGATAGAATCTTTTATTAATGGGGCAGGGAAATTTTTATATACCTGTCAAATTATTAATGAGACAAACTTAAAAGGAATTGCCATTTTGTACCATAACCATGTTGAAATTAAAAAAAGTTTTCTCTTTTGCTGAGCATAATTCAGAAGAGATACAGGCTAACATAAGGAGATTGATTAAAAGGTATCTGAGCTGCTAGACAACCATCTTTACAAAGCAGAACCAATGCACAAACTTTTCATTTTATGTCTAGAAACAAATTGCTGTATCTGAGTTTGAGAAATTTTCTGTTATTTCAGAAGCAGAGAGTAATAGTGGAAAGACTTAAAAAAGTAGCCAGGATTTAGAGTTGGTATATAAAGTCAGACTAAAATCTAACTGTGCGAGTGGATACCCCATTAATACTAAAATATATTCCAAGTTTAAGATGAACTTCTAAGATCGCAAGACGTAATAAGTTGTAAAATAAGTTATCTATTTTAAATATCTCTTAAGAAATTTTTACTAGGCCACTCCTAATTAGACTGTCTGTGGAGTAGGCACTTGATGTCAAGTCTGAAACACCACCATCAGGGCACGAATGCTTTAAATATTGTATCTCAAAGTACAGTAATTAGTAATGAATGGCCATCTACATGTAAAGATTTTTTGTAAAATGTTTCCAATAGCAAGTGACAGTGAATTGCACAGCTGAAGTGCTTTACCCTCCAATGGGACAAGATACTGCACCAGAAGTCAACTTCACATTTGAAGGAGAAATTGGAAAGAACCCAGACGAAGAAGATAACACATTTTATCAAAGACTCAAGTCCCTGAAGGAACCACTAGAAGCACAAAATATTCCAGGTATATAAATATGGCATGAGAAAATACTTTTTCAACTTAAAATCAGTATCAACTATCTGTGCTCAAAATTGTCAGATGTTAACATTGTCTTGGAAATATACTGACTTTTGTAAAAATACCCAATTACCAATCTAATTCAACGAAAAAGCCTTTGAAACTTTATGGATCCATGGCTTAATTAATTTTCTGCACACATTTGAAGGAAACTAAGATATGACTTAGAATTTTTATTTTTTTAAAAAAGGTTAATACTGTAAAGTAATGCCATTTATCACGTTGCCCTCACCAGACAGTTTCGGAAATATATCTCCAGAAATGAAACCACTTCGACATTTAGCCTGGGTTGCCTGTGGTTATATAATATGGCAGAATTCTACTGAAAACACATGGTATAAAATGGTAAAAATTCAAACTGTCAAGCAAGTGGTAAGTAATTTCCATAAAATATACTATTAACAGGGTTAATGTTTACTGAAAGTGTTATAATTCATTATTAGATAAGTGGTGCCCCTTTAGTAACTTTGTATTTAAATAGTGTACCCAGTATTTTAAAAGAGAGGTCCGTTAACAATCAAGGCCAGAGAAGGTGAAGTTACAGTTTCAAGAGAGCAAAGCATTCAGTTTTTGTGCTCAGTTTAATACAGATTATTTTCTTTGGCAACCTAAGTTTTATGTTCAAATTATTACAGTCATGCAATATTGAAACTACCTCTGCTTTTTTCCCCTCTACTGAAAAATGGTGGTGCCAGAACTACTAAGAGTCTGCTTGCCATTTTTCCCCCAGGGATCAGCTGGAATAAAAATATTAGCATCTCAGTCTTTGTGAAGTTTACTGTATATAATTTTCTTTTATAACCCATTTAGTCATAATTTACAAACTCATCTCTTACTTGTTGCTAGCCTTGTGTTATTCTTAAGTCTGATCTGACTATTTGGACCTCTTTCTAGACCTTAAAAGGGGTAAATTCTTTGATTTTAGCTTTATTAAGGGGGCAAGAAGAAAAAAAGGTCTATCAACTAGTAGTATCTAACGGAAAACAAGAAAAATAGTGTGCAAAGAAACTACAAGTTTTAATCACCTCCATAAAAGACAAAGACTTTCCAGTTGACTTGTTAACACCTGCTGATAACTGCAGGCAGCTGGAGGACCTTTACTCCACAGGCTTTTGCTACCAGTTATTAGATACCTACAGGCCCTGGAGGACAGGATCCCCAATAACAATCCTCAGAGTGTGGTGCCAAACATGTAACAAATATTGCAACATCTTTTCCTAAATATATTTTAGAAGACATCAACCGTAGTTACAACATTCCTATAAGGGTCCTCAGGCCTCAAATAATTGAGTAATTAGTCCAGATTACAGAGGCTATGTAATAATAATCAGATTTTTCAAGCCATGTTTTTATAGCAAAATATGCACAAAGACGGGGCTAGTAGTTATATGAAAGAAATCTCCTTCACCAAATTGTAATTTTAAAGCATTAATGAAAATCTCAACAAGAACAGTTTAACCACTGCTTCAGGCTACATATTATATCTCTTTACCTATTTAGATCCAACATGTAAGAAACCTTACTACTGATTTTCACCTTACCTTCAAGAATGGATTACTTCAAAACACTATCAGAACAGTATATGTACTTTTGTTTGACCCTAGAGCCACATCTATAACCACTGTAAACCAAAGGAGCCACAGGAGCTTGCACTGCCCCTTGCAGTCAGGCTTGTTTCAGTACAACAGTTATAAACCTTGAAGAGCCTTGTCTCTGATGACTGTGGTTTTAAACTACGTGAATGCAATATTTCTGTATAGCTGAGGATATAGATACTTTATATGCACAAAGCAACAAGCTACACAGATCAATGCTTTAATTCCAAAATCAGATAACTACATTTCACTATTAAAAAATTTTCTATTATAAAACTGGTTTCCTTTACTGTAAATGCTCATTGAATAGTATATCCCATAAGTGATGCTTTTCTGAACAATGTAAATGTTAAGGAATCTTAAATGACAACCTATAGACTGTAATGCTCTTAAGTGGCTACTACAACTCAGAAACTAAAAACAAAGGAAAATGATTTTTAGAGTAACATGAAAAATCATAATTTTAAACTGTTTTGAAAGAAAACATTTATATGAGAAAGTTTCTGTTAGGCTAAAGAAATTAGTACATTTAAATTTTACTTTTACATAAGTGGGAGTATTATAACCTAATTAAAGCAGATTTTTAAAATTAAAATATTGTTCTTGCCAGTGACATTGTTTTACACACCAGGTTTTTATTTATTATAGCAAAGAAATGATGACTTCATTGAGTTAGACTACACAATCCTACTTCATGACATTCCATCTCAGGTAAAGTATCATTTACCTTTATTTGATGCCATTTGGAAAATTGACACTTATTTTATAGTCACAGTATGCCTTGTTAATTTTGACTCTAAATCAGAATTCATGTAAACTCACATAATCAAATAGGCACCAAGATGAAGTATATGAGGGCTATCTGCAAAGTACCCAGTCATGTAATACGAAAAATAGAGGCTTTTATGGCTGGATTTTTTTCCAGATAGCCATCATATTATAACTGTAGCATTTTAACTTGTTTTGTGCTATTCTTTATGAGAACTGTTGTGTTTCTAACAAAATATAAACCCAACTCTTGTTTTCTTAAATGTTTTCTGAATTTGATCATAGCATTACTTTTCTTTACTTGCAGGAGATTATTCCTTGGCAAATGCAAGTTCTCTGGCATCCACAATACGGTACTAAAGTAAAACATAATAGTCGTCTGCCACAGGAGGCACAACTGGAATAAACGAAGACTCTAACACAGGATGAAGTGTCCATATGCTTATTAATGATGTGTATGTCAGTTTTCCTTGATATCTAGCTTAAGGGGCCAAATAAATCCCGAAGCATCACTCTGTGTATAAACGTCTTGATTACAGCACAGAACTGTATAGCTTCCATAAATAAAGAGTGTCATGATGTAAAAAAATGTCTTAACAGTAATAGTGCTAGCTATGTTCAACTGTGTTGCATACTTACGGGACAGGGGCAGTAATGGTCTCTCTGAAAGCAACTTTTGGCTTTCCTGTGATACAAGGACAGCCATATTCTCTCTCCATCCTCTAAAAAGAGCAGGGGAAAGAATTTTTTGGTATATTCAAATTAAAAAAATAAACTGAAGAAAAATCCTAAGAATCTAAGGTATTAGAATTCATTTAAATAGATAAGCAAATGATAAAACTTATTTAAGTGTCTTACAAGAATTAGACACAAAGTACTAAATACAAACTGTAACAGATTTTATGTAAACAACTTCTAATTTAGATTAATTTATACTTACCTTCAATTAATATATCCACTAAAACTTCATCTTTGTTCCATTTTATTACACATTGAGTGGAATAGTATATTAATCTGTTGTCAGAATCTTCTAGTATCTCAACTTCAAAGATACAATCACAACCAGAATTTTTAACCTTAACCTTAAGCTTAAGTCGTGTATCCTGTTTTCATTCAGATATACACAAGACCTTTCCCAGGAATGTAGAGGCCCCATCTCCTCATTCTTTTATCTGTAATATAATGATCTTCAAGTACTGACTTTAGAAGAAAACAAGCAAGAAATGTCCTAACGAGTGGGTATTTGGGGGATGACTTTGCCAGCAGGTTTCTTTCTGTGGTTGTGTCCCTAAGGCTGGGACCAGGAATACACTGTACTTAACCCAACTAACTATGACCTGGGGATGGATGGATGCAAATACCGTAAGCCTTGATTCTAGAAGTCTGCAATGTTTTACAAACAAAAATATTTAGAGATAAAAAATAATTTATAACAGAGGAAGCAATACACCACATCTGGATACAAACCAGAGTGAAGCTTGAACCACCACTGTTAGTGTATGGACATGAGACTGAGAATTACTGACTTTTGCTTTTAACGAAACACATACATAAATGAAGTGGACTTAATTTAACGTGCTTGTTATTCATTACCTGAGCATAGATTTCCAGGTGTAATTCTCCCATTCCAGATACAATTGTCTCTTTGCTCTCAGTGTCAAAGTGGACTTTAAATGTAGGATCTTCTCTTGTAAACCTGCCAATACCTTTTGAAAATTTTTCCAGATCGTTCTTTAAAAAAAGAAAGTCATTATACATTTTACTAATTATAAGCAGTGGAACTCTTGAAAGAACATACCGAATGACATCAAATAAATACGCAGTTAAGAAATAAAAACAATCCACCCTTTTAATGTGTGAGCTAGGGTACCACGGCCAAGAGAGCAGGGAATAGCTTGCTGGTAGAACGTTCTATACCAAGACACAAGAAAAGGAGTCCAAGACTGAACTCTACTCCCTTTCCTTATATTGATAAAAACTGTCTATATTGGAAAACTGTACATAAAGCAGAAAGCAGAATCTTGTTACTTTACTGGATTTTTGGAATCCTACACAGAATCAAAGGAATGAGCATGGTTACCAGGACTTACAGATTCACAAGAAGGGTGAAGTCCAACAAGTAAGGCAACGGCCACAGAGAGCCTTTAAAACCACCTGCCTGGGTGTGGTTTGATGCATCTTTGTTCTGCTTACTTGTATTAATAATTCCATTTGTGGTAAGCAGCATAATGGCCCTCTAAGAATATGCCCTAATCCCCCCTGTGAATGCTACTTTCTTTCTGTGATGATGTGACTTGGCAGATGTGATTAAGGTTACTGGCATGAATAATGTGGTGGGTCCAATACAGTCCCACAAGCTTTTAAAAATGGAAGAGGAATGCAGAAGGGTAGGTCTGAGATGTGAGAAGGGAAGAGGTAGGAAGTATTTGAAGCCTGAAAGGGATTTATTTCACTGTTGCTGGCACTAAAAACAGCAGGAAGTTGGCCACAAACCTAGGAAGGTGGGCAGCCTCTTAAGGCTAAGAACTGCCCTCAGGTGACAGCAAAAAAATGGGGATTCCAGTCCCACAACCACAAGGAGCTGAATTCTGTCCACAATTTGAGTAACAAAAAGGAAAAACTGTCCCCTAGAGCCTCCAGAAGGGAACACAGCCCTGCCAGTACCTTGATTTCAACTCATTAAGAACCGTGTCAGATTTCTGACCTACCCAAGTATAAAATAACACATTTGTGATGTTTTAAGCCATGAAGTTTGTGCTACTTTCTTACGGCAGCAATAGAAAACTAATTCGCCCTGAATCACCAGCATTTATAGAGCTATGCTAGGTGCTTTGTATGTTATCTCAAGTTCTAATCACAAGCTACAGGGCAGAATTATCCACATTTTAGAGGGGAGGAAACCAGGTACAGAGAAATTAAGTGACCTGCTCACACAAATGGCAAAACTGACATTGAATCCTGGGTCAGTCTATCTCCAAAGTCTCCCCTTTTCCCTGCTCTAGCCAGGTATTCTCAACTTACTAGAAGATCCCTGCCCCTACTATTGAGACTCACAGCTTTATGCAGTGGCTTCATTATCTGATTTAAATTTATTTACTTCAGCAGGCAGATAACCCTGAGACACCAAAAACACCTTTCAGGTACTGATTTCCCTCCATTATTATGAACTACCAAGAGAAAAGTCTTACATAAATTCTGAATTTAGGAATGAATAAGCCTAATGTTTTTAACTTCTAGGCTTGCGTATTCTGAAGGGTAAAGCAAACCACTTAGCAAAGCTCCTAGAACAAACTGTGGCATCTTAATGTGGTGAGATGTAAGGTTTGACTTCCCTCAAATTTCCGAGATGAGTGATTTAATGTTTCTTGCCACCTTGACATTCTCCTTTCTATAATGAGAAGGGTCTAGAAAACCTCAAGTTCTTCAAAACAGATGACGCTGTAACCCATCCAAAAGACAGTATGTCCTCTAAATGACAGTTAGTTACCAGATAACAAGAGGGCATAATGTTCACTCAATGAGTTAATTTCAATATGCCATATTAACATGACTGTTAAGAATGCCAAGGCGATTTAAGAAATAAACAATTACAGTTAAAGAACAGGACTAATTTCAGTGGCAAGCCAATGTGAAAGCAGAACTTACTCAAGCAGTTTTGGGTTTGTAAAAAGCTAAATGACATCAAGTCCCACCATAAACTTGTCAAATTTGAAAGTGAAAAAACAATCTTGTTTGCAGGCTTCTTATGTTATAATCAGACATTTATAACTACCACAAATCTAGAGATGTATTATAATCCATGAGGCAATTAATCTATGCAGTATGCTAATGTCCTTCATAGTGAGGTTTTCCCACAACTTAGGACAAATACTCCTTTCCTCTTTTCATCCCTTTATGATCTGAATCCAGGAAGTTACACTTACTGTGGAACCAATATATAACCTTTACATAATAAAGAGTTATTAAGCAGTCTTGTGAATACTTGAATACCATCAATTTCTTCAAATATACTGAGGCGTGACTACTACTAACAGACTGGTAAATTCTAAAAGGTAATCTCAATACCAAAAGAAGAAATAGATCCTGTAAGACTGCTGGTTATCACAAGACACCATGTGCATTATGGAGACAGATGAAAAAGAACTCAAGTCCTTACTGTGATATACTGAGCATTAAATCAAATGCCTACCTTGTTAGAAGGCTTCATTGCTATTGAAATGACAGGGTCAGGAACATGAATTGACTCCTAGAATATTTTTTTAAAAAAACAGAAGAACTCAAATACTGTATTGTATGGGTCAAAAATTGATTAATTTTAATGTTCTATTTCACAACAGAAGAAAAGAGAAACATTAAGCATCTTTAGGCTAGACAATATATGAGTATTAATAAAGGTGCCCACTTACATGATTTCTTCCCTTTCTAAGTAACAAAAATAAAGTTATCTATTTATTTAACTGTTTAAAACTCTTAAGTGTATTGACACATTCAGTTTAACATAATCATTTTAATGAATCCAAATGCTGAGATGTGGAATTTTTATTGGTGGCGATAGTTACTGTTGCTATCCTATGATAAGTTAATTTTTTAATTAAAATTTACTATGATTACTGATAAAAGAAGCAGAGAAAGGGCACTAGATTCTTTATGCATATGATAAGTCATTTAATCAATCACAATTCTGATAGGCAGATATTATTCCCATTTTACAAATAAAATCTTAAAGGCATGGGAAGAAGATCAAATAATGTCACCAAGGGCCAGCAGGTAGCATAGGGTAGAGGTGAGACTAACCAAGGTCTATTTCTTCAAAGTCTGAGTACCTCCCACAACCTCCAGTCTCTTCATATTGCTAATAACAAACATGCAGAGAAAGCCTTGTCAATCATACTTCATTCTCCTTATCTACAGCCTCCAAAGGCCTATACGGATTTATTTATGATTTCTGAACTATCTCACACCAACATTAAAACCAGAAATTAGTATTTTATACAAAAAACACTAAATTATAAAATTATGAATTAATCATATGATCTAGGAACTATTATAATGGGTTGTACCAGTTCTTACATAAATGACCTGTTGCAGATTTGTTCACTGCAAATTGTCTATCCCCTATATCCTCATATTCTTTTTTACTGATTCAGGAGAGGGCCCACCCTCCTGAACGGTCATAACATAGCACAGCCTGCTCTCCTACAGGGGCAAAAACGGGACGTGAATGAAGAAAATTCAATGGCGGGAACTGCCTGAGCATGTGTTCAGGGGTGAGACTATTCTAAGACTTGACTCTGGCCTGTGAGCTGGACTGGAATAGGGAGTACTTAGCACAACCCCCTCAGAGACTGTCTGATCATAACTGATGTTCATTCTGACATGTATCAGCAGCCCTCCCTTGCCTCCTGCTGTGTATTGGTTCTTCATACAGGTTGTTGTCCTGACCTGGTCAAGATGTAAACTACAATTAATTTCTGCATGTGATGACACAGTACCTGTGACTACTTCCCCGTTTTTACCCCATATAGTAATTCTCTGGCACCTGTGAGGTGGATGGAGAATATGCACTTCATCTTGCAGCTGCCCAGGAAGGGGCTATAATGTAAGTTTCCCTTATTGGAATGGCCTGCTTGTTCCTGGGACTTGTTCCTGGGACTTTTTCCTGGGTCTGCGAGTACTAACAGCATCCTCTTTCCTTCAGGGTCCCTCAGGGATGAAAGGGACCTAGTTCTACAGAGCAGTCTATGTAGTAAGTCAGACTCCAGTTGCATCTTACCTTTGGAGTATGATTCCATTCTATTATCACCACGTCTACTCTAAATGTTACAGCTGGTCTGCCAGTTCTTGAGGGAAGGGTCTACTCCCTGGTTGCTGAGTTACTAAGGAAGGAGCACTCCTTTGGGACCAGCCTGATGATGGTGATTGCTGTGAGGCACCCACAATGGGGAGGCACGTCTCAGGGTACATGAGTCAGAGCTACACTGTCCAGATATATCTACTAGAGATTGTCCCTCCACACTAAACCTTGGAGGATTGTGGAATGATTTTACTTAGAAAAAACAGGTAATTTAACTTACACAGAGAACTTTTCTGTTTTAAAGAACCACAACAAATCTATACTTGATGTCTGTGGCACTCAATGAAAATTTCCATGGTTGTTTTTCATAAATACTAAATGTACTACGTAAAAATACTTTTGAAACTTAAATGATCAAAAGCTTTGAAATTAAAATGACTTACCATAGAAAGATCACTATTATCTTTGTCTGTGAATGTGTCTCCACTAGCACAGTCAATGCCAAACAATGCACATATGTCTCCAGCAAATACTTCCTCAACATCCTAAATAAAGAAATGACACAAATTGATATATGCAAGTAACAGAAATTAGAAGAGGTGACTAAAGAGTACCTGTACAATAAACATATTGTAAAAAGCAAACACGACAGAATCTCACCATGAATTCTATAGAGAATGAATTAGCTACAACCAATGCAACGAACAATCAACCATAGCAAGACATACCTTAAACAGGGCCTTATTTCAACCACATCTCAATCAACAAGATTTTATTTTAAATAGGAACTCAGAGCTATGGCATCATTACTTGGAAGATCTGCAGTACTGACAGCACACAAAGCCCCTTAGTTCTAAAGTTATTTCTATGGAATCACAACCATGTGTACTATGTGCTGTCACAGTCTAACAATGAGATGTGTACGACAAAGAAGTATAAGAAGTTACAAAGGAAGTTTTGAAAACAAAGGCAGCAGAATGGCACCCATTGTGCTTAAAATAATCTTAATTTCTCACAGATGCAAGCAGTTAAGAAAACAGGAAATCTAAGAACAAAGCATTGGTGCCTCTAAACTTCCTAGTTTTTGTCTTTATATACTAAGAGTTCATTCATAACAGGTGTGGCTGTGAATGAGCAAGTGTGTGTTTGTCTTTCTTTAATGGTTACACAGCTGTACAATTCTCCTACCTTCGGGCCCATAAAACAGCTATGAGAATTACTAATTCCTTAGTCTGCCCCCTGCTGCCAATTTCACAAAACAGCAACGCTGTCCAATTTTGAAAGACAGCTTCATATTCCAGGAGATACAAAAATTATGGCCACCAAAAATTACTGAATATTTTGAGATTTTGCTCAGACTAATAAATTTCTCTAGGAATACAAAGCTAAACCGGGAAAGGGTGAGAGTAAAAGACAACCTCACACACTCAGTATTCCTTCCCTAGGCCTAATCCTGTGGACTGCAGGTTAGGACAGAATCAGAGCCAATGCAAGAATTCAAGCCAAAATTTATCTCTGAGACCAGACCTTGAGAGGTTTTAAATCTTCTAATGGATTCGAACACCATTATGCCCTTCTGGGGGTTGGTTCTAAGAATATAAAGCTCTGGCATTAAACAGCCTTCACACATGCCATATTTTAGAAAGTAAATCCACTGTACAATGTGGGAAATTATGTCTGAATTTATTACTCATTTACCTCTGATAAATACAGTTACACTGTCCTAAAATCTTATTATATTCTTTGTAATGATAGCACTTGAGGAAAGTACTAAATTTGCATTCTGAGTCTTAGGGAACTAACTGTCCCTTCTCCTTAACTTTGGCCACAGAGGAAACACAGCTCACTTACAAACAGTGGTACAAATAAACTGTGTTCTTAACAACTGGTGATTTAGCCTATACTAAAGTGCTTCATCAGAACTACAGCACACCTAACTAAAAAGGAAGATGCTAGGAAAACATATTCAATTAGAAGTGATATTCCGGTGGGGCTCAGGATACCAAGAAGGTAGATTCAGTTCACCTGCATTAGAGAAACTTCTGATCCCACAATGACCAGGTACTTGCCTCCATCATGTCGGCATGCATGCGAACCAGCCGTTGCACCCGCACTTTCTTCCCTGTTCTCGTGTTGCAGATGGTGTCACCCTTCTTCAACTCTCCTTGATAACTGCGAACATAAGTTAACTGTCCAAATCGACCTGCCTAGAGGTCAAGATTGGGTAAGGGCAAAGAATAAAAAAGAAACATAAATCAAAATTAGGAGGAAAAATTCAAAACTATCTCCAAATATTCCCTATCAATTTTTGCAGCTTTGAGTATAGGTAAGTTAAACGGTTATGCTGTTCTTTTGTATATCACAATCCAAGATACTACTTCTGCTTCCTCTGAAATAAAAATTATTAAAATTTTTAAAAATCATTTACATAATAAGAAAGTATCCTATGACTTCTAATATTATTTCATTAAGTTCATTTTAATACAGTAACATATAAGGTATAATTATGGAAATACAACAAAAATACCACTAGAAATACAAGACTGTTATAGATCTAAATATTTTTTGATCTGGAAAACTATACAAATTAGAATTTTTGTAAAGTGACTGAATATAAAATGAATAATTAAGGATCAATAAGCTATGTATTTAAAAGTTGCCAATTCTTCTCATATTAACTTATAGGTTTAACATAACAGCAATTAAAATTCTAAGAAAAACTTTTAAACATTTGAATAGGGATTTCACAATTCACTTAGAAGAATGGATAAAAATAAAAATTTTTGAGAAACTATAGCATTGAGAAGAGAACTAATCCTGACTGATATAAAACATATGAAATACTCCAAAACTTAAAAAGTACTGAACTAGCACAAATTAGACCGAAAAGCCCATAGAGTATAGTATAATAATCTGAAATGTTTAAATCATTTGTTATCAGATGATAAAGGACACATAACAATCAATGAAAAAGTTCAAAAACTAACTAGACAATCATTCTTCTATTTGGAGGCAGAGGCGATACATTTAGATCCTATCTCATAGCATATAGCAAAACAAATTTCAATTAGAGTAACAATTAAAAAAAAAAAAACCTAAAAATGTGGAAAAATACCCAAAAGTAAATTCAGGGTCTGGAAGAAATAATGCCCTTTTTTAAGTAGTTAAAAATTATGTTACAGAATTACATGCTTATGATTTTGTAATAAAAGATTTGGTATAGATTACCAGCTCATAAAAAAGGGCATTACTTCTGCTCGACCCTGTATTTACGAAGTATAGGCTTCCAAAGGTGAAAAATTAAGAGAATAACTAAAGACAAAAGACTAAAGACTGATATATTTGACTATATAAATTTTAAAGTGCTAATTGTTTTTAAAAAATCAACATTATTAGAGAAAGTGCATATAAACAAGTAAGTTAAACTTTGACCCTAATTTTAAAAAAGGAAAGACAAAAAGATAGACAATTACAAAAGAGGAAATACAACTGCATAATAAATCCAGTATATGAAAAAATGTTCTCTATCATGAGGAATTAAGGCAAGATGAAATATTAAAACACCTTTTTTCTTTTATGAAATCAGTAATGATAGTTTAATATAGTGTTCAATGCTGATATTCATTGAAATAATCCAATACATTAATTCTGAGAGCATGAAAGTAATGTGGCAATATAAACCATTAAATATTAACATATTCTACAACTTAACTCAATAATCACTATTCTAGGGATTCTAAGAAAATATTCCTAGACATATTTTTAAAAGCATAAAGCATAAAAATTGCTATTGCAATGTTATTTTTTTCACATTTTAGAGGTAGTAAGTATATTGTAAAATTTAAAAATAAAACCTAGGAAAAAGCCTTCCAAATATAATTCCATCCCAGAAATAAGCAATCTTAACACTCCCAACTTATCCACCATTTTTCTCACTCAAAATATTATGAACAGAAGCAACAACACAACAAAGAGCACACCCAGTGCCCAAATCTTGGTTTCTAATTCTCAATTAAAAGGAGCCAGAGTTCCTACAGAAATGGCTGATTCTAGGGCTGGGCAGGGAACACAGATGGTAAGCCTGGAGGACCCTGTACTGCCAAAAGTAAGGGAGCAGTCAGAAAAGCAAAACACTGGGAATGTCAAAGAGACACAGGTGCCTGCTGAAAGAGCTCCAATGGCCAAACCGGGCCAATCTGGGCAACAAAATAAGTCATGAACTACTAGATAATAACTCAAAGTACTGAATAAGTACCCATTAAGTCCATCCTGATATAAACAGATGACTGAATAAATAAGTAAATGGTGATGAGAAGACAACTGCCCATACAAAGAATCCTAAATCACTTAAGCAGATACTGCTTCGTCAAGGAGGTGGAGTATAACTTCCCACCCTTTAAGTATGGGCTGTGCATAGTTAACTTCCCACTAAAGAGTCAGTATGGAAAGGGTGAAAAAAATTAACAGCGGAGAAACCTATAGTCAAATCTGTCATAAGAGCAATTGTGTAATTGGAATAAAATCCAGAAGAAAATTCCTACATGTAGCAGTTAATAAAATGCATTAGGAAGCAACTTACCTCTAGTTTAAAAGCCAGGCCTACAAATGGGTGGGAATTGTCTCGTTTGGAGTTCATTAGGATTTTTGTTTTCTCTTTTGAGTCACTTAAAATAAAAGAAATATAACTCTGTGAGATGCAATATTTGATATTTCTTTTAAATCAGTGTTTCCTTAAAGAGTATTATCTGAGAAAAGGCATGTGTGTGCTCAACATTTCTGACTTCATACATCAGTGAAATTTCAATGAAAAGAAATTAGTAAGAATAACTTCTTGGGCTTAGTGACTACATTGTGAGAAGACCAGAGTAAACTAAAAAAACACGGGAAGTCTGATAGAGAAAGAAGAGAAAAATAATCAATGAGAGCTTTTAAAAAAATTCTGTTTCTTAAAATTTTCTTTTTATATGACTGAGAACAGCTGGTCCCAAATAAGAAAATTTTCTAATGGTATATACACCTTAAGGCATAACAAAACAAATCACAGTTCTAACTCACAAACAGAATATGGGAACCAGTACAATAAATATCTTTTCTATATGCAAAAATTCTTACCCAAATAGAAATGGTGATTTTTTGTAAATTATGAAAAATAACACAAACGTAACTACAAGAATCATTCTTACATTCTTTCAAAGTATTAAAGTATTTCTTCATAAACTAAGAATCATTTCCAAGACTTACTCCTGATTAAGAACAGCAAAGTTCTGAACTTCCGAGGGATTTGGGAGGTATTCTAAAACAGCATCTAAAAGAGGCTGAACTCCTTTGTTCTTCAAGGCACTTCCCAAAAACACAGGAGTAAATGACCTGTTGAGAGTAGCTCTTCGGATTGCAAGCTACAAGAGAAAAAGAATTAGTGTAATGATTAGTGAATCTTAAAACTACACATTGTGTTTCAGATCAATTACAAACCAACAAATAAATGAAATGACCTTAATACCCTTTGAGTATTGGCTCTAGTGGAGACTAGAATGAAGTCCTCTATAAACTTAAGGCCAAAACGGAAAACAACATAAAACAAACAAACAAACAAATAAAATTGGTGCCTTTTTCAGACTAGGAAGCTGCTTTCACCACTCTTAGAATGTCACTAATTTTCAATTTGGTAAAAAATAATCATATAAACACATAGAAAATAGACATACACACAGAACAGTGTAAATAGTAAGCTAACTGTGTAGAACAGAGGAAAAAGTAATACATACAAAACTATCTCCTGATGGATAAAACCAGCAGCTATTAACTGGCTACTCTTTTAGGAGGGGGCAGAGAACCGGGCAGCTGGGAGATGGGTTAGAGATTTTCTTACTGTGTACCTTTGTATACATTTCAAATATTTAAACCATATGAAAGCAGCATCATCTATTAAAAAAAATTAAATTAACTGATTTTTTTTAAAGACATGAATATTCATTGCTATAACATTTCTGTATTAATCTTTCTTCTAAATATGGATATTCCAAGTAGTTGGCTATGGAAGTGCTTTTTTTTCTAGAACAAACTATGGTTCCTTTCCAATTTTATTATATAACTCTCACTACTTAAAGAACAATAACATGCCACGTGAAGTATGTTTTGAAGAAACCAGTTATATTAAATAAATTTACTGATTTCGTAATAAAACCCATGCATAAGAGCATCATGTCCCTTCCCCCACACACACAAAAACAAAAAGCAAACAAAACAAAAAAGCCAGAACCCTCGTTTTCTTAATATAAGACTTATTTTGAGAGCACTTGCCTTTAAATCTGAAATTGAGGGGACTTTTTCTTCCAGGAACATCTCACCAAGCTGCTCATCTGAGTTAGCAACACATTCAATCAGCTCCTGCCGGTGGTCAGCTGCCGCTGCCCTGAATTCTGCTGGAATGTCCCCGTATCGAACAATCTGACTAAGGAAAGAAATGTTTTATTTTGGCACTTTAAGGATATTCAATTAAATATATAAAGCACCAATGAAAAAGATAAACTAATGGCTAAAATATCTTTTTAGATGAGAAAGAACTCTGATGTATTTGTACTAATATGGCAAATAAGACCAATGGTTAGCCTTATAATTCAGACAGATAGTGGGCAAAACAGGCAAAGCCAACTGCTCCCATGTTGCACTCCCAGTAAATGGAAGAGCCAAGATTCAAAGCCAACCTGACTCCAAAGCCCATGTGTACACTTGAAAATTCTAACCAAATTAATCAGAATATCAGTCTCTTACAAGCAGGATTAGAGACCTGACTCTATTCCTTTCCATTAGTAATAAACCCAATCACACAATTTTTAACACAGAATCCCCATTTGTAGTAAAAGGTTACTAAATATGACGGATTCTTCACCCTTGGCCCCCATTCTCCATTCTTCTAGGGGTCAAATTGGTTAAGAATCACAAATAAAATATACACAACCGAGAAGTGCATACACTTGATATTTAGAAACATTAGTATGACAGTTTTCAAAATTTTTTAAATAAAAACTAATGTCAAAGAAAAATAATCTTTTCAGAAAACACATTCATAAATAAAAAGTAAAAACCAACTGTAAAAGGTCTAAACTTGTGGGCATGTCCAACCTGCAGCCTAGGACAGCTTTGAATGTGGCCCAATACAAATTCTTAAAACACTATGAGATTTTTTTTTTTTTTTGGCAACTTTTTTTTAGCTCATCAGCTATCATTAGTGTTAGTGTATTTTATATGTGACCCAAGACAATTCTTTTTCCACTGTGGTCCAGGGAAGCCAAAGGGTTGGACACCTGTGCTCTGAAGAATGCTCTTCATGGCCATCAGAGCTTAATTTTCTTCCTTTCTGGCAAGCTCCCTGGTTCTTAGGCTTATGCCACCATCATCTATGGAGTCTTTTCAAAATATACATCCTCAGTGGTCTAGAGCTGAGAACGTGGGCAGGTATATTAAAAAGTTCCATCTGTGGTTCTGACATACACCAAGGTTTAAAAGCCTCTACTTTAGAACAGAAACTTGTGCCCTACTAATTCTGAGGAAGCAGATTTATTCATTAATTTAGAAATATTTTTACAAATATTTTTTGTGTCCCTATTTATGTACCAGAAAGCCCTAGTACTGGGGAATAAACTTGATAAAAATCCTTGTCCCGTTGGGTCCTACATTGTAAGGAATGATAAACTGTTGCCATTACTCAGCTGTCAAAAAAAAAAAAAAAGTGAGAAACACCTCATCTACTAGACAGCCTTCAGCTGTTCCCTGCCTATAAGACAGCTGATAAAGATAAATTCTACAGTTAACTGATCGCAACACCCTCTACAGACCTGCCAGCTCAGCAATCCCAGTTTCACAGAAGAGGAAGAAAACCCCTCAAGAAGTCCCTTTGGAGAAACTGCCAGGCTACTGGGACCACTCCTCAGAACAAAGGTCATTTATGACTCCCCACATTGTCTGGATTAATGCCACTCAGTCTGGTCTGCAGACCTGAAATGTCAGCATCACTTGGGAGCTTTACAGAATGCAAATTCCAGGCCCCATCCTAGATCTACTGCATGAGAATCTCTGGAGGCAGAATCAAGACTGTGTCTTAACAAGCTTCTCAAGCTGATTTTCCTGAATGTCATCGTTTTGTAACACTGGAATTACATTATGCAAACAAAGGTCACTCAAAAGTTGACTGAATAACCAAATACCACGTCAAACACCAATTTACTTCTTATATTGCCCAAACCACTTTTGGACAATGTTTAACTGCTTTTTATATATTAGTCTTTTTATCTTTGTAATCTCATGTAGTAGCTGAAATATTCATGACCCCTATTTTCTTCCCAGTTCTTATCACAATATGCAGAACACAACAGCTGCTCCTTAAAAGTCTGCAGAATGAATAAATGCACACATAAATGAATGAGATAGTACTAGCCCAAGCTGAAGGCCTCCTTCCACCACACCATGCATGTCATAATGTGATATAAACATATCAGCCAAAAATTAACATATTTGCTCTTGGAATGAATGGTAAGCAAAATGCAAAGCAAGTAGGATTAAAGGCATTAATGCAAAATCATCTTAGAGGATATTCTTCTAGCCACATTTCAGAAGGTTTACTCAATGTTTAAAGAATACATCCTTTTCCTTCTCTCTGATACTTTTTAAAATTTAAGATTTTAATGGTATGTTTTTAATACTCACCCAAAGTCTCCATCAAAATAGATAGCTCGTTCCTCGATAAGATCTATAATACCTTTAAAATCACCCTCCAAACCAATGGGTATCTGCACAAATGCTGCATTATGATTTAGTTTAGACCTGAAAAGTAAAAATACACATATTTATCTCTTTTTTCCCCCCAAATCCCTTTGAAATAACAAGAACAAATACAAAAAGAAATCAATGACAGATGTTGTAGAACTGGGAAAGGTGTCATCAGCAGGTCAGAACATAAGATACAAAGCAGTTGGAAACAGACTGACAGCCAAACTCACTGTATTCAGAAAGCCACGACCCCCCATTTAGGCAACAAAAATAAGTCTAAAATAAGTGTTTTCCCATCAGATCCTCAGAATACCCTGGATCAGATATAGGAGGAGGAAGAAAAAGTCAATGGGTGGTGAGCCAGGAAACTAAAGGATGGTGGGGTAACTGTGCCCAGATTCATTCCTGAATTACCTGGCTCTCGCTAACCTGAGTACATCTACATGAAGAGGAAGTTCTTGATGGAAAACTCTGAGTGGGTGTTAAAGCCAGACACTCACCATTAGCCTGTACGCCCCATCAGGCACAACCAATGAACAGAAGTTACACTCACATGCAGAGATTCTTACATGAGAAGAAATAGGCTCTAGCTACCAGTGCTTAGTCTAGATGCCCATCTATAACTACAGATAACTCAGAATCACCAAATATTTGAAGGAAACCAATAGCCTGAAAGAGGTGTGAGCTCAAGAAATAGTGCTAACCTCCAAGGAGAGAGTTACTAAAAGAAAATAAAATGTAAAGGTCTAAGAAGTAATTACTTCTACTAATAAAAATGTTACAGTGAAAGAGAAAATTTATGGAAATTAATTGCACAGCTGCTGAAATTAAAAAGAAAAAACAGATTAAATAACAGAAGAAATGCAGGTGAATAACAGATTAATAAACTGGAAGACTGACCTCAAGAATTCTCTTATAACCCAGTGCAAAATGTGAAGACAGAAAATATGAAAAAGCATGGTAGAACAGAGGTCAGACCCAGAAGTTTTAATGGAAGTTACGAAATGAGAAAAAAAGTAAAAAGGGAGCAGAGCAAACTAAAGTAGCTAAGTAAATGCTAAAAGAGAATTTTCCTGGAATTCAGGAGGACTTGGTAAAAAGAGTCACTCTCTGTCAACCACAAGTATTATATTAATAAAATGCCAGGGGTGTCAAAAGAATGTATACACATTTTAAGAAATGTCAATGTTGCTACAGCAGTAGTTCGCCATCATCAGAAGTGTCTAGACACTGATGGTAATCACTCTGAGCATCTCTGGTCATTGCAGAAGTCAAACGTGACTTGCGTTCATCTACTGCTATCAGTATACATTGGGTATTAAAATTTTAATAGTTTTTTTTCCTTTCTTAAAATGTGTACACATGTTTCTGGCACCCTCTGTATATTTAATAAAAAGATTAATTTTACCAAGAAAATATTACAAACACCCAATAAAGAAAAAATTCACTTTTATATTCTCAAACACATCACTTTCATCGAAGTGCACACAGCAATATGATCACTTAAAGTTCTTCAACACCAGACTGCACTCATCACCCTTGGTCTTCCCACAACAGCAAACTTTGCTGCCTATTTCCATCTGCTCTGTCCTGTGACACTTGGCTAGAAACCTGTCAGCTCCATTTACACATTTACAAAAGGTGAAACTGACTCTTTTTAAGGCTATGTGAAGTATACAGAGCTGTGCAAAATGTAACATGCTATAAATACCAGGGTTACATCTGGTACAGAAAGGACATGTTACGGCGGTCTTTGCCATATGTTACTACACAAAAGCAAGGGAATACAGCATATTACTTCAAGGCGTTAATTAAAATTCCTCAAGTAAAGATTAAAACTGAAGATAATCCTCTAGATTTGTCTAAATAAACCAGAATCTATGCTAGAGTATAACTTCTCTAATTATAGCAAAACAGTATAAATTACCAGGTAGTTTTCTGAATATACCTTCAAAGTCCCTACAATTTGAGTCACATTTCCCCCATTTTACAGAGAAGGTTAACTGATGACAGCACAAACCAGACTACGGACCTCAGTGTTCCATTTACTAAAATAACTCACTCACAGGATACATTTTTAAAAGGATAAAGCTTAATGATGCTGAATTAACTGTCCTTCTGGATGAAGGTTTGTTGTCCTGATCATCTGTTCTTTCTAAGGTTCAGTACCTCATCTGCTGAAGGGCCCTGGCTGGGTTGGAGCCCATCCGGTCCAGTTTGTTAATGAACGTTAGAAAAGGAACGCCGTAGCGCTTCATCTGCCGATTCACAGTCATGGTCTGGCACTGCACCCCTCCAACCGCACAGAGCACAAGGACTGCACCATCCAACACTCTGAGGGCTCTTTCGACTTCTATTGTGAAGTCCACGTGCCCTAAATGAGACAAACGAGTATGTGAGGGTCTTAAAGGGCAGTCTGAATTTTTATAACATGCACAATTAAAAGTTTTTGTACCTCTGCTCATTACTTAAATCTTCTAATTAGAATATGGATTCTTTAAATCACCTATACCAGTCACTCACCATAAGGTCCACTACAATCAAGATCACTACAAAAAGATACAAGGGCACAGGCAACTTAGGAATCAGCTGCAACATGTACAAGGCAAGAACCTTCCTACTCCCAATGTATTGGTACTATTTTTCAGGGAAACCACAAAAGGATGAGGTGCTCTAGGTCCCAAGTCAGATTTCTCTAATAGGAATTCAGTCTCACTTTTGAGAATTATTTGATAATCAAAAATGAGCTGCATTATACTTAAGAACTAAGTGGTTGGGCCAAAACAAGCTGAAGGAAGAGAAGAGCTCAGCTCACCAGGAGTATCTATAATGTTGATATTGACGTCTTTCCACATGGTATAGGTAGCTGCTGACTGGATAGTGATTCCTCTCTGTCTCTCCAGCTCCATGGAATCCATGACAGCACCCACTCCGTCTTTACCTTTCACCTAAACACAAGCACAGCAATTCAGATGTCTCTGTCCCTGCATCACAAGATGGACATCTTTACTGAGATGGACCCAGAACACAAAACCTGAAACATTTAAGGAATAGTAACAGCAGATGTCTACCCAGAATCAAAGCTAACTGATGCAATAATCAGAGAAACCTAACTTGTCAAACTATATCATCTCACAAGAGAGAGAACTGATTACATACTTTGCGCTCTATTAACTGCCTAATCCCTTGCTCGCTGCTGTTCTCTGCAACTGCCACCACAGCGCAGTCACCCAGGCTGAGAGGCACCTGGCTGCCTCTGCACTGCTCCTGCCCACCAGCCTCGTGTTTTTAGTCAGTGAGTAGATGTTCAGAGAGCAGCTTTTCCCCTGCTCTACTACACGCAGATGTTGAGGCCTATGTGGGTAGATTCAGCTTTTAAAGTATGTGACTTAAGATGATCTTCATCTGAAGAAATATTTTTAAAGGGAGAGCTAAGTTACTCAATGATATGTAATTTCTTCAGGAGAGTTTCAAGGTTTTCTTAAATATTTTTCTGATATATGTGTTAACTATTAAGCTCATACTATATATAATTTTAAGCCCTTTTTCCACTTAACATAAATATCTCTCTATAATGTAAGAAATTATGTAGATACTATTTTAATGGTTGCTTAATGGGACATCATATTGACTTAACATTCTCAAAAGACAATCTTCTCAGATACCCACAATGATGGTCTTTAGACAGATTTCTCAGAGTAACATTTTAAGCCTACTCGAACTATCCAGTTCGTGCTATGATTCTGGTTAAAGATCTGCTGTTACTATTCCTTAAATTTTTCAGGTTTTGTAAAGTTTATTAAATCATAACTACCAAGCCATTAGAACCAAGCTCTCACTAATCTGGAATCAACATACCTCATGCATCTTTGCAATTCTGCCAGTGTAGTAAAGCACCCGTTCCGTTAATGTAGTTTTCCCAGAATCAATGTGAGCTGATATTCCAATATTTCTTATCTTTTCATTAGGGATCACCCCTGATGAACACCATCGGCAGACCTTCCAATTAACCTGAAGAAATAAGAAAATTCAATTCAAGGCACTTCTTACGAGGCAACAATGGGCAATCAGAATGGGTTTCATGGACATTATTTCCTCCAAGGAATCTCAATGGACACAAAACATCATATGAGATAGCCTGGAAAGCCAAGAGTAAATGCCTCAACCTGCAACCCCTGTAACCAAAGAAGAGACTGCAACAGAAGACAGAAAAAAAACATTCTTAAAAATAAGTAAATAAATCAGAAAAGATTTATTCAAATTAAATAAAAGGGGCAGATACTTTCAGTGAATGTTACAGGTTTGAAAATATACACTGGGGCTGATAAACTCAGAAAGAGAGTTCCTAACTTTAATAGAAAAATACCACTTTTAGTTTAAATTTTACTTTTTATTTCCACCTTCTCCCTAATTGTAGCTAGCAAGGATGTTTGAGGATTTACATGCTCTATGCAGTGGTGCCAATAGCTCCAAGGCAGCACACAAAAAGGCTCCCAATTCCTTGGACACAAAAACAATCACTTTTTAAAAAAACTTCATTTCGGTCGAGGGAGGGAGGAAGGAAGCCTGCCTTTTCGGTAATCAAGACACAATTTAAACCCTTCCTATAGGACTGCACATCCAAAATGCACTGCAGCCACTTCTCCGAAAAGTGAAGTAAAACATCTTGGAAAAGGGTAAAATAGTAAATGGAACCTGGGTGACAGGCGTTCAGTTGGCTAAACCCCAGGGATACCAGCGAGCAATGCAAATGAGGTTTGCATGGTAGGAACCGCTCAACTCCTACCTACCTCATTCTGCAACCCACACCAACGGTACAAACAAAACCATAAAGTACCAGGACGTTCGAGCGCCAAATTAAATAACCTTGGGTCGGCTGAAAGAGGGAGCAGTCAGTCTAGCAACACTACAGTGAAAAGAGCACGTGGTAATGAGTCAGAAGCCCTGGGTTCGAGCTCTGGATATACTAATTTTTCAACTGTCTTGACCTTCACGTCAGTCACTTCTTTTTGAGGCACATCAAGAATGAGAGGTAACCGTAAATCAGAGGTCCGTCCAACTCCCAGGGCACCGAGACGCTGCTGCTGAATAACAAGGAGTTGTGAAGGCACCTAAGGGTTTTTCAGCACCGAAGCACACGACTTGTTATTCGGAGCGGTCAGCAAGGAAATGCCAGGGAGGAAGCAGAGTTACTACCCCCCTGGCCCTGGAGGGCCGCAAAGTTCGGGGACAATCCCCAGTTCGGTCTCGCCTCGCCGGGCACTAATACCTGCTTTCTCTGCCAGCCCAGGGCGGCGGGGAACCGCGCGAGGGGCCCGCGCCCCAGAGCTGCGGTGGCGGCTGCTCCCAGCAACCTCATCGCAAGCGCAGAAATGGCGAGAAGGTCCCGCGGCTCCGGGTCAAGTTAGCAAACCGCACCAAATCAAGAGTGTTCAAAGTCACGCTGCCGGCAGTCAGTGCTAGGAGAGCCCTTCCGGGGTGAAGGACGCCGGAAAGGAAAGAAGGGAAAGAAGGTGAAGCTTCCGGACCGCAGAGCAGAGCAGCGCCCTCTCATGACTTGGAAGAGAAAGGGCAGTCGCTTTGCGGCGCTGATCAAGCTTTTGCAAGCTACGCAGAAAGATGCAACCTTTACACATGAAAGTTTTGCCAATATAGTAATGTAAAGAAATGTTTATAACAGAATTTTCTAAGTGAAAATAAAGAATTCAAAATTATCTATGCTATTACAAATATAAAAAATTACCTGTAGGATATGACCTGAAAAGAACGTGGAAAAATAATGGACTATCATTTGTGCTATTCTCATTTCAAGATGTTATGTCATTGTTCAGTGTTAAACGTTTTATGTCCAGTGTTAAACGTTTTATGTCATCTAGGATGCATCCTAGATGCATTCCACTTAGATCTCTTAGAGGCATCTCAAACTTAGTATGTCCAAAATGGACCTTCTGATCTTCCTCCCAAACCCTTCAACAGTCTTCATGCATAAATGGAAACTGTTCTTCCAGTTGCCCATACCAAAAATGCCACTTTGACACCACTCTTTGACACCCCTAATCTGTTAGCATATGCTATAGGCACTACCTTCAAAAATAGATCCAGAACCTGCTCCTTCTCCCCACCTCTCAAGCACTGCCATCTCGGCAGAATTACTTAATAGCCGCTGCTGCTGTTCAACCTATTCTCAACACAGTAACTAGAGGATCCTTTGAAACCAGATTATGTCATTTCTGTGCTGAAAACACTCCATCCTGTGGCTTCATTATTGCTGTTATCTCTACTTTTGTGTAGGTTTGAAATTTTTCATAACTGTTTTTAACCTGAAACGGCTTCTCTGCTCTCTGAGTTAGCAACTGCAAGGGCCTCTTGAACAGCTAAGTCAGTGTAGCCCTACTTCCCCTGTGCTTTGTTCCTGCCACATTGGCTTCCTTGCTGATACACACATGGCCATAGTCTTTGCTCTTCCCCAGATACCAACGTGGCTCGTTCCCTTACTTCTCTCTGTTCAGATAGCCTTCTAAGAGTGAGGTGTTTGTTCCCAGAGCAACTCGTGGAAAACAGCAAGCTCCTCTCTTTCTATATTCTCATGCTGCTTCATTTTCTTTCAGAGCAATTCTCAGATATATCCAGATATTTTACATATCTACTTATTGTCTTACTCCCAATGAGAATGTCAGTTTCATAAGACAGTGATTTGGTTTTGTTAATTGCTATATCCTCTTACAAGTGATAGGTGCTCAATAAATACTTGTTAAATAAATGGATGAATGAGATAAAATAAATAGCAATCAGAATAAATTCCAAAGAACAAGAAAAAGAAAAATCAGAGACTCAATGAATTTTGAATTTTATCATCCATGTATTAATTTGCCAAAGGGATTTATAAGCTGCTTTGATGAATATATTCACTAATGTTGAATATACCTTTAAATGAGTTTTTCATTTATAGAATTTAAAAAATTTAGTCTTTATAAGCCTTTATCTGCATTTTTCTAATATATAAATTTAATACATAATTACATGTTAATAAAATTAAGGTTTTTAAGATGTAATTATGGTAAATAAAGCAGTGTATCTATTATACTGAAATTATTACTTTAACAAAGTTTCCTTAAATAAAAATTCATACTCACTATCCTGTGTGTATATTCATATTTTTCTATATTATTCTGAGTATACTCTTAATAATTTTTTAACACCATTTTTAACCAATGTAATCAACTTGTGTTTCTGCCACAGAGAATACTGGAAGACAGAAAACCAAATACTGTCTAGTTCAGTTTTTCTGAGTACACATTATAGATTATCTGTTACACTTTAAAGTGGCAAAATAAACTTATATGAGGGCTGTCTGGAAGGTATCCAGCCATGTAATATGAAAAAGAGACATTCATGACTGCTTTTTTTAGAGACATATATCATCCAATCCATTTGCACATTCTGTTAAGCCATAGTCATTCCATAATGTATAAAAATAAAGATAAAACTATCTCTAGTAAACAAATCTTTATCTTTCAGTTCTACTTAGAAATTGTCCAAGTATCCAAGGACTAATTTAACATTTTCTTAGGTTTTGGAAAGTTAATTGAGGATCTGAAAAATTAAAATTTTAGCTAATACATTCAGTCCTTATAATTAATAGTAATTTTAATAATTTTGTAAGATCAAACACCCTTCAAAAGACAGGTATTAAAATTTTATTTAGATAAACACCATTTTATATTTTGTAATCTTATATAATTGGTAGAGTCAGTAACTTATTTGACCCGTAAGAGCAATATAGGAAATTTAGAAAGTTTAAATCATGAGTTGAACCTCAGTTTTACATACACTAGAATATTTTATTAGTATTCATTTTATATAATGAAATGTGGAAGACATATAGTTGACTTTAAACATTACTTTGCCAAAATGCATCACCAGAAATATTTAATGAACTTTTTAAAAATACATGCTTTATAAGTTTATCTTTATATTTAAAAGCTTTTATCTTTAAACATTTCTTCTTATAATCATAACAACACAAGCTATCACTTTAATTTCACTCGTCCACATTTCATGTAAAAGCAGCACAAATTGTTTGACTTTTTCCTCTTAGACACTTTAGACTGTTTATTTGGACTAGATATTCCTAAATTGCACATATGAAAGAATGATTCTTTTTAAATTTATCTTTAAAATTTTTGAAGTGGAAGGAAAAGACAGGAGCAGGAATAGCTAGAGCCAGCTTTATATTGTAAAATAATCTGAACCATATTTTTAAAAGTGAGAGCAAAATTGATTCAAATAGGGCAGAGCCAACCCCGAAGTGGTTAGGATCACTCCCCCACGGAGAGCTTGAGAACAGACTTTTATAGAGAAGAGGCAGGAAAAAAGCAAGTAAATTCTCTAATTGGCTATCGCTTAAGCAGTTGCCTTACTGGGGTAAAGCCTAATTGGCTGTTTGTTGATTAGGTGTCTTTTGGTTTCATTCTTAACCTTGAGATATTACAAGCTTAGGTTTTGCTTTGCTCACATGGGGTTCGTTCCGAAAACATTAAAGCCACCTGAGTTTAATGGCCTCCTCATTTATTTAATAATACAAATATTAAAGTGTCCTTATAAAAGGCTAATTCCCTCCTTCTTTAAGGAGAGAGTTTAAATATGAGCCATATAATTTAAAAGCCCCGAAGTATGAAAATTAGAGGATAGTCTTCTATAAAAACAAAGCAGTCTCTTTAAACAACACAAAGGCTCTCCTCATGAGGCTTTGTTGTTTTTTGGTATTGTCTTCTAAGGTGCCTCTCAAGTGAATCTTCTTCAACATGTCAAAGTTCTCCAAAGTGGTCAGTACAATTCCTTGCTAAAATTATGCCAGGAGGTAGTACAAATCTATTAGCTGACAAACTCATGAAAAATTGCCCGATGTCCTATCAAATATAAAACAATGTTATGTCTGTCTCAGCCTGACTACTGACCTGAGAAACATGTGGTTAGAAGGCAACATGGATGAACAGAAGGTCTCTTCCAAAGTGAACTTCTGATACAAACATAAGACTGAGGAAAGTTTTCATGTACAAATAATGTAAGATGGGGGACAAGCAGATAGTAGATGGTGTTTAAAGCTGAATTCACCAGAGTATACCAAAGTCTGATCAGAAGCCCTGAACCCTGCATTACACTGGGGCCAAAGAGATCATCAGGGTGCACATTTACTGTAAAGCCCATGTGATCAGGGATGGAGGGGCCTCAAGAGGTCTCAGATGTGTACATTATTGACTAACTTGAAGGTCCTCTTCACTGCAGTAAGGGTCTTGGTTGAGCCTCAGTAGAATCTCCAAATTGTCTTATCCTGATCAGCCTCCAACCACTGTTGTAGTGCATTCAGGTTGCTATAAAAAAATACCATAGACTGGGTGGATTATAAACAATGGACCTTTATTTTACATAGTTCTGCTGGCTACAAAGTTCAAGAGCAAGGTGGTAGGCTATTCCATGTCTGATGAGATTCCACTTTCAGGTTCAAAGGCAGCTAACTTCACTCCACCTTCACATGGAAGAATGGGCAAGGACACTCCTGGGGGCACTTTCATGTAGGCACTAATCCTGTTCATGAGGGCTCCAGCCTCATGACATTATCATCTCACAAAGGTCCCAACTCCAAATGCCATCACACTGCCTCATGCAGGGCACCACCTGATTCTAATGTGCTCCTGCCACGGTCTTGTGATTGTAAAGGACAACGGAGTCACGAAGGTAATGAAAACCTATCACTGAAAATGCCAGCGCCAGGAAAATACCTGAAGTGGCAAAGAGCCTAACCATGCAATTGGGCCTTATTGTCAAGGCCACAGTCACCAAATTGTTAATATCCTTGCATCCCCCAAAGACCCACAGTTCCAGAAAGATCAATGATTTCCCATAAAGAAAAAGTAATATAAGAACTACAAGCTATAGAGAGCCTTCTTTTTTATACTGGTTGACTTCAGTATTATGGTAAAAATAAATTCTGAAAAAAGTCGATGTCAGTATCATATGAACAGAAAAAATTGACATTTAATCTCTATATGTCAAGTGGCCCCTTAGGAAGCACTGTGGAATAGAAAGAAATATATATATATAATTTAATTTAGTTTTTATTTGATTTCTATGGTAAACAAAGTGGGAGAAAAAAATGTATCCATGAATTTTGACAGCTATATGATGCACAAAAGTTATACAGTTTTAAGTGCAATTATGAATGCATTTTCATATTTGAATATAATGACTCAAGGTAGCAACGTTATAATTTATGCAAAAGGAGAATAATGACAGTGTTTACTCCTGGTTTTGCTCTACCAGTGAATCTAAGGAAAAGTGTTCTTACAACAATTTCCCACTATGCTATAGTATGTTATTAGAACACTAAGGTATACATAAAAGAAACATTTTCACATCTTTAATATATGCTCAATTTTCATTATAAAAATTGATACATATGCATCTTATTTTAGTGACTAATTAATGGCATGAAACACCAAACAGTAAAACTGACAGTATATTATCTAGAGAATTAGAAGAGAATAAGCACAACCACACAATTCTACTTCCAAAGTTAAAGAAAGGAAAATATTAGGATTACAGACAGTGGGCTTTCTGTCCTTTTTTATTTTTGAAACAACAGACTTAAGAGTTAAGATTTTTTGTGGTGGGTGGATCTCTCAGCTGAGGCTGTGTCATTTGGGGATTCCCTTGTCAGATTTCGGCTGTTCGGTGTTTAATTTCCAGGAGAGGTTTTAGGGACGCTCTCTCATGCTGCCATCTTGATCCTCCAAGATTTTTATATTTTAATAATCTTCAAACCTAACTTCCATAAAAACAGACTAACATTTCAATTCTAGAATAAAAATGCTAAAGCTAAATTTTAAATGATATAATTAAAAAGGGAACAATTGAATTATTAAGTACCTCGTTTAAACACACACATCACCTGTCTAAGAAATTTTGAGACAATCAATCATTCAGGTTTACAGAATACAAAATGCACTTTTCTAAATGTCACCAAAAAGGCTCAGCAGAGTTTCTCCAAGGACACTCCAACTTTAGAATGCTCACGGTGAGAACAGTTTAAGCTGTCTGTGGGAAAGGAGAGCAGAAATATGCTACCTCAAGAAATTAAAGAGAAAGGTCCATGCGATGTCTGATAAATGTTAAGAAAGTAATACAGAACAAAAAAGAACATACTGTATAAAGAAACCATAGAAAACTCATTATATTGGCAATTTAAAAATCTTTCTTTGATAATGAACTATTTGATTATTCTTTCTTTTCTTTATCAAAGTAATAACTAACTTCTTATAAAATAATATTGGTATAGTTTTGCTTTATTTTTAAAAAATCTTTAAGCTAGCTAGCTACATAATACATAAAATTTGAACTAAATAATTTTAACCTTTATTAACATGACACTATTAGTGTAGTGTTAGTGAAAACAAACTATTTTTTAACATTCACTTTCTTACAACTAATTATATAGGATAGAACTAACTCTACATTCAATCTTGAATATATAAAAGAATACATAGCCAATAGGAAAATAAATTGGGAAAGCTAAGAGTTTGATAGAATGTTTAACAACTTTGTCACATTGTTGAAAATGACAGTTTTATTCCTAAAGTAGGGACAATACAAAGCTAACACTTCCAAGAACATTAAGATATCAGAACCAAGTTGCTAAGTACCGTATTGATTTAACAACAAGAGATTGGTCTTATGTGTATTACCCAGCACCATTACTTTCTCTGTTAAAACAATCAAAACTAAACAAAACAAAAATGCAAGGCTATTTATTTCTTGTTGATTTTCACAGGAGATCCTTTGACATTGAGTTTGTCCACAAAGACATCTGATCTTCCTCCATGTTCAATGGCAGGGTTTTGATGATGTTTCTCCCTGAGAAATACACATATGAGCAATAATAACATTTTTTAAATGGTCAATGGTTTATAAATCAATACAAGCATGTCAAAAACCACTGTAATGTAAGTAAAGTTTTATCTTAAAAGTTCCTTAATAGCTTTGAGAAACATATGGCAGACTATTTCATTTAACATTTAAGAGTGCAACAGCTGCTTTCCTGAGATAGATTAAACTGTTTACAGTTTAACCATGCTGTCCACCATGGTAGCCACTAGCAATATAATTTATATTTAAATAATTAAAATAAAAAAACTGTAATTCAGTTTCTCAGTTACACTGGCCACATTTTCAGTGTGATTCAATAACTACATGTGGCTAGTGGCTACATTTTGGGACAGTACAGATACAGAGAATTTTCATCATTGCAGAAAATCACTGCAAGAGTTCTACTGTACACAGCTAGTTTATACAAAGTGCCACTGAGGGAACCACAGATTTATAGATCATCTATAAAGGACATGTTCTTTAACTGGAACCTGGATTTCAGAGTCAAACTTAACCACTGTTAAGTTTTACCAACAAACTTTTTGAAGTGAGACACATATCTAAAATTATTATGAGAGCACATTTTCAATAGAAAATATTAGGGCTCTAAATTTCTAAGCAAGTATTTTGAAACAAAATGTGCTAGCACATGAAATTCTGCACAAGGCTTCTGATTAACCTGATACCTCCACCACTGTTCTGTGAAGACTGCCACCTTCTGCAGCAACACTCGACTCTTAGAGCCTAGAACACACTTATTTCTGTCTTAAGGCCTGCTGAGGTCAGTCGGTCGGTCGGTTGGTCTCTCTCTCTCTCCCTCTCTTATCTCGTAATTGCAACAGGAATTAAGCATTGTTCTCAATTTTTTTCCTCAGAGAACCAAATCAAATTGTAATTCTAGAATATATACTAAATGTATACAAATTTCTATAATCTTTAAGGTATGATTTCAGCACATTTGTATTTCACAGCTATTGGAGGCTACAGATTTTACGAAATTCTTCCAAATATCTAATATCTAATATAGATATTGTTATATATGTTATAATGGTAAATGCATTTACCATTAAATGCTGATTTTTGACTTATTAGTGAAGTTTTGTTAAGCCTTTCAAATAGAGTCCCTTCCCCTTTATCACATCTCTAGATACCAATACCTTTACATGGTGTGAAATATATGACTCCTACATCTAGATTAAAATTTGTTTCACAAGCATAACTACATTATAGCATACCACTTTCCCTTAGGAGGACTTTAGCCCCTATCTTGTGAAGCATAATTTGCCAATAAATTACTAAACATATAATCCTTAATATATTATTGGTTTTCTTTCTTTCTTTTTTTTTTGTATGTGGATAGTACCCTGGCTGGGAATTGAACCCAGGCTGCAGCGTTGACAGCGCCAGTGCCAAAGCCTTAAGCCACTACACCACCAGGGAACTCCCTATTATTGGTTTTCTGATACAAAATTAAATTTGTGTGGAATACTCAGATATAATGTAAAGTTACATCTTTTATAAAAAATATTGTTAATACAAATAACTTTGATATTAATCAGATTTCTCGATAATAAAGGTAATATTACTTACCATTTTTCTAATTCTTCTTTAAAAATTTAGTTTAGAAATGATTTTTACCTTTTTTTAAGTTCTCGGGATCCTGCCTTCTCATGACCAACCCTTCTCATCCTAGTGTTTTCTAGATTGCGCCATTGTCCCACTGGTTTGTACTTCAAAACCTCACTTTGCCACTCATCATCAAAAGCATGAGCATCACCTACATTAAATATCAGGATAAAAGGGATAAGCATTAAGGTATCAACTGTCAGTAAGTGCTTTGTTCCCCACACACTTCATTCTAGCATGATGTTTCCATCAGCTTAACCTCAAGATAGAGGCAGGACCATACCCAAATATTACTTCTCAGGCTGGGGAGTGCCTAGATCTGCACTGTTCAATATGGTAGCCACCAGTCAGTATGTGGCTATTGAATACTAGACATGTGAGTTGTCTAAACACAGCATGAAAAAAGTTAAAATAGCTCATCAATAATTTTTATATATGATTGCATGTTGATATAATATTTTAGCTGTATTAAGTTAAATAAAACATATTAAAATTTAAAAAAATATATTCAAATATAAAGGTCTCAGATTCAAGGTAATATTTTCTTTTTTGTTTGTTCCTCTCATATTCTGTTGCTAATTTGGTTATTGATGATCTGGCTTTTCATGCACCTGCCTGGATATCATATTATTCTACCCAATGGACTGCTTGACCCAATTACACTGACTTACAGTCTTTTATCCTGAGTCTTCTCATAGTGATCGTAATGGAAAACTCCTTCTGTGGCAAGCACTTCCTATTAACCTCACTATTTTCCTCTGTAACTTGGCCACACAAGCTTCTGTTGTCAACTTCCATAATAACAACATAAATGATAATACTTGTTCTTTCAGATTGCCTTTTTAATAACATATTCCTTCACTAAAGTTTTCTTCACCAGGTTAATTATTGGGAAGTACTCCACTTATATTTAAATATGACAAAATTACGAAGGTTAAAATTAAAGCAAGGTTAAGATACTGGGACTTCTATCTCATTGAATAAGGATAATTTTATTAAACTCCAACCATAAGAGAATTTCTTTTTCTAAAATGACACAGTAATTTAAACCTTCTACTATGATAAAACATTTTTATTCATGATATTTCTGAAAATAGGAGATGAATATAACTTAAAAACTAAAATGAGAAGAGTTAGGATATTGGAAGGACTTAAGTGCATTGAAGAATGAATATAAAATCTAGAAAATGAAAAGATTTACTTGCTACATACAGATACATATGACATATAGTATAGGCATATTTCAAACAATATCAGAAACTAAAATGTTATCTGTATAAAAGTCTAAGTGCCCAACGATACAGAACTGTTTAAAGAAATTATGGTCTACTCACAGTAAAACTTTTCGGTAACCATTTAGAATGTCTTGAAAAAAATGGCATCATAAGTGACTGTTCACAATTATAATGGCAAATTAAAATAAGCACAATATAAATTATAGATAATGAAATACTCATTTTAAAAAAGGTATGTGTGTTTACATATACATAAAACTACTAGGAAGAAACAGACTAAAATTTAATAGTTATTTTGGGTTGAGATTATGGATAATTTTCATTTTCTTATATTTTTGAAATGTACTTCTTTGATAATCTTTCTTATATTTTTGAAATGTACTTCTTTGATAATCTGAAATATTTAAAACTCATTTTGCCTACTGAGTCTTACTAAACAACAATTCAAAATATTCCATTTTCCAAGTATAAAACAAAAAATAAATAATACTCAGCATTGCCAAAAATTACTATAAAGACAGATCTACTATGAAACAATAAAACCATACTTTCATTACTTTGATAAAGTATTCCCTACACAATTATTCAGAAGCTACCTCAAAACAGCATCTTATAAAATATTTCCACAAAAAGCATTCATCAAGTTCTACCAGTATAGCTGCTATTTTAACTTTAAGAGGAAGAATGCCATTTTCTGTGATAACTTACTTTCATCCATATTGATGAATTCTTGATTGACCTCTTCTTCTCCAGTCTTGCTGTTCTTTGACTTTTGAATGACATGAGCTCGGTCATGAAGATGATGACCAACAGCCATTTTTTCTAGTCCACTGTGGGAATCTCTCAATGCTCTCCTAGTTTCCTTTATCTGTAAAAGTAAAGAACATAAAAATTAGCTATTATTATTTTTTTGAGAGTTTATCTAAGCCAAAGCTGAAGACAATTGGTGGGGAGTTAAGATTTCAAACACTCCCAAAATTAGCTCTTATTTAAATATAGAATGGACATAATTTTAAACTCCTCATGGTCTGTTCAACTCTAGAGGTTAAGACTATAAATCCATTGTTCCGAAAATATGGCTACTCAGTTCCACTACTAACTTGCAGTGAAATTACAATGACAGTTCTCTGATACTTCCTGAACTGCCTGAAATGAAAATGTCTAGGGCAAATAGAACTAATAAATTTTTAATTTTTTCCAAATTGTAATAAAATATTAAAACAAAGAATAACTTAATTATGTAAAACCTAGTGATTTCAACTTTACCTTTGACAATGTAGTAGATGGGAGTATATACTAGCATTCCTACAAGTCAGGGCAACTAATTATTCAGCAGTCATGTTGATGAGCTGGAATTGCATGGCGCCCACCTCTGAACTCTATGGGTTATTATAATCTTTATGATAGCCAAAAACTATTAACATAGTTTGCTGTGGGGCATCCATATTTCTATTCCGTTTACCTTTAAGACGTATGTCACTTATAGCAAGTTAAAATGTCTGAGATGAACTAGCTACACTATTGCATAAACATCATTAAAACATATGTCTTATATATAAGAACTAAAAAAATGAATTACTCACACCCATTAGACATACAAACCCAACTTTTTTACTATATGAGGTCTGACAATTCTGCAAACTCATCCTAGAAAAAGTGCTACATACCTCATTGCTGAAAATCACTATGGTCACCTTCCAAGTACTTCCCTTGGAAAGCTATGCACTACACAAGTGCCTAGTCCACCCTTCAAAGCAATTTTGGAATAGCCATCAGCAGTTGTCAGGCCCAAAATCTGACAAGTTCATGAACTTGCCACTGTGCACTTAACACTGGCAGCACTGTACAAACAACTCAGTAAGGTTTCATAACCTTGGCAAGGTACGATGACAGTTTTGATGGCAACCCACTGTACCAAATAAAATTTTAATAATTATATAGGTGATCTATCATTGTCTAACTTTATGAAGCTCCAAGAATGTTTAGAAAATACTTACTCCTCCTGGAGCCTGACGGGTTTGAGTTGAAGCCTGGAAAACCTTTGGTGGTTCATCTCCTACTTTGGAGTAAGTCATAACTGAGGAAGAGCTAAATGAATGTCCATTTGAATCCACTGAAAGGTTACCCTACGGGTAAATATAAATTGTAAGTTCAGAGAGTTTAGTCAAATATGAAGAATTAATGTCAGAGGATTCAAATAAGTAACAATACCAGCTAGAAGTTTTACCAAGGACACCATACTATCAGTATAATGCATCTAGATGGCACCCTCATGAAGGTCCTAAGTTCCTTCCATTGTAGGCACCAATCTCTACTCTCCTTGTGAGAAATAACAAGTGATTCACTCAAAGATCCTTATGTCTTTGGGATCAAAGACTTATTGCTTAGATTTAATAGATGCACTAATACCTTTAGAGTCAGCGGTTGATGTTTATGTGCAATTTTGCCAATGTAGAGCCAGTTAGCCATACACATTGATTTTATATCTCCTGTGAGTACCAGATTGTTACATTACTAAAATTATTCTTAAATAATACTTAGATTCCAAAGTGGATGACTAAAATAATATAGGTCTTCTTCATCTCAAATCAAGTTATTTTTTGATGTTAATATTATGAGTAGAAAAGTAAGAGTATTAGTACTAGTTTATAAGTATTTGGACTCTATGGATCTAATCTAGTGTTTAAACATCATTCCTGAAATTTCTATTTTCAGAGTTTTCTTTAAACACTAAAACCTAATTTCTCAGATGATACAATTACTTTTAAGTTGGAATGTTATAAAATAATAAAAAATATAAATTCATATAAAATGTTCCTTTACAATAGTGACCTTCAGCCAAACTAATGTTTTTGAGGTTGAATTTTATCATTTTGAAAGTTAATTAATGCTAGTTTTTCAAACTTGTAGGTTGTGAAATCAATTTGGTGTGTTTTGACCAGCATTTTAAAAATATAAAATAAAAAATATCACCACACACTGAAAATAGTATGACCATTTTCTTATGAAACTTTGTTTCAGGTATATTTATATAGTACACAAGTATTGTGTTTTGGATAATGAGGTAAGATATATTTTTCAACCACTGTGGACTGTGGTTAAAAAAGAGTTTGAAAGCCACTAATAAATAGGGTACCAATAACTGAAAACAATGTTCTTCTCAATTTTTTAGTACTTACAAAGTTTCTTTGTAATTCTTGCATGTGGTTTCGCATGTTTAACATCATTCGGTCCATTGCCTGAAAAGGGCTGACATCTGGACGCTACCAGACATTAGGAAATGGGTTATTAACTATAAGTAAAACACAAAAGAAGCCTTTTCCAAAACAGCTGACATTTTTTTTCTCTATTTATACAGTGATATCTCATGTAGCAACTGTCCATGCAAAAATAACTTACAGACTATACAACAAAAGTGATTTGTTAAAGAAATTGAAGTATACACCAAATCCAAAACAGCCAATGTGTAGACGATTAGAGAGCTATAACACTGTAAATACAGGCATACATAAGTATGTGTGTACGAGGGCAGTCTGGAAAGTATCCAGCTATGCAATATGGACAATAGAGGCATTTATGGTTAGATTTTTTCCAGATAGCCCTTAGATAGATAGATAGATAGATAGATAGACAGATAGATAGATAGATATACACACATATACATATATACATGCAAAAACATAAACATATCATCCGTCAACTTTCTCAAAATATAATTTGGTTAATATTTAAATACTTTGTGGTGTATTCTCAGCTGGGACAGCTCTATCACAGTTCAGTCTTCAAAGTTTTCCTTCTTCCCTCTCTTAGTTGCTCACTACATAAATAATAAAACTTGGGTATAAGATACCAGTGTGACCTCCACCAGTACTTAACCACATGGCTGACAGAAGCTGAGTCAGTCCTCCTTGCATCACAGTAGGTACGGTCCAAGTGATAGAGGTTAATTCACTCTACTAATAATGCCTTGAATTTGCTGCTTACCATTGAAGGCTCAGTCAGCATACCCTTTAGGAGAACAAATAAGAATTCCTCTACAACAGTGGTTTCTCAACCAAGAGTGACTGTGACTCCAGGCATCAGGGAGGGGGGCGTGCTGTGTGCTATCCAGGGGACTCATTTTGGTTTGTCACACTGAGGAGGGTTTATGACTGGCCTGTAAATCACTGGCATGTAATGTGTAGAGACCAGGGGTACTGCTAAACACCCTACAATGCATAGGACAACTCCCTAAAACAAGAATAATGAGCCCAAGATGTGAGTAGTGTTGAGGCTGAGAAACTGTGCTAGAAAAATCTGCTATTGATTTTAGGTTTTACCACTGGAATACTCACCAGACAGCCCAATGCACTGTCTACTATTACAAAACAGAATGTTTGGTTCAAGGAATTCCAGCAGGAGTCTTTTGAATCCTGTTAACATACTGTGATTCACTGCTGATACTTTAGCCCTGCTGGAGATTTTTTTGCTGTGTGCCAAGCTGGGACTCAATAAAGAATTATCAAAGATGTGCTTATGTTTCTGCCCTCTGTTGGATTTTGAGTGCTAGTAACAATGGGACATAGATGGGAAAACCAAATTCCCATAATTTGGTTAACATTTAGAATGCACACTTAACACAGTAGGGAAGAGAAAGTTACATTTAGGATATACTGAAAATTCTTTGGGTATACAAAAGACCGCAACAGAATTAATCTGCATTTCAGAGATTCAAGAACTACTCTGAATATTTTGTTTTAACACTAGGTTGAAAATCAAGACTATATTGTATAAGACACAATTCACGAGAAGTGGAAGGGGCTAGCCCAAGGAAGAAGAGGAGGAGGAGGAGAAAAAGATCAAATGTTTGGGTATATTCTCAATTCACTGTAAAATTAGCCATCAAAACGTGTGTCTATACCTGTTGTGGGGTGGCCCAACATGCTGGAGGGACAAAAAGTGGAGATACAAGCTACAGCTGCTTCCAGTGGGCTCTTAAGGCCTTGAGGAACTGTACACGTGCTCTTCTCTCGGCATACGATACTTTCTCCTAACTCTCAGCATAGGTAGTTTCTTTTCATCATTCAAGTATCACCTCCTTAGAAAGGCCACCTGTCTAAACTAATCTCTGCTTCACCTCTCAGCTGTCACTACATCACTATTCTGCTTCATCTCCTTCAGAGTTCTTTGAAGTACTTGGACTGATTATTCTGTTGTTTACTATCTGTCTTCCCACTCTACAAAAATTATCTCTGTGAAGGTAGGGCTATCTTTTGTTTTATTCACTACATCTTCCCAATACTTTTAAAATAATTCCTGGAACTCAATACATATTTGCTGAATAAATGAGAAAATTCTCTCTAGCTCAGCTCAAACCCATATATTCAACTATTTACCAGATAAATTTACTAACAAACGATTACTACTTGGACAACACACAAATGCCTCAAATACAAAACACTCCAAACTGAAATGATCATTTTGACCATGCATGCCCTTATACAAGGTCACAAACTCGTCTAGAAAAGGTGTTGCATACCTCATTATTGAGTATCACTACAGTCACCTTCAAAGTACTCCTCTTGAGAAGCTATGCATCGATGCCAGTTCCTAGTCCACCCTTCAAACCAATTTTGGAACTCTTTTTCTGGAAAGGCGTTCAGAGCTGTCATCATCTCCCAAATCTGACAATTAACTTTGTGAACTGTGTGCTTACATTGGCAGCACTGTTGAGTTGCTCGTACTTTGAAGGTGATAGTAGTGATACTCAGCAATGAGGTAGGCATGCAACACTTTCTCTAGGGTGAGTTCGCGAAATTGTCTGACCTTGTATCTAGACTGCATCAATGCTGTTCCTTACATCAATGGCATTCCTATCTACCTAATTACTCATGCTAGAAAAATGTGTATAATACTTTCTTCCTTTCTCTACTGCTCCTTCAACCCAATCAATGACCTCATTCTATCTATTCATCTCTGTAACTCTCTCTCAAATGAGATTATTCTCTAAATCATCACAGCCATTACCCAAGTGGAAGCTATCACGAATCCTTCTCACAACACTTTAATAGCCTCCCTGCCTCCACTGTGGCCTCTTCTAATCTCTCTCTCCCCTGCAGGCACATGATTTCTCAAAAATGAGAACCTGACTCTATTACTATTTTCATGAAAATTCATCAACTGCTTCCTCTGCTCTTATGATAAAGGCCCACAGTCCTTACAGCTGAAAAAAGTCCCTGGTTACCTCTCCATCCTCTGTATCTACTTTCAATCTCATACTCTAGGGATAAGTGACCCTAAATATCTTTGTGCTCCCTAGCTTCCAGGTCTTTGTACATGCTGCTTCCTCTGTTTTGAACACTCTCCTCTTCCTGCTTTTCCTGGCTGACTCCTATTAATCCATAGGTTCAGGAAGTCTTCTCTGATTGACCTCCATCCCATTACCACAAAAGGTCTGGGTTACAGGCTTTTTTCTGTCTGTGCTCCCAAAGCATGCTGAACTTCCTATAATTTTAATAACAACTCTGTGGTGTAACTGCTTTTTTGCTTTGTCATTTGTCCCACTAACTTTGGTCAGGAACGACAAATGTTATAAGTCAAACTTTAAGGAGACAAATGGTTGAAGTCTGGTATACGAGAATAAAAAGAAGCTTTTCAGAAGAGTGTAGGAACTGTTCCAAAGCCATGCTACTCTATGCTACTCCTCAGATTGTCTTTAAGTGTGCTGGAAATTGGCTTCACAGAAAATAGGACCCAAGCCCAAAGAAACAGGGGTGTGAGAAAAGCTGGTTGCAGAGTACGCATATGTGGACATGGGAAAGGAAACACAGCATAAACAACAGAGACCTAAAGAAAGCAGCTGACATGAGCTTTTCTAAATGTGGCTATCTACAGTTTGGTGCTTTTTCACCTTTTGGAAAGTCATCATATGCATGTGGAAGTTCCCAACTTTCAGTCACAACTACAGGGATCCCTTTTGTAAATCAAGTGAATAGTCATCTATTAAAATGTACTTTTTCTTTTTGAAGACTGATTTTATATATGTTGATAGACTTACTTCAGAAAACACGTGCAAAAAAAAAAAAAAAAAAAAAAAAAAAAAAAAAAAAAACCAAAAAATTAAAAAAAAAATTAAAAAAAAAAAAAAAAAAAAAAAAAAAAAAAAAAAAAAAAAAAAAAAAAAAAAAAAAGAAAAAGAAAACACATGCCTAAACATTCTAAGATAAATTTAAGACACGAAACAGTAAAAATACTGAAAAGCCATTATAAAAGTGAGATTCCATGCCAAATCAGTTTCCCTGAATTAATGAAAAATAAATATTTGTCACAAAATATTGCTAAAATGATTTGTCTCATGATACAAACCATAGCACCAAAACTGCCAAGAGGTACAAGAGAACTCATTGCCTAGGAAAAAAATCCAATTAATTTTGGTTATGATATTTATTATATTAAAATACCTGAAAAAGAAATAAATACACTAAATACATAGTATAGAGGTAAGAAAATTATAGAAACTTTTAATAAAAAAATAACTCAACATATATTTTTAACATTATCTGCTTATTATTCATTGTAGAGTCTGACAGGAATATGGCAGGCAAACAGGGGGGCCATATATCATTTTTTTTCATATATCACTTTTAAATACGACTAGTATTTATTAAAGGTAGTTAAAAGGCACTTGCTGTGGATTAAGTCAAATATTTCTCAAAGGAAATGCAAATTCTCACCAAAATTAAAACATAATGTACAATAATTAAGATTATATCATCTTTCCTTCACTCAGCTATTTTTAAAAGATCACTTAATCTTGTCTGTGGCTGATTAAAAATAAAAACTTACCTACATTAATAACATTTCAAAAAATTAGTAGAAATAGTGGACAAAAAATTAAATAAATAACTCCTAAGATCTAATTTGCAGAATAAAAAATATAGACATCAAAAAGGATCACACACACAGATTTAAAAATACTTAAGAGTTTTTGATGGGTCAAAGAATGCTACGTGTAACAGACAGAATGATAAAAATTAACAGTTTATAAATTATACTCCTCAATAGGTGATAAATTTTTAGACACATTTACACAAATTAAAATTTCCATTACTTGGGAATTTGACATGTTGAAAATAAATTTTGAATTTCTAGGTAAAAGGTATCTAATAATTTTATCTCATTCAGTGATAATTTTCTCCCTGTATAAGTTGAAATATAGAGAAAACTGAGTGCTTACATTAAAATTATATATCAGGTGTGATATACACTTATACTATATATCTAGAACAGTAATCTCCAAAGTGCATTGGATGTACCAATAAAATTCCTCTTTCTATTTCATTTACTGACCCTGGCACCATGATTCAATGTAAATGTCAGATGCTCATATATCACATCTTGAATTATAAATTGCCCAATTAAGTAAATTTAAAGATTAAATTATTAGTTTTAAATAAAACATGCTCCCCAAATGGACAAGTGACTTAAAAATAGCCCTATAAAGAAATCATGAACTGAAAAAAAAATGCTAATAGTACAAACACAAGGGCATAGCTGTTGCGTCTCTTACTTTTATAGTATTCTTTGTTTCCCTCATGATATGGCTTATAAAGATAACATATGTCAAGAATGGGCCAAAAATAAAGAAAAAAAGGATCAAAGTGTGTATTTGAAATATAGATTTTCATCCACTATGCTTAAAAGCATCAGCTCACAGTGTGATCGAAACACTCATTTTAAAACATAACTTCATAAATAAAGAAATCTTTGTATTAATTTTCATTAAAAGTTCAAAAAGACTAAGACAGCTACCTAGCATGCTCCAAAAGCCTATCATTTTTTTGACTGTGCTCCTTTCGAACTTAGCAGCACTCTTTTTACATCTTCTAAATTTTTGTTCCTACCTTCACTTCTAGTTATTCTGACTCAGAAAAGTCAAGTTGGGATAGAGGTCTTTTGTTGCTATTATGATTTATTTGTTTTTGTTTTCTTTTAATAATTTTTTCTATTACATAAGTTTTTCCTACTTAGACATAAATATGTCAAATGTATCACACCCTGGAAACAGGAGAGCCATATCTCACCAGCATAAATTATAAATGTACAGAAAAAAAGAGTTTTGGCTAAAAGAGAGGCTGAATGTTCCTTGCAAAACTGCTGTAACCAGATGAAATTCCTACATGTAGAAAATTACTACTGCCCTAGGACAATGTTTCAATACTCTTAATTGGTAAAGGGTTTTCATAGTTTAAACAATGGAAGACCAGCAGTGACAACTGATATGGATAGGCATTCTCAATAAGAACTTTACAAGTGAAATATAAACAGATCTCCCTTCTACACTTTCAAGTGAATAAAATTGTCACTTCTTGCTTCTTTTGCAAGAAGATTACATATATATCTCTACTCTTTCCATGTTAGGTTACGGCAGATACATGAAATACTTCAATGCTCATGTGAAAGACAAAATTTCAGATGTCACATTTTATTTTTCTGTTCCCTTTGATAATTTCTCCTTTGATCTTAATTTCAGACTTTTATGAAAAATGATAGCCCTAAAAGTATTATACTATATGAGGGCTGTCCAGAAAAAAATCCAGCCATAAATGCCTCTCATTTTTCATATTACATGGTTGGGTACTTTCCAGACAGCCCTTATATATGTGTATGTATGTGTGTATGTATGTGTGTGTGTGTGTGTGTGTGTGTGTGTGTATGTATGTATGTATGTATGTGTGTGTGTGTATATATATATGTATATATATAAATGAGATCACTATTCATTAATTAAAAGAAAACTAATTATAAAGTGAATAATATATATATATTAGAATAATATGTAATGAAAAAGAATGTGAAGGTTACTTGTATTTAAATGGAAGATGCAATTCTACCCATCAAAATTCTTAGGAGTACTTAAAATATTATGCTCTAATTAAGATGATTAGAAACAGAAAATAATAAAAACAATTTTCTGGAAGATTTTGGAAGTCTCTCAATTGACCAAGTCAATGTTTTCTGAGTTCCAAATATTTACATTTTAATTTCAGAGATTCATCTTTATAAAAACTCCTGTGGATATGTTATTCTAGAACTGCCATTCCTGAGATTGAAAAAGCAACAAATATAAAATAAGAAAAGAAAATAGTTAAGATATATAAATATCCTGAGGGTTTTTTTTTTTTTTTGAGTTGAGTATGTTTGTAACCATCTAGCTTTGCTCTCAGGCAAGACTTATAAAAATATATTGCAATTATGCAAGGATTTTGAATGGACTTAAAAGTTAATCTAAGTTTTGAAGGTCAAGGTAGTCATATAGAAGAATGGTTTTTCCTGGTCCAATAAAGATAATGTATTATCCTATAGCTTTGGCTGTTATTTTAAAGCAGAAAATAAAAGTATTGTATGGGACAGGAAGGATATTTCCTTGCCTGTTCTAATTTAAGACATGGGAGGCAATTCTAAGGTGAGAACAAACCATATGTACATTTGAAAAAGCAATGCTTTAACTTAGGCTTATAATATTTAACCATATGGCCTTAAAAGTTTTGGTAGCACAGTGGATGTGCTATACAGCTTACAATTCATTGTTAAAGGACTCACCTTCCAACCAGTCCCTTTATCCTTTATAGAATAGTTACTTCTATAACATAAGAATGTCATATCCTATCATTTCGATATATTCCTCTGCAGTACTTTTCTTCAAATTTCCACAGGACCTTCTCACTAACTTTAAAATAAAGAACTTACAGTTAAGGAATTTTCATCATCATCATGTCCTGTACGATTACGAGCTCTTCCTCTACCATCAGAGATGCTGAGCCAGTCTCTTGCTAAAGGTTCAGAAAAACTTCTCATCATTCGTTGCATATGTTCTCGGTGTGCATGAAAAGAATCACTGTTGAAAACACATATATAATCATGTAAGAATAAGTGTTGGAATTTCAATAAATAGTAGGCAGCTAAATACTACAAAGAATTATTGAGCTAATAGGCTTGTTACAGAGACAAAACAAAAGTTTAGGAGAATAGAATTATCTCATAAAGACCCAATATTCATGAATACAATTTACAGACAACAGAATTATCTCATAAAGATTCAATGCATGAATACAAAAACTGATCAATTTGTTATCCACTATATCACTTGTATATAATAATAGTAATACACTTTTATCCCTTACTATATAAAAATGATAAACACAAAGTAACACATCTCAGGTAGCATAAATTAGCACTAATGGAAATGGCAACTAAAAAGAACTCTGAAAAATAATGCTACCAGGGGCCACCTTGGGTAGTCAGCAATGTAAATTATAGTGAGGACTAATAAAGAATGCTGGCTTGTTTATGATTTTTAACTTTTATTTATGAAATAAATAACCAGGTTTGGCCTGAACTTGCCAAAATTCTTGGTGCTGGTTTTCTTGGCAAGTATTTCCTAATTCTGAATGACATTAAAATGTTGAAAAGCACTGCCCTCTAAAGACATGCTACCAAAACTCTTTTAATCTGAGTCTAATAAACTTCTCTCTCTTTTATCAACTTAGCTTCTCTAGCTTTAAAAAAATATATTTTTTTTATTTTTTATTGTGGTAAAAACATTTACAAGGTCTAACAATTAAGTTTGCGAACTCATCCAAGAAAAAGTGCTACAAATCTCATTTTTGAATGTCACTATGGTCACCTTCAAAGTACTCCCCTTGGGATGCTATGAACAGACACCAGTGCCTAGTCCACCCTTCAAACAATTTTGGAACTCCTTTTCTGGAATGGCCATCATCAGAGCTGTCATCATATGACCCTTGATGTCCTGAATGTCATCAGAATATCTTCCTTTTGGTATTTTCTTGATCTTTGGGTAACGAAGAAGTCACTCACTGGGGCCCAGATCAGGTGAGTGGGGAGGGTGTTCCAATATAGTTACTTGTTTATGGCTAAAAACTCTCTCACAGACAATACTTTCGGAGCAGTGCATTGTCACGATGCAAAGCCATTAGTTGTTGGTGAAAAGTTCAGGTCGTTTCCATTTAACTTTTTCATACAGCCTTTTCAGCACTTCCAAATCATGAACTTGGTTGACTGTTTGTCCAGTTGGTACAAACTTATAATGAACAATCCCTGTGATATCAAAAAGGTTAACAACATCATTTTAACTCGATATGGACTGACGACATTTTTTTTGGTTGTTGAGAATTAGCTGATATCCTATCCATTGTGCACTTTGACGCTTTGTTTTAGGGTCATATTGGTACACCCCTGTTTCATCACCAGCAACAACATGGTCCAAAACATCGTCTTGCCTCTCCTAAATGTCTTGGCAAACTTTGACTCTCCTTTGCTTTTGTTCATCGGTGAGCTCCTTCGGGACCATTTTTGCACTCATCCTTCTCATGCCAAGTTTTTCAGTTAAGATTTTCCTATTTCTCTATTGATAAGTTTACTTGGTGTGCTGTGCTTCTCAGAGTCAGTCAACAATTTTGATGTACAATTCGACAAATTTTTGCAATCTTTTCCTCATTTCTGCTCGTTACGGGCTCCCCTGACCTCTCTTCATCAATGATGCTTTTCCTCCCCTCAGAAAAATGTTTAATCCATTTGTTCACTGCTGTTTTGTTCATGACACCATATACTTGGACTTATATGTTCCTGCTTTCACCTCCACTCTTGCCAAGTTTAATAATAAATTTAATGTTTGTTCACTGCTCTAATTCAAGCTCTGACATTCTCATGATGGCACACAAAAACAGGCAACAATAATGAATGCTACTCAGCAAGACACTGCCTTAGGTCAGCACAAACACAGCTATGAGACACACACATACCAAGGTTATAAAATCTGAGTTGTTTGTACAGTGCTGCCAACATAAGCACACGTTGTCAAGTTCATGAACTTAACTGTCAGACCTGTAACATGAAATCTACTCTCCTAACAAAAATTTAATATATAATACAGTATTTTGATTATAGGCACAGTGTTATACAGATCTCTAGATCTTACAATTTTTTTGTTTGTTCCTTAATTTCTGCAATTCAGTACAGCAAATGAGTATCCTGGGAGCGATAATCTATCGTCCTACAAAGGAAGTGAGGGGAACGCAGAGTGACTGCAAATTTCCATTTGTCCCTTGTCACATATAATTATTTTCACTTACCTGCTTTAAAATAGCAACACAAAGGGCAAAGGACATTTGGCTGCCAGAAATTACTGAGCAGGCTTGGGATTGAAAGGGACATAGGGAGATTGGGGGAAGGAAAAAAGGAGAACCTAAAAGGTAGATTGGCATTCAATCCATTTCACCTCCCTTCAATGTGCCTGAGATTTGCCATTTGATATTGGAATACATTCTTAAATAAATGCGGTTATGTTATATATCATTTTAATGTGCATTTCTTGCTTTATGTTTTTTTCTATGACTTATTACTTCCTGTTTATTTTACATTCATTTTAGGCCATGGTAATGATGTTAGACAAAAAGCAAACTTGATCTATTTTCTTTTTTTTTTATTGTTAGACTTATCGGGGTGACATCTGTTAGCAATGGGTCATAAAGCAATGGAGACAACTTGCAACATCAACAATGTACTTGGCCCAGTAACTGCTAATGAATGTCAAGTGCAGTGGTGGTTCAAGAAGTTTTGCAAAGGAAAGGAGAGCCTTGAAGATGAGGAGCAAAGTGACTGGCCGTCAGAAGTCGACAACGACCAATTGAGAGCAATCATCGAAGCTATCAATCCTCTTAGAACTACACAAGAAATTATCAAAGAACTCAAGGTGGACCATTCTATGGTTGTTCAGCATTTAAAGCAAATTGGAAAGGTGAAAAAACTTGAATAAGTGGGTGCCTCATGAGCTGACTGGAAATTAAAAAAACTGCCATTCTCAAGTGTCATCTTCTCTTATTCTACTCAACAACACCAAACCATTTCTCAATAGGATTGTGAGGTGTGACAAACAGTTGATTTTCTACAACAACCAGTGATGACCAGCTCAGTGGTTGGACTGAGAAGAAGCTCCAAAGCATTTCCCAAAGGCAAACTTGCACCAAAAAAGGTCATGGTCACTGTTTGGTGGTCTGCTGCCAGTCTGATCCACTACAGCTTTCTGAATCCTGGCGAAACCATTACATCTGAGAAGTATGCTCAGCAAATCGATGAGATGTGCTGAAAACTGCAATGACTGCAGTCAGCATTCGTCAATGAAAAGGGCCAATTCTTCTCCACAACAACGCCTGACCACGTGTCGCACAACCAACATGTCAAAAGTTGAATGAATTAGGCTACGAAGTTTTGCTTCATCTGTCATATTCACCTGACCTCTTAACAACCAACTACCACTTCTTCAAGCATCTCAACAACTATTTACAGGGAAAATGCTTCCACAACCAGCAGGATGCAGGAAATGCTTTCCAAGAATCAGCTGAATCCCAAAGAATGGATTTTTATGTTACAGGAATACACAATCTTATCCTCATTGGCAAAAATGTATTGATTTTAATGGTTTCTATTTTGATTAATAAAAATGTGTTTCAGCCATTATAAGGATTTAAAATTCATTGTCCAAAACCACAATTACTTTTGCACCAACGTCTGTCTGAGCCCATGATGCTACTGTACAGCAATGTTTTGAAAACTGTTTTTGGCTTTAGAATGTACCCTTTACTGGAGTTTTCCCTTAAGTATAATATGTAAAACCGACAGAAGTGGAGCTAAAGTGATTGAAATGAGGGTGGAAGCCCCCAGTTTCAATTTCTCTTGTCCTCTGACCCTCTCCCCCTCCTATAGTTCCCCCAAACCCTCATGACAGGCAACCAATGCAGCAGCTCAAGGAACCCCTGGGACTCAGGAAAGTCCAATTTGAAAAACACTGCTGGGACATTTTTAAACAAATTGCATCATTAATGCAACCAACTGTCTCTTGCTGTGATAAACAATCTTTTTCTTTTAAAATTATTTCTTTCAGTTATAGTTGACATTCAATATTATTTTATATTAGTTTCAGATGCACAGCATAGTGATTAGACATTTATATAATTTATGCAGTGACCCCCTGACTAATCTAGTACCTCTCTGGCACTATACGTAGTTGTTGCAACATTATTGACTATATTCTCTATGCTGTACTTTACATCCTTATGATCGTTTTGTAACTACCAATTTGTATTTCTTAATCCCTCCACCTTTTTCACTAAGCACCCTAACCCCCCTCCCCTGTGGCAAACATCACTTTGTTGTCCACATCTATGAGTCTTTTTCTGTTTTGTTTATTTTGTTCTTTAGATTCCACATATAAGTGAGATCACGGGGTACTTGTATTTCTCACTCTGACTTACTTCAGTTAGCATAATATCCTCTATCTAGGTCCATCCATGTCACAAATGGTAAGATTTCACTCTTCTTTATGGCTAAGTAGTATTCCATTGTATACATGTACCATGTCTTCTTTATCCAATCATCTACTGACAGGTACTTGGGTAGCTTCTATATCTTGGCTATTGTCAATAGTGCTGCAATGAACAAAGGCGTCTGTGTATCTTTTCAAATTAGTATTTTTTCAGATAAAAAAACCCCCCAGAGATTTCTTCAGATAAATACCCAGAAATGGGACTGCTGGGTCAGAAGGTAGTTCTATTTTTAATTTTTTGAGGAAACTCCAAACCACTTTCCATAGTGGCTGTACCAATTTTCAATCCCACCAACAGTGCATGAAGGTTCCCTTTCCTCCATGTCCTCATTAATGCTGTTGGTTTGTTGATTTATCAATAGTAGCCATTCTATTGGCTACTGTGAGGTCTTAGTTCATTGTGGTTTTTCTTTACATTTCTCTGATTATTAGTGATGTTGAACATCTTTTCATGTCTATTAGCCATGCCTATGTCCTCTTTAGAGAAATGTCTATTCAGGTCATCCACCATTTTTTAATTAATTATTTTTTTGGTGTAGAGTTGTGTGAGTTGTTTATAAATTTTGGATATTAACTCTTTATCAGATGTATCATTGGGGAATATCTTCTCCCATTCAGTAGGCTGTCTTTTCCTTTGGTTGATGGCTTCCTTTTCTGTACAAAACTTTTTTAGTTTGATGTAGCCCCATTTGTTTTTGTTTGTTTGTTTGTTTCTTTTGCCCATGTAGATCAGAAAAAATATAATTAAGAGCGATGTCTCAGAGTTTACTAACTATGTTTTCTTCTAAGAGTTTTACGGTTTGGGGTCTTATATTTAAGTCTTTAATCTAGTTTGAATTTACTTTTGTATATGATGTAAGAAGGTGGTCCAGTTTCATTTTTTTGCATGTATCTGTCCAGTTTTCCCAACACAATTTACTGAAGAGACTGCTTTTACCCCCACTGCATGTTTTTGGCTCTTTTGTCATAAATGACCATATAAGCATGGGTTTATTTCTGGGCTCTCTTCATTCTTTTCCATTGATTTAATGTTTCTATTTTTATGCCAGTACCACGTTATTTTGGTTATTATAGCCTTGTAGTACAGTTTGATATCAGGCAGCATGATACTCCAATTTATTCTTCTTTCTCAAGGTTGCTATGGTTATTCAGGGTCTTTCCTGTCTCCATATAAATTTGAAGATTATTTGTTCCAGTTATGTGAAAAATGCCATTTGTATTTTGAAACAAACTGCACTGAATCTATGGATTGCTTTGGGTAGTATGGACATTTTAACAATGCTAATTCTTCCTATCCATGAGCATGGTATATCCTTTCATTTATTTTTATCTTCTTCAATTTGTTTCTTCAGTGTCTTAAAGTTTTCCAAGTATGGGTCTTTCATCTCCTTGGTTAAATTTATTCCTAGGTTGTTGTTATTGTTGTTGCTTCATACAATTGTAAATGGGATTGTTTTCTTAATTTCTCTGACAGTTTATTATTGGTGTATAAAAATGCAATCAATTTCTGAGTATTCTGCCACTTTACTGACTTCATTTATCAGTTCAAATAGTTTTTTGGGGGGAATTTTTAGGATTCTGTATATACTATCATGTCATGTGCAAATAATGAGTTTCACTTCTTCCTTTTCAATCTGGATCCCTTTTATTTCCTTTTCTTGTCTAACTGCTGTGGCTAGGACTTCCAGTACTATGCTGAATAAGAGTGGTGAAAGTGGATATCCTTGTCTTGTTCCTGATCCTAATGAGCATGCTTTTAGCTTTTCCGCACTAAGTAGGATGTTAGTTGTGGGTATGCTGTATATGGTCTTTAGTATATTGAGGTATGTTCCCTCTATTCCCACTTTGCTGAGAGTTTTTATCAGAAACGGATGCTGGATCTTGTCAAACACTTTTTCTGAATCTACTGATATGATCATATGATTTTTATCTTTCATTTTGTTTATGATCACATTATGTGATTTGCAGATATTGAACCAATCTTGCATCCCACAAATAAATCCCACTTGATTATGTTGTATGATCTTTTTAATGTATTACTTCATTTGATTTGCTAAATTTTTTTGAGGATTTTTGCATCTATGTTCATCAGGGATGTTGGCATGTAATTTTCTTTTATTGTAATGTATTTGTTTGGTTTTGGAACCAGGGTAATGGTAGCCTCGTAAAATGAGCGTGGGAGCTCTCCTTCCTCCTGAATTTTCTGAAAGAGTTTGAGAAGAATAGATGTTAATTCTTTCTTTAAATGTTCGGTAAAATTCATCTGTGAAGCTATCAGGTCCAGGACTTCTGTTTGTTGGGAGTTTTTTGATTACTGATTCAATTTCATTAGTAGTAACTGGTAGGTTCAGATTCTCTGTTTCTTCTTGATTCAGTCTTGGAAGATTGTATGTTTCTAGGAAATTATCCAATTCTTCCAGAGCATCTAATTGGTTGGCATACAATTATATGTAATATTTTCTTATAATCCTTTGTATTTCTGTGGTATCAGTTGTCATTTCTCTTTTATTTCTGATTTTAATATTTGGGTACTCTCTTTTTCTTGATGAGGCTAGTTAAAGTTTATCAGTTTTGTTTTATCTTTTCAAAGAACCAGCTCTTGATTTCGTTGATTTTTTTGTATGTTTTTAGACTTTATTTCATTTATTTCTGCTCTGATCTTTATTATTTCCTTCCTTCTACTCACTTTGGACTTTGTTTGCTGTTCTTTTTCTAGTTCCTTTAAGTGCAAAGTTAGATTGTTTGAGATTTTTCTTGTTTCTTGGGGTAGGCCTGTGTTGCTATGAATTTCCCTCTTAGGACTGCTTTCTATCTTAACCATTTTTTAAATGTACAGTTCAGTAAAGTACATTCACCTTGTTGTGAGGAGAGTCTTTTAACCATGTACACTTCTGCACCTTTTGAGTTTTTACCATAAGCATATATTACATATTCCAAAACCACACTTTTGAAAGTGTAAAGCATCTTGGTACTTTATAAAATATTTTGCCAGTTGTTTGACGTTAGTGAATTTTAAAAACCTTCTTCAGTTTTTAAAGTGTTATAGTGCACATATAAATATGGAAAATTGAAATGGGGAAAAGTTCTGTAATTATAAATCAAATGCAAATAAATGTTCAGTCTCAGCTGCATAAATGCACTCTTCTTTCATATTAATAGTAATAAAGCAACTCCCACTAAAATGCTGTAAAAAAATTACACCTATTTATTTCACTCAGTCAAAACTCTCAAGTATATTAACTTGTCAAATTTTGGTGTTCACAGTAGGATCTACTAAGTCATATGTTTTCACAAATTAATATTTCCCAGCTGTTATTAATTAGGCATTAGTTTTGAAACTATACTAAGGCAGAAACTGTATTCCAAAAACACTGTGTAGTTTTGAGACCTATTGGCTTAATTAAACTTGAACATAATTTCTGAAAATTGGATGTAGAAAGTTGTTATGCAGAATGTTTCATATGATTAAGTTGATTATACCATAAATCATGGAAAGGTGAGTGTTTTTAACTTATCCAAAGGATTTTTTTTAAAGGTTTTTGTTATTTTTCTTTTTTCTTTATTGGGGTGACATTGATTAGTAAAAATCACATAGGTCCCAGGTGTACAATTCTATATTACGTCTTCTATGTGTTCACCACCCAGAGTCAGTCTTCTTTCCATCACCATATATTTGTGTACTTGTCCCTTTTTTTCCCACCCTTCTCCCCATTTGCCCTCAGGTAATTACTAAATTATTGACTGTGTCCATGAATTTCGTTTCTTTGTTGCTTTCGATTTTCTGTTAACAATAAAACTAAATTTCTCCATCTCTTTCCCTCATTTTACCCACTCTCTCTTCCTTCCTCTCATCTTAAAGAAGTCCCTCTAACATTCTTTGTAGTGTTGGTTTGGTGGTGATAAATTCCTTTACCTTTTTCTTATCTGAGAAGCTCTTTTTCTGTCCTTCAATTTTGAATGCTAGCCTTGCTGGATACATTATTCTTGGTTGTAGATCCTTAGTTTTCATCACGTTGAATATTTTCTGCCAATCCCTTTGGGCCTGTAAAGTTTCTGGTGAGAAATCAGCTGAGAGTCAAATGGGTGTTCCCTTATAAGTTACTACTTGCATTTCTCTTGCTGTTTTTAGAATTTTCTCTTTCTTTAACTTTTGCCATTTTAATTATGATGTGTCTCTTAATTAAGTGTGTTCTTGTTTGAGATCATCTTGTTTGAGATTCTCTGTACATTCTGGACTTGTATGTCTATTTCCTTTGCCAGGTTAGGATAATTTTCAGCCATTATTTCTTCAAATAATTTCTTGATCCCTTGCTTTTCCTCTGCTCCTTCTGGTATACCTATTATTCTGATATTTTTATGTTTGATATAGTCCCAGAGGAATCTCAATCCAACCTCACTTTTTTGGAAATTATTTTCTAACTGTTGTGGCGGGGTGTTTTTTTGCTGGCTTTTACTGTAAATCACTGCTTTGTATTTCTATTTTACCTAGTTCAGTGACTTGTATTCTTTTCTTCAATTCAGTTAATGTAGTCATTTTCTCTTTCTGGTCCTTTATAATGGTTTGTAAATCTTCTTTAATGCTTGATATCTCTCTGTTAAAATTATCACTCAGTTCTTTAAGCATTTTATAATTGTTGCTTTGAGGTGTTTCTGATGGGTTATCTGTCCCCATCTCTTTATTTTGAGCTCCAGTTCTCTGGTTTCTCATTTTGGCAGCCTCTCTGGACCGTGCTGCTGCAGTTTCTTTGGTGTTCACTGCTGATTCTTGGTGGGCAGACATCTGTGTGGGAGGGGCATTTGTGGCTTTGTTTTCTTCTTGTGGTTCCGGATGTCATGCAGAGAGTTTGGGTGTGATTGTGTCTTTGTGTTCTTGGTTTGTTCTGCTTGCAGATTCTACCCTGAGCCTTGGGGTCAGGTTTCCTGTTTCCTGGTCTTTCAATTGTGCTGGTTGTGGGCAGAGAAAAGCATGCATGCAGCCCTCCTTCTCCTCCTCCTTCCATCTGAAGCATTAGCGGGGTGGCTCCTCACTGCCCCGTTGCCCCCCCATCCCTGGAAATGGGAGTGAAGTCCAGCTGCTGCATTTTGTGGACTGGTCTGCACCTCCTGGAGCCAAAGTGAGGTGGGTGCGGTATCTCACGCCCCAATTGTTGGCCACCTTTCCTCTGTCTTAAGGACTGAGTGAGGCCTGAGCGCTCTCGCACCACCTTCTTCCTTCTCCCTCTCCCGGCAGTAGAGTTCCAAGTGGGGACTGGCAAGGCTGCATCCCTGCTCTTCTTTTTATTTCTCCTTTCTTTAACCCTCTGCTAGCCTGCAGGTACTGTAATGCGACTACTGGGTTTCTTAGCTCTGATTGTGCATTGCGTAGAGGGTCCTGGCTTGAGGTGTGTTTTATTAGTTGTAATTTCCAGAGGAGCTTTTCGGAAGTCCCTCTCATGCCACCATTTTGTTGCAGTCCAGATTTTTTTTTTTAAACTACTGCAGTTAACTATATTAGATTACTGCTTTGCCATTCAGAAACATTATCTTAGCAGTTAAGTATTACTAAAAATAAAGAACTAGGCATCAATAGTTCCAGCAATTATAATCTAGTCTTCCTTTTAGAAAGCAGTGTCATTTCCCAGGTACATCTGAAGATGTTACAAAGTATTAAAACAAAACAAAACAAAAAAACCTAAAAGATGAGTATTCTCTAAATACATCTAATAGGGAGGCTGTATATGAGTATCTCCAGACCTATTTATTCTTGTGCAATATCTATTGTTTAAAGAAAATTGTTAAGTAGCAAAAGAAATACAGTTAAGAATGACTTAAATAAATAGCAGGTCCTCTGCATACTAGACTGACATGATAATTTCCAATCACCTCTGCATTAGGACCACTGCTGATCTGGATGATTGAAAACCACTTTACAAAGCATATGGTTGACTAATCCATATTCTAAAAAAATTTTAACATTTACTCTTAGTACTCTTACTGCTCCATTTGCTATCTTGCCATAATCCTCTTGTCCTTTTTCATACCAATCCACTTTGGGATACTGCTCTCTTTTGCAGCCTCCTTCCTAGTTACTGACAAATTTTATGCAGACTCATAAAAGGAAAGTACTCTCCAGTGTGTTAAGGTTTAGGATGCTTTTAGTGCAAGGGAATTCAAAAATTGGAACAGGAGTCCAGAAATTAAACTATTCTTAACCAAACTAGTAACTGAGTCTCTCAGAATGAAGAGATCCTGTAGCTGAATATTAGGTATTAACTAGAAAATGCAGTTGCACCAAAATCACTTCGGAAATATAATAAAATAAAACAGCATAAAGTTTATTTGGATATTATACAACTTCATATCTTTTCCAATTAAAAACAGACTCTAACATATTAAGAAACAAACAAGTACAGATATTATATGTATAATGCAGAAAAATAAAAATAAGATAATTTTCCATGAATTTTTTGAGATTTTTAGTTTTGGGTTTTTGTCCTATTGATAGGAGTGACCGGCACAAAAATTTTAACAAATTCTGAGAAGAGACCCCCAAAAATCCAGAATTATTTATAAAAAATTGTGTATTTATTCTTACATGTTTAAACTTGAGTCATCTTCAAAGAAGTACTATCCATTTGATGCAATACAGCTATCGAACACTTTTTCCACTGCTCAAAACAATTATTGAACTCACTGATTTTGGTGCCTTTTAGTGCTTTTACTGTTTTTTTCTGTTGTTTTTGAAGTTGTTTGTTCGTTTTAAACCTCTTCCACATCAGCAAAACATTGCCTTTGAGGACTTTTTCATCCGGGGAAACAAAAAAATTGATCTATGTGAGATTGGGTGAATAGGGTGGGTGGGGCATGGGGTCATGGTGGTTTTGGTCAAAAACTGCTGAACACTCAAAGCAGTGTGGGCAGGTGCATTGTCATGCTGCATGTTGTTCATGTAAATTACCCATCATGAAATGGACAAACTCATTGAAAAGGTCTCCAAAATAATTCACTGAAGCCCAAGGCAGTGTCTTACAACAACGCCAGCTGGTACACTGATAGAGATGGGTTCCTAGAACACTCACCTAGCGGGGGAAGCCTGTGTACTACAAGGGGCCCACACTCCAAAAGGCAATTCCAGGTGTGTTTTGGGTCCCCCACCTGCCCTGTACCATTCCTGGAGTTTCCACCTGTTAAAGTCTTGAGAATCACTCTTCTAGAAGAATGACAGGTTACTAGCACTATCTGGAAGTTGTAACAATTTAAAAATTAAATGGTCAATGGCACACAAGGAGCAGCTTATGGGACAGTGCACTAGACAGAAGAAAGGTAACTGTTTCATGCTTTTCCAAATCAAGATCTGAAGATCAAAAATTACTTTAAGATTAAGAAATCAGAATTTGGCATATGTTATCTCCCTACTTTTTACTTAAAGAAACAGTTTCAAGTAGTTCTAAGACCCTAAGCAAGTTGTCAAAGAAACAGTTTCTTTCTAATTTTTACCTCTAAAACTAGATTGTTCCCAAGTATTCCATATCTCAATGATATCTGATGCCAGATGATACCAAGTAATTGAAATTATGGTTAATTTTGTTAGATGTGAATATAGTATTATGGTTATGTTAAGGAGATAACCACTTAATTCAGAGATGTATTTGGAAATAAATACATAGGGGCATGATGACAAGAATTCTGGAATCTGCTTTTAAAACACTTTGGAGATAGCAGCAGCAATAGAGGTGGATATAGCAGGTGTAAAATTTGAAATTCTGTGTATTGGATACACAACATTGTTATACTTTTATAGTATATGATTAAAACATTTCATAATAAAAGTGTCTTTAAAGAATAAAAAAAGAAATAGGACTATGGCAGTTAAAGGATTTCATACCATCTGATGTTTTAAAATGAATGAATGGAAAGGGAATCCTTTTGCTTAAGAGCTCTACACTCACTGGATATTTAGAGCTTAGAATATGGGTACAAATATACAGATTAAAATGTTTATTCTTATTAATGTGCAGTCACTTAAAACCAGTTAACCATCAGTTTAGTTATGGGGATGAGACTCAACTGCAATGAAGAATAATACTTCAGGACATATTAGATTTTGTACTGTGGATAAGTATTAAACAACTATTATTTTCCTATAGAAACAAAATTTAGTGCAATTTGTTCTTCTGGTTGCATTACAATTGGGCTAAAATTTTAAAAACTAAATGTGGCTCATTTAAAATGTCACCCAAGTTTCTCTTTATTTAAATAGGAATAGGTATATTTATATGTAGAGCAAATGCTTAAAAAATCCTTAGTTTTTTGAGTGACATGAACAAAAGGCTGCCTGTAGGAAAAAGCACTAATACAAAAGTGAGCTCACAGTCTGGTGTTTGCACCTGTCTGAACCATTTATGAAGAAATCTGGCTGGACTCTGAAGTAAGTTCAACTCATGTCTATGCAGAACAGCAACTACTTGGAGAGGAGACTATGATTTCTCATGTCCAAGCCTGCATTCTTTTTTATCAAAGCCAAAAATCTCTTGTGGTAGCAAAGAGTTGTTTTAATATTTTTAAAAATTAACCTAATACAAGAGTTTGTTATCTGAGGTGAGATTTAATGGTTTTTATATATTTCTTATCTATTCATATTGTTCTCTTTTGAAAATTAATGTTTCATATGTTTCATTCTTATAAGAAAATAAATTGGAAACATGATGAGGCTGTACAAACTTTATACCCTATGACTGGACATTTTGTATACATACATACATTAGTCTGAAATAATAATTTTAAATGTGGTTAAAGATTTCTATGAAAAATATTGTTCGTATGTCCATAGGATGTAGTATTTTGTAGACACTAAATTCACACTTTGAAGAAAATCTAAAGACTAGGAAAATGCTATGGTCTACGTTGAGAAAAAACACAGTATATTTACAACCATGAAGTTTGGTTCCAATTTTGGAAAAAAATTTTCATATATTGAAAATAGAAAATAAACACACTGAAATAATACCTTGGGATGAATTATTTCCTTTACCAAACTTTCTATAGTTTTCAGGTTTCTCCACGAGGATGCATTTTCATTTAAATCAGGAAAAATTTACTTATACTATTATGACGGTCATTTTACCTCTTTCAGGAACACAGACACAACTCACACCAAACATAATGACATTTGGTATTTTATCTACTCCATTTTATTAACCTATCACAAGCTAGGAAAAATAAATTGTTGTCCCCTGCCCCACAAAAAAAAATTTAATTCTTACATTGATTCTGGGTCTCTTGGGAATAATTTCAACATAAAAGTTCTTTTTAAACGGATGGTAAAGTTTCACTTCATAATAAGTTTCTATTTTTAAGACTCTCCCAAATAGAAATATGTGTGTGTGTGTGTGTGTGTGTGTGTGTGTATACACACACACACACACATATATATACACACACATACATTTAGGGGACAAGTTACAATTTTATTTGACCTATACAAGAATATAGATTTTATGCTTCTAATAAAAACCATTACATTATTTATTAAATAAGGGTCACAGAAAACTGGCATGGCAGTGCCATTCATCAAGGGAAATTCCTTTCTTTCACTATACACTGCAGTGGCAAATGCTTAGCCAGCAGATTGTTAACTGTTCTCTTGATCATAAAGAAATAATCCCTACTTTCAATGAGGTGTATGGGTCCATAAAGAAAATATATTAGGTGATCCAAGTTTTGACATAATGCATACAATCTTCATAAGAGAATCTTGAGGGCACAAGACATAACTTCTATACATCTATAATAGAGTTCACATGACTGGACATATAGTAGAAACCTAAGAAATACTTGAAGAATGAATTACATTTCCATAGGCAATTCTATTTTCCCACAAAGCACAGTTTAAAATGGTGTTGTGGCATAAACTTTTGATATTAAAAGAATTCCAGGAATGACTATGGTCCTCTCTCCCTACTTTTATGTAGATATTTATAATGTTCATTGTTATTATAGAAATAAGCTTTATGATATGATTAGATGCTACTAAATGGCATTCATTGACTCAGCAACTATGTCATAAACATGTTATGCTTTTTAGTTCCTAACTCAACAGTTTGTAACTAATGAACCAAAAAATGTTCCAAATTAACAGTCTATCTTAGTAATCTTTAAGTTCAAGGCTTATCTATCAAATATGATATCTTGAAATGTGCGAAGTTCATTTTTAAGAAATACCTATATTAAAATATTTCTGACAACAGAAGTATTTAGGCACTAAAAATCACTGTAGCTGTTAGAGGTCTTAACAGAAATGGGATCCTGAAATCAAAACTTTAAATTTTAGTTGATTATTCTCAAGTTACCTTTATTAAATGATTAGCATTAGAATACGACTTAGCACCAAACCACATCATCTTGATGAAGACTTTATCTCAGATTATGTCTGAAATCAAATATGTAAGTAACCTTGTACATGGTTCACAAAAGCTTATCTAGTAAATCTATTTTCTGCTATGACAACATTCTCAATCAAGAAAATATTAGTCGATGCCTGTCTTATGCATGGAATACATTCACTCAGTGAGTATGTCAAAGCAGTGTCCTCCGACTACCCCCAAATGCAAAATAAATAAAATTTTTAAAAAGTTTAGAAAGAGAATATAAATGTATAAGTTTTAGCTCCTACATAGGGAGAGGAGATGGAAAAAGCAACATCCTATGAATATATATGCAGTTCTTCGACCAAAGACTGGTCATCACACATATGGCTCCTTTATGAAGAGTTAGGTACCTTAAGAAAATGCTAAAAGTTTATGATTAAAAATAAGGCTGACAGAATTGCCAACCTGCATCTGTGCCTTTAAATGTCTAATAGCTAATTAAGTAGTAACACAGCTATTCTTTGTAGATTTACCTGACCAGAATTTCATTTCTATAGTTCAGAAGATTCAAAGATCAAATTTCTGAACAAAGTAGAAATTTATAGATTATACTAGATATATGTAAACTTTCATATTAAATAATCAATTCTTTTAGGATACGAGATAAATGCCAAAACCATTTTAACCTCTAATTAATTTTCTTGCCCATACATACATATTTGTATTTCTTCTTTAACAAATGCAAATGAGACAACAAAGTAGTAGAGAAACTGCACGCCAGGAAGTACCAGCTTTTAGCCTTGGTGTTTTTAATCATATTACAAGTATTATTTAGGAAGGTATATATGAAGATGCACTATGAGGCTATTTTCAATGAAATAACTTCAGCTCTGAAACATAGTAAGATACCAATATTTAAAAAAAAAGTCCCAAATATATAGTAAAACAACAAACTTTAAAATATTACTTTTAAAGTTTTCCTTTAATTTCCTGATGAAACATTTAACATGTGCTGTTATGGGAAGGTAAACATGGAAAGTGAATACATTTGAATTCAAAACTACAGATTTCAATTGTATTTTTACTCAAATCTTTTAAGCATTTGACAATTTGACCACGGTACTTTTAATAGTCTCAGTTAATAATTCTAATTTTATATCAAAAAATATTTTGTCTGCCCACTTTTGAATAATTAGTAAAGAAAGTATGCTTATATTAATATCCTTGATTCTGAACTAATAATTATTTAGAAAATGATAATGTTCAAATTAGAAAGTGCCAGTATCAACAATGGCATCTGTTGAATGCAAATAATTACTTTCAGCAATGAATACCAGATTAATTACAAAACAGAGAGTAAAGGACATCATTACACAATATTTACTGAATAATTGCTACATGTCAGACATTTAACTACTAGAGAGCCCAATGACCACACACATGTTAGAAACAGGGATAATATTTATATAAAAGCTAGTGGGCGTGGAACCCTTCTATAGATCAGTGGAAGATCAGTGGAAGATTTCTTAAGAAGTCTGTCACATTTAAATAAGGAATGCTCATTTTTTTTGGTTTTGAAGGGTGGGTCAAATGACATTACTTGAAACAAATAGAAACTTACTGTTTTTCTCCCTAACGGTCCCCAAAATATGTTTACTCTCTATACAGTTAATTGTGGATCAAAGAAATTATAAGTATGAATCAGTTTTATAAAGTTACTTACAATAATTTTATTCTAAATATTTATGGTAAGGCTTCCTACATTTGAAGGCAACAGAGAGTGATGACTGAAAGCCCGACTGACATGTAACTGATGGACCCTTCCATCCCTAGCATTGGGAAGTGTTCTTTGATGTCCCGCCTACTATTTGTAGTCTGTTACTATTTCTGACCCTGACTCCTGGGTTCATTGCCTTTGCTCAGAAAGAGCCACCCAAGAGTTTAAATTACACTTTTGCTAGATATTTTAAATAAGGTTCTAATTATATATTCACAGTTAAGCCATTGATGTTTTTGATGTAATCAAGGACATAATAGAACACAAAAGTTGCCTGTCATAATCTTCTTAACCCATTGCACTGATGTCACAATTACATAAGAACCACTTCACAGCTCAACTAATCTATGGATATATTTAGTCCCTACTCTCAGAGGCTTTTAAAAGAACAAATCATAATATAAAATTTGAAATCTGTATAATGACACTGATCATAAAGGCCCCAACAGCTCCTACACCAAGGCAAAAAAGTATCAGAAATCTTCCCATTTTAGGGATCCAACTAAATTATTCCCTTTATATAATCATCAAAGGAAGAATTTTTAAAGAAACAGAATACTACATCATAATGAAACAATTAATTTCTGGATGTCTTCTTCCTAAAGCATCACATTAATTCACGTGGTACCCTTCACAAGGTAGGTACTTGTTTCCCTGGGGTGTTAAATGCACCCCTGTCCCTGCCTCCCTGGCCTATTTGTGCAGTGACAGAAAGAGGAGCCCCTTCCCGAACAAGGCTATCTCTGTGACAAAGCGAGCAAAGAAAACAAACATGCACATAGCAACGTCCGAGCCCTTAGAGGTGAGACAGCACCATTCCCTAACTTCGTTGTGCTCCGATAAACACGTAAGAAAAATGCTGTTCTAAAGCCGTTTCCCTTTTCAAAGAACTCTCCTTCTGGAAGATCCTCCTCACCCCGCATTCGGAATTAAAACGGGGTGAAAGGGTTCTGTGAGATAATTCGCCCTAGAAATTCCGCCGGGATGGCAGTGACCGAGACAGCAGGAAACCGGGACCTGCAGACCCTGCACTTGCGAAGGCGTCATTCAGAAGGCGGAAAGCAAGGGGGACACCCGTCACCCGAAGTCCGGACAAGCTGAGAGCAGCTCTCACCCCGGGTGTGTGGGGGAGGGCGGGGAGGTGCTGCTCGCCTCTGCGCATCGCACGCCCCCAAATTCTTATTTCCTTTCGGCCCCGCGACCTCAAGTCCTTTCCCACCCCAAGTACCCCGAACACTTCTCCCTTCACCTCACAGCTCCAAACACTCCTGTCCACTCCACGCCCCCAAATTCTCCTCTCCTCTCCCCACTCATCCCTAAGTTGCCCCCTCCCTTCTTTCTCACGCCCTCAAGTCCTCCTCTCCTTCAAACCGCCTCCTGCAATCCCCCGAATTCCCTCCCGCCTCTAAAACTCGCTCCTTCTCCTTAAAACAGGTCCCAAGATCCCTGGATTCCCGCGCGATGGCGGGCTCCCCGCCCCCGACACTCACGAGAAGAAGGGATCATCCTCAAAAGTGCTGCCCAGCATCCGGAACATCCTGGCTGCCTCGGGCGGCCGCAGACGCGGACAGATTGGAAAACGGTGTAACTCGCCGCGGCCGCGACCCGAGCTCCCTTCCCCTTCACACTCGACGCTGCTCTCCGGCCGCGAAGGCGGGGCCCGCCGGGAAAGGCGGTGCTTGGCGCTTCCTGCTTTCCCATTGGACACCGGTTTTGTGACAGGCGGGAACAATGCGCCGCTGCTATGGAAACCGATCAACAGCGTGGAGGCGAGAGCTTTGGTCTTGCGCCAGCCAGGTTACCCTTTCTGAATCCTTTTAAGGGACAAGATAGTTTCTGTTCTCTGGTCTGCAGAAACACAAAAATTACTCCACCCTTTGCGTGACCTTGGGCAAGTCGCCCTGGGCCTCCAACCACAAGTCTCTTTTCAGGAAAATGGGGATGGGTCAAGATTTAGGTTAGATGGTTTTCAAAGATCCACTCACTGGCCACAATTTGTGACCCCAGGAAAGAGTCATATATCCGAAATATTCGGTGGTAGTTGGTCAAAAGCTGTACACAAATAATGAGGAAAAATTGTGCAAAAAGTTTTTTTTTTTTGAGTACAATTAATAATGTCTTCAATGTATGAAGAAAATGGGATGAAAGGTAGCCTATCAGATTTCAACAATTTACTTTTTGTGCGTCTGAAACTCAAAGTAGTATATCCCAAAGTGGAAAATGCTTAAGGTATATGTACACGCAGTATTTAAAAATAAGATGAGAAAGTTACTCTTTTCAGTTCTTTTTCCATCTCTATTTCAAGAAGCAAGTCTCCTTTCACGCTGGTCTGTCTTTAAGACTTCTCCAGCATTCCTTAACCCAACAACAGGGCTCAGGTACAAAAAGCCCTATCCAACTAAAATTCCATTACTATACATTTTCATTTTAATTATATTTATATGTGAGTCTTCTGTTTATGGCAAGTGAATCTGGTTTTAAATTTAAAGCAGTGCTATACATTAATATGCAGTCTTTTAAAATTTAAGTGAAGAAGTGAGCTAATTTAAAGAAACAACCCAGGTGGGATTTGGACGTGGGAGAAGGGGTATCATGACAGTAGTACTCATATTAGGAGCTTTGGAAAACACTCTCCTTGAGGCCTTCCAGGAACCTGGACACAGTTGGAGGACTAGATAGAAGAGAGGACTTAAAGAAAGAATAATAAGACTAAGAAGAGAGAAAAAGCATCTTGCATGTTGATCTTTAATTCACTGGGCTCCCCAGCGTTTCTAGGGGTCTTTCCTGGAGATAGAGGCCATCTACAGTTCCACAAAGCCTCTTGGGATGGAGCCAGAGAGGTGGCACTCTGCCAGCGTGAAGAAGCTTGCAGGGCCTGATTTGGAGGTGGCATGAGTACTCAGGGGTTATTTTGGGAGCTGGAAATTTAATCCTTCAGACCTTTTACCTCCCCACCTTTAGCCAAGTTCTCTGGCAGCCTCCTCTTCCTGAGACTAGTGGCATGAGGTAGGGCAGACTTCACAGCCCATGTCAAGATAGTATCATCTGCCCAGGGAAGAAGATAACTGTTTTCTTCTCTGGATTCAGAATGAAGCTCAGGGAGCATACACATATTAGAAAATTTCTAAATTAGTTTCAAGGTAAAAACTTGTTTTAGAAGACCAGAAATTACTCTCTCTTCAAAACAGTACAACCCAACATGTTAAGGAAGCAACATCTGAAAAATACAAAACAAAAAACCTTCAATTAAATGGGGTAAGTTATTGGCGATAAATTACAGTATTAAAATCATTCTAGATTAAGGTCAAGTAAAGCAACTTGTGAGAAAAGTTTCCCTCTTACTCCCATCGGGATTTTTCTTAGATTCAGATTGTTAAAATATGAAAACTTGAGTTAGTCAGGGAGTCACTTGGAGCATTTAAAAGCAGTTTGGGCCTAACGACAAATGATTAAAGAGAAATTAGTGGAGGAAAGAAGAGACTTGAAACTGAAGAGACCTCATGCATTTCAGATCTGATGGGAAAAAAAGTGGAAGATAAAAGTCAGCAGGAGAGGTTCAATACCCAAGCAGGAAGGACAGAGATACAGAGCAGGACTACAGGGTAGAAAGGATCTTGGACTTGTCTCTAAATAGAATCAAAATAGCTACTATTTACTGAATGTGTGCCAGGCACTGTTGCAGGCACTTCATGTGCAAGGACTCATTGAATCTTCACAAGATTTTTATAAAGTAAAGATGGTTTTTACCCATCCTGCCCTGACCCCATGCCCATTTATAGGTGATGCAACCAAGACACAGAGAGGTTAAGTATATTGCCAAGTTTCATTGAGCTAGTAATTGAACTGGGCTGGGTGCCTGGAGTTTTTCCCGGTGGGGGTTGGTTGCATGGAATGTGGATGATGGGCCAGCCACTTTTGGAGATGAGGATGAAAGATAATCATTTCTCAGAATCATGCTGACAAAGTAAATAATAGGCCCAAACCAAAAAGCATGAAGTTCAGCAAGAATGTATTTATATTCATCTCAATTCAATTTTGCACACACCGAGTGCCTAACCCTTGTTAGGCATTGATCTAGACATGGAGGAATTGGTGAAAAACAAAACAAACAAAAATCTCTGTGCCCCTGGAGTTTATACTCTTGTGAAGACAGAATGAAAATCAATGACATAGTAGTATGAGTATGTTAAAAGGTGATAGGTATTAGGGTAAAAAATAAAAATCTGAGCGGGGTAAGGGAGATGAAGGTGTGCAATTATAAGCACAGAGTTTTGTGTAGGCCTCATTGAGAAGGTGAACTGGAGCAGACTTGGCAGGAAGTGAAAATTGATGGGAAGAGCATTCAGGCCAGTGCAAAGGTACTGAGGTGGCATGTGCTTGCTGTATATCATGTACAGTCTATTCATATATCTTGAAACTTTCCTTCAGAGGGATGAGAGAAGCCAAGTCAGGTGAAAATTCTCCGTTAGGATAATAGCTTCCACTTTCACCTCCTTGTTCCAGGCATTACATAAGTGCTTTACATACATTTTCTCATTTCATCCTTACAACAACCCTGTATACTAAGATGTTTATCCCCATACTATATATGAAAACACTGAGGCCCAGAGAAATTTGATGATTGTCCATTCATATTCAAAAGTCAATTCAAACCCAGTTTAGTCCTACTCCAAAGTTTATATTCTTTCTACCACCCTAATTAAGTTAACCTTTTATAGAGCACCCCTGGGTACTAGGCACTTTTACATATAATCTATAGTCACACTACAACTCATGGTTTATTTGGAAGGTCACTGATCAGGTTGAGAGAATAGGGAAAAGTGTGAAACCCAAGTCAACCCAACAGTTCACGAGTCCTCTTTTCTTTTATCCATTAATTCACCAAAAATGTATTAAGACCTCCTTATATCCCAGGCACCATTATAGGCTTTGGGGACACAAAACACTCTGGACTCTTGGAGTTTACATTCACATGGACAGCTTTTTCACCAGCCAATTCTGTAATTACCCTGTTATAGCACATCAGAGTTTTACAAATGCTTTTGAAGACTATCTCAAATGCCCAAGAAGAAATAAACAGGCTCTTAAATGCTAGACTTTCAGACTTAATTATAGCTCTGCAGAACCATCATAAACACCTTTACTGCCATTAATTTCAGTGTGTCTAGGGGTTCATTGTCCTAATTAATCCCTTTGTCCTATACTGCACAGAAATGGTCTGGAAGTGAGAAGTCACAGCAGATTCACAGGGGACACCATGGACATTTAAATTTTTTGAGGGAAACAGAGAAGCTTGACATCTGTTGGACATTGTGCAAATTACTAGCTTGAAATAGTTCACATATTTCAATGTTAGATTATGGTACATTCCTTTAGATGATGTCATATCTTTGGGAAGATAGGTTTTTCAAAGTTGCTAATATGAAAAGGAATTACCTTGCAAAAATCAATGTCACACAGGACACACTGGTGGCAGAGGTCAATCTATTTCCAAAGTTTTGAGAAATTGAACTGTGCTTCAACTTCTCAAATAGTCACACTTACTAACGGACAAGCACACATCTATTAGTAAGTGTGGTTATTTAAGAATGATATAGAAATTATTTATTTCCCTTGATTTGTGTGCATTATTTTCTATAAGACCACTGAGTCATTAGAACATAAATGCTTAAGTTAAAATATAAATAAATACTTAAGTTGTTTGGCCCTTACTGCATAATGTACACAACTATTCAGTGTCTATTTAGCCCTCAGGAGCACAGTGAAAATATTACTGAGGTACTTAGCTTGGGTATCCCTGTCCCAACACTATGATCTTTTTTTTTTTTAATTTTTTAAAATTGAAAGTTGTATCATGAATCCACTTTCTGTAAAAGAGATGATTCCAATTTAGTGTTTATCTTCTTTTCAGCTGTCTTACCAGTCCTCTAACAAATGTGCATTATATGTTATGCAAGACGGGGAAACGGTGCATAGTGATTCAGTGACGTATTTAATGACAGCATAGATACCAAGGTCTTCAAACTCCCTGTCAGGAGTGCCCCTAGTCCATATGGCATCTTTGTTCAATTCAGGAACAAGCGTCTTTTTCAAGATAACTTTCACTGATGGGAAAAAGAGTTGAATGTAATTACAAAACAACAATATGTATAATACAACGAAGGCCATCGTAGGTGTCACACACTTGTCCACGGCAGCCGCACTCTTATGCCTGAATTCTTTCCATTAGACAGGAGTCTATAAGTACCAAGCTCTAGCCACAAAATCATGTGCAAAAAATGTATTTTATTTTCCTGCAACTGAATTTTATATTCTGGGCTCCCATTCTGTGGAGCGTTGACACTCCCCCTCCCCCAGGGGGACAGCGGCACAGCGTAGTTGTTGTCAACCACGCGAAATCCCCCGGAGGCATCTTTACTCCCCTCCCTGGGTGGAGCCAAGGATGCTCCGCGTCTCACGGTGCGGGCGGTCTGGCACACGAAGAGTTGTCTTGTCCCGAGTGCCCGTAGCACCTCTCTTCCTTGAGAAACACAACCTCTAGAGCACACCTTTCCTCCGGTAAAGTAAGATTCAAAGCAAATTCGAGTTTGCACAGGGAATTTTCCAGGGTTAAGGTCTCCTTTTTGGTGGCTGCTATGGCGGTGAGGGACACGGTGAGGGACAGTTTTGTTCACACCGAACTGTGAGCAAGCAGCACAAATCTTCAGTCCTTCTGACTTCTGTGAGTCATTTTCTCTGTGGCTGGGAGTTGCTTTTGCACAAGTTGTAAACTGAGTCATGTTTTATTTGGAAACATATCAGAAAATGTCACCTTCTGGGGTACTGGTAATAAGAGATCTGCCTTTGTGGAATGATTTTTTTTATTGTTAAAGTTATTGGGGCGACATGGATTAGTAAAAACTACGTAGGTTCTAGGCGCACAATGCTACAGAACATCGTCCATGCATTGTGTTAGTGTGCATCGCCCCGAGTCAGGTCCCCTTCCAGCACCACACGTTTGTGTCCCTGTCCCTTCTCCCCACCCTCTCCCTTCCCCGCAGGTAACTGCTAAGTTATTGACAGTGTCCACGAGTTTTGTTTCTTTGTTGTTTTCAATTTTATGTCCCACATGAGTGGAATCATGCCATTCTTGACTTTTTCTGTTTGGCTTATTTCACTTAGCAAGATGATCTGCCCATTTTTTAATTGAGATTTTGTTTTTGTTTTTTTTTTCTTTCTTTCTATTTTGATTGTTTGTTTATTCTGCTCTTTAGATTCCTCACATAAGTGAGATCGTAGGTATTTCCTTTCTCAGTCTGACCGTGCAGGCGTGTTTCAGGCAGCCTCCTGGGGGCAGAGCTGAGGCTTCAGTCCCTGGTGTGGGGTCCTAACATCCAGGGGCAGAAAGGGGGTTTGCAGGAGAGAAGCAGAGGAATGTTCTGTACCAGTGATGGGGGCCAGAGAGGATGGAGACGCTGGAACACACTGGGAGGAAGTGAGAATCCATGGCAGAGTCAGGGCCAAGCCCAAGCTTATATTATTATTAATAACTAGGGGCAAACATGTTTACATTTTCCACATTTCTTAGATGTAAATCTTGGCGGCTTGGATACTTTGGGGCATGCATCACCATCTTTTTAAAATAAAGATTTCGATAAGTGCTCACTTCCACTTAGCAATAGTTTCCATGTAAAGTGTCTGCCAAGAGTTTTACAAACTTTATTCCAATTAATATTCCCAATAACCCTACGAGAAACGGCATCACCTCCATCTTGCAGATGAGGACACAAGAGATTCAGGGAGGTGGAGTGAATTGCCACCACTGGCGACCTGTGGAATGGGGGTTCTGCTCTAGATCTGACCATTTCAAAGCCATTCTGTCTCCCAACACCGACAGTCAGCCTTTAAATGAAAAAGGACTCGACGGTGTGGAATTACAGAACCAGGAAGCTGTCAGGACTGTGGAATAGATGGTTTGCTTTAAGTACATGATGAGGTTTTTGAAAAACAAACAACAAAAATGTTATTTATGAATAAAAAAAAGGTTTTTACTCCAAAGATAAAGAATTTGAATGACAATGTAAAATACAAATATGTTTACTTTTTTTAGTGACAAAACTTAAACTTTGCAGTTTGAGTGAAGCCATGTGTATGTAGTTGATGAAAATCCACAGCTAATGCCTGATTACTTTTCCTATTTACTTTTTAACTGAGGTATATAATTTAAATATGGTTAATCTTAACTGTATGGCCCAATACATTTTTACATGAGAATAAACTTATGTAAACACAACCTCGCTGAGATATAAGGCATTTCCAAAATACCCCCGAATATTTCCTCAGGCTCTCTGCCAGTTGATGTCTTTCAAAGGTGACCAGTATTCTGAAATTTGTTTCTGTTGCTTAATATTATGTCCACAAAATTCATTCATATTGTTGCATGTAGAAGTAGTTTATTCTTTTTAATTTCTGTGTATTATTTTATTATATGAGTTTATCAGAAGTAATTTGCCCATCTACTGTTCATAAAGTTCTGCATTTTATTTTATTTTTATTTATTTATTCATTTTTTGCTTTTAAGACTAATGCTGCTATGGACACTCTTGTGTATGTCTTGATTAGTTTTTAAAACCAACTTAACATTCGGATATTTTAAAATCTTTATTGTCAGTGAAATTCAGAAAATTTTCTGCAGACAATTTTATAAGAAGGATTGTCTTGTTGAGTCAACACTTTGATGTTTGCGACTGTCTATTTCTTTTGTGTATAGAAGAAAAACTTTGTTGCTTCTTGAAAAAAAATGAAAAATGTTAGACCCACAGAGACTAAGGCAGGTTAAATAGCAGAAAGTATTCTTGAAGAAGTACTACTGAGGCCATCTGCCTCAGGAACTGTTTAATATGAGCGTAAAGCATTATTTTAAAAGTTATTTTTAAATCTTTGATAAGATTTGGAGAGAAGTCAAGCTGTGGGTGGATGTCTCAGAGCAAAGGCGATCATTTGAGAAGTCTGTCCGGGGACTGAGAAAATCATTTTGGAAAACATTAAGTACTTGGAGTGCCTTCATTCTTTTGTCATATGCTTAGAAACTTTTATTATGTGAATTGATAGGGAAAATCTGTTTCCATCTTAGAAGAGTTTTTAATTTTAAGAGCATGTAAGTTTTAATATATCTAGGGCATATATTTCGGGGTAACAAAATAAAGGGGTAATAGGGAGTTAATAATGAGTGGCTCCAAGCTATACCTGGTTTCCTTCTAATTCATTTCTCCCTCAGATCTAGAAACCCCCTTGGGGAACAGCCCCCAGGGAAGCTTAGAGTACTAAACGACACTGGCAGCCTGCTGGGAGAAACTGAGGCATAACAGGCCTGGGGTTATTGGCTGGTAGGAGAAAGCTGTGCTTCACGGAATGTTCTTAATAGTTACAGCTAAATCATACTATGTACTGGCCACGTGGATTCACAACAGTTCCATTACTATCTGGTGGAGTTAAGTAATTTGCCTAAGGACGTATTGCTATGAGGTATCAGAGTTGGGACTGGAAGCCTGGCTATCTGGCTGTAGAACCCGAGCTCTTAATACACGGGGTGTAACCCCTCCTGCCCCCCTGCACACAGGAAACCAGCTGTTTTCCCTACCTCTCCTGGAGGATGGGGCTTTCCCTGGAGCTGGAGTCAAAAACACAAACACCAATAAGGGCCACACAGGTAATAAAGGTGAGAGAAGTGGGACAGGTAACATGATGTTAAGAATTCATAATAACCACAATAACAACAAACATTATTGAGTTTCCACCGTGTGCCCCGCACTGCTCTAAGAGTTTTGCATGTTTCAACTCCCTTAATTCCCCCATCTAATGAGTTAGACACTATTATTAAGCTCATTTTACAGGAGAGAAAGCTAAGGTCAGAGAGGAGAAACCACGTGCTCAAGGCCACACATCCTGGAGTGAATCGCAGGGGTCTGGCCTGAGAACCTGCACTCTTATGTATGGACACGGGCACTTGGAGGCGGGGACACAGCGGGGCACAGGAGGGGGCTTAACTCCAGCAAAGGAGGCAACTGCTATTAACACTCAGTTCCAAATGATTACCCTGCAGAAATCCGTGCCCACTGGTGACACGGAATGTCACCTATTTCCATTTTTTTTTAAAGTTAGCAATTAATTAAAAACAAAACACCTGAGCAGTCCAAACCAGACAGGCCTGTGGGCCGAATCCGGCCTGCAGGTTTCGAGTCTGTGACCTAGTTACTGACAGTGTGAGTTTTCATGCCATGAAAGGATATCTGAGTCCAGTAACATCCACATACTGGCTTCTGAATGTAACTCAGAACTGTGTTGACAGTGAATCCTGTATTGTGGGAGTTGAGAAGTGCCCTGACTCCTAAAAGAAGGCCTTTGTGAGTGGACGTCAGTCACCGCCTCATCAATGGCTGTCCACGTCTGACTTAAAACATCAGGGCCACGAGGCAGTAGTTCCACTTCTGTAGGTTATTGAGATGATACACTAATGTTTTCATCTGGTTTGCAAAATTTAGCACAAGTGTATCAAGTTCTAGGTATTATATTACCTTTCTAATTCCATTCAGTCTTAAAGTGGATCTGAAATCATCTTGCCTGTGCTCTAAAATGCTTGCATTCCCATTTTTTTATTTATTGAAGACTGTCCTCCTGTATAGCTTTGTAACTGTTAGACTCTAATAATGTACATAATAAAATATCAAATCTATTTATCCCCAATCTGTTAAACTCAATGTGCCTGGAAGCTTCCAAGATTGTTTTCTCCCCTCTTGATATTTTTCACTTGTTTACTTGCTACTTATTTTGTCACCAGCCAGCACGTACAGGAGAGCCATAGGTTTTAAACAAACCTATGTTCCTAGGAAACATTTTTAGAATTTCATTTATTTTACTTTATTGTTTCTCCTTCAAAACTTTATATTTATACAGGGCATGCCCTCTAGGTTCTTAGGAAAAAATGTTTAAGTGTTGTATTAGTTTCCTAAGGCTGTTATAACAGTACCACAAACTGGGTGGCTTAAACAACAGAGACTTCTCCTCTCACAGTTCTGGAGGTTAGAGGTCAAGCTGTCGGCAGGGCCATGCTCCCTTTGAAGGCTCTAGGGAAGAATTCTTCCTTGCCTCTTCCTCGCTGGCAGCCCTTGGGGCTCTTTGGCTTGTTCCTACATCCCTCCAATCTCTGCCTCCACCATCCGTCACCACGTGGCCTCCTCCCTGTGTGTCTCTGAATCGGAATCTCCCTCTCTACAAGGACCAGTCCTTGGATTTGGGAACCATGCTAATTCAGTATGACCTCATCTTGATTACATCTGCAAGGTTCCTATTTTCAAATAAGAGCACATTCACAGGTACTAAATGAACATGGATTCAACCTAGTAGATGCATCTATTAGTCACTTACACAAAAATAATCAGAATACGTACAGGATGAAATTCTCAAAATTAATTACTAGACAAGGTTTGAAATATAAGCCAACAATCGGCTAGCAAGACAGAAAGTATATAACTTTACAGAACTTTACAGTATGCACTTTGGATACTAACCTCATTCCCTATAACTTCTTCTTACCTTTTTGACTCATTCTCTCTGTTGCCCTATTTTCTTCACTGACTTGTTGAAATTCCTTTTTTACCTGGTTGTATTCTGTGAATGTGTGTTTGTAAAATACTTGGTACTTTCCTGGAACAAGGAATGATATAAATAAATAAAACAATAAAATAACCACTGTTAATTTGATGGTAGTGTTGAGATATTGGCCTCCGTTTGAGAACAAACTCATTATGAGAGATGCTTTCTAATATGATAAAATGCCAGTGTAGATCTCAGAGTGATGTCTCTAATTGCCTATACCTTTTTCCATCAGGTATCTGCATGAGTTATAACTCTTGTGAAGATAAAAAGGCCGCTGCAAGAAAGTGCCCCAGCAGTGCGGGCTGGCAGACTGGAGGGCATCTCAAATAAGATTAATGAGGTCTGCCTTAATATGAGAAAAGATTTAGCATAACCAAGATTATGGATTCTACAGAAACCTGCCAGAGTTCATTTATTTGGAATAAATATTATTTTTAATTAAAGTCCTAAGGTGAGTCATTCCTGAACTAATGAAATCTACAGTGATTTCCTTTAGGAATTAATTTTCTTTCTAAACTCCAAGTCATTTTGATGATTACAGTTCATTCAATCTTACTCACGGCGATCAGCTTTCCAGGTCATGCCGAGTTCTAGCTAACAGAGCTAAAGAACCCTGCACCTACTTTTACAGGGCGCTCTCATTTTCTAATTACATTTATCACGTAACCCAAACAATTTTAGAGATTTGTCTGCCCAATTGAGCTGTATTTGGTGAGTTGGCTTTATAAAATAAGATCACTCACAAGAGAATAAAACTTCATTCTAAGTGAAATAAATGACTAAAAACATACAATTGGAAAATTATATATAGCTTTACTATTTTTAACCTTTAAAATTGGTTCTGGTTCTTTGGTAGGCACTATGCCGAGTGCTTTATACACATTAACTGAAATCCACATAGGAATTCTGCAAGGTGAGGATGACTATTTGTTTACTAGATCATGGACAGAGGCTCAGCAGGTAGAGGGTTAACTCCACAGCTCATATTCATAGCCGAATGCCAGGCAACCTCCCCACGATTGGTGGCAATCACCCAGCCTTCAGCAGAACTCCAATAAACACCAGCGATTAAAACTACGTGGCTCAATCAGATTTTCAGCTACTAAATAGGGTTGCTGTTCTGATCACTGCTCTGTAACAAACCACCCAAAACTTTGTGGTGTAAAAGAGCCTTTTATTTGCCCATAGATTCTGTGAGCAAGGACTTTTGACAGGGAAATGAAGATGGCTTACCTCTAGGGAATCGGTCCCCAAGCGGTAGTACAGGTACCCTGGGGCGGGGCGGGGGGGGGGGGCGTGCGGGCCGCTCAGGTGGTCGGTTCCCTGAGCAGGGATGGATGAATCACTGTTAATGGAAACCACTCTTCTATCCATTATTACACACAGTTTCAGAACAATCCATTTGTGATGTTTCTAGAACTTCCCCATTTAAATTCCTCTGAAGCCAGACTGATCAGTTTCGTTACTTGCCTGAGTAAAAAGTAAGTGCATTGTCTTTGTGATTCAAGCAGTTTTTTAATTTAATATTTAACATAGTTTCAGTTATTATCAGTGATTTTTAAGTACATCAGTTGTAGATCAGTGGTTGAAAACAGGAGCAGTTAAAAAACCAAAACTTGGTATGGATTATAACACGTCGTCAAGTCCTTATCAACACGTGTCTGCAGGCATGAGTACACCCACAGCAGGAGAGAGTGAGAAGGTGCAGCCTCAGACACTCCACAGAAGGAAGGAAATACTCTGAAGAGCATATTAAACATGGGTTTTCATGTGTAGGGGATGATGGCTGTCCTGAGCCTTTGTGTGCTGTGTGTGGGGAAATGTTATCCAACAGTTACATGAAACCCTCTCTACTCATGCAGCATTTAGAAACTAAACGCCCTAGGTATAAAAACAAAGACATGCAGTATTTTCAGCGCTTAAAGTGTTCAACTACTACCTCATACATGATGTCAGGAAGGAAAGACAGTGAGAACGCAGTTGAGGTTTCATACCATATCACTTACCACATAGCTAAATGTAGTAAAAACCACACCACAGCTGAAGGTTTCACTTCTCCTTGTATTGAGAACACCGTTTTTTGCATGTTTGGGGAAGAATGTGTCCGTAATATCAATACTATCTCTTTTTCAAACAATACAATGTCTTGACGATTCAGGAAATGTCTGACCATGTTGAAGCTCTAGTAGTAGATAGAATTAGGAAAAGTAAATTCTTTCCCATTCAGGCCAATGAAAGTGTAGATGTTGCTGACTTATCTATTTTGTTCATCATTGCAAGGTACTTGGTAGGAAATGAAATTGAGGAAAATCTGTTGCTCTGTTACCCGTTGACAGAGCATATCACAGGCAAAGATATTTTTAATGCAACCAATGGTGATTTAACTGAAAGGATATTAGTTGGCCAAATTGTTGTGGTGTATGCACCGACAGAGGCAAGCCTATGTCAGGTTGTTTTACAGGCCTACGCGGCCAAATTAAAGAAGCAGCTCCCCATGTACCATGGAGTCAATGGTGCAATTCATAGACAGTCTTGCATCCAAGCCTCTTTTACAGCCTCATCAAAAACATCTTTCAGTTCACTAGAAAGAGGCTTGGTGAATGAACTGAAAGATGTTTTTGATGAGGCTGTAAAAGTTGTAAATTTTATTAGCACAACCACGAGACTCTAGATTGTTTAAAGCACTTGTGAAGAAAGGAAGAGCATTCACAGCACATTCCTTTTGCATAGGGAGGTAAGGTGGCTGTCTCGTGGCCAAGTACTTACACGGATGTTTGAACTTAGACATGAAGTCCAGGTATTTTCTGAAGGCCATCTTTTCCCTTCTGCTACAAAGTTTCAAGAGAGTGATTGGCTTCAAAGTCTTACATATTTATCAGACATTTTTCTAGAAATAAACAAACTCAACTTGGAACTTCAAAACCGCTCAATCACTGTATTCAAAGTAACCGACAAAATTGAGTCAATGATTTAAAAACTGGATTTTTGGAAAGGGTGTACTGAAAGAGGTCAGCCTGAAGTTTTTGAAACACTGCACAACTTATTTGAGAATGGCTTGCACCTGTCCCAAAACACGAAAGAGAGTATTATAAGTCGCTTGGAAGGTAAGTGTCCTTTTGTAAGTACTTTCCTCAATGTGGAAAACCACAGGATTGTAGATCCCTTCAATGAAGAATTCTTCAAAGAAGCTAAACTATCAATCAATGAAAAGATTGAACTTTCAGCCAATTCTTCTTTAAATTCCAATTTTAAAAGAAAGCATCTTATTACCTTCTGGGTAAATGTCAGTGAGGAATACGAACAGCTCAGTGAGAAGGCACTCAATACCTCTCACCATTTAACTAATACTGAACTAGTGGAGGGAGTTTTTCTTCTTACACCTTCATAAAAAATAAGTACCCAACAAGTTTAATGCAATTCTGGATTTAAGACTCTATGCTGCATTTTTTGAGCCTGATTTCAAGAAACCAAGTTCATCAAAGCAAGCTCAATAATCTCACTAACACTGTTTCAATCAGCTAGTGATCTGCATAATTTTTAGACTTTTCAGATAACACAAATATTATTAATAGTACATTAAGTTTTTAAATACTTGACCATTATCAATAGTTAACTGTTACAAATACTGTAAAATTAAATCTGTGGTTTGTATAATACTTTTAGTGTAATTTTTCTTTCCTAATTTGTTACCTCATTTCCACTATTTTACATTAAGATAAGCACTGAGCAAAAGTGTCAGTATTTTAAAAAGCTGTTTAAAAAACAAGGGGTATAATTTATAGAAATGGGTTTAAAAGGGATACACAAGTGGAAAAAGGTTGGGGCCTCAGCTAGGGAAACCCTGTGGTTAAAGGGGTCTTTACTCACATGCTGGTTGATGACTAGAACCTAAGTTAGACTGTCAGCCACAACGCCAACATGCACTCTCCATATTGCCTGGGTTTTGGTACAACATGGCAGCCCATTAGTAGTCGGTCTTCTTATATAGCAGCTTAGGGTTCCAGGAGTATCCCAAGAAAACTGGGCTTAAGCTTTTCCTGAATTAGCCTTGGAAGTTATGCCACTTCTAAGGTATTCTTTTGATTATAATCAAGTCACTAAAACTGACCAGATTCAAGGAAGGAGACACAGATCCCACCTTTCAACAAGGGAAGCATCAAATAATTTTCAGACATGTTTTAAAGCCAGCACAGTGGGTAACAAACTCTACTGCATATTGTTACCTGTGGCTTACAGTTTAGAGGTGGCGATCTTATCTGTGTCCCTTGTTGGACCCTACCCCTTACGATCAGCCCACTAAGTTCCCAGAAACATAAGCACACTACAGGCAAATGTACTTCTATTAGTAACTGGGGCTTCTGCTCCTAATTTCTAGCTGATCTTCTACCTTGATAAATTGGCAAACTCCTTTTTAACCTTTTCTCCTAAGGATGGAGAGAGCCATAATGTGGCTCTCATTTACCTTATAGGATTTCGCTTGGCTTTTCGGGAGCATGAGCAGGCTGAAAAAAATTCAAATTTATTGCTTCACTCACGTGAGATCGTGTACTTGGTTAAATCAATCTTTAGAAAATTAAAATAATTGTTGACAGGAAGACCTTGCTGGTGGAGACAGAAATCACTGATCAAAGGTTGGCTGACAAATGTAGAATTAGAATTGCATTCAGCATTTTCCTTGTGCTACAATATAAGGTGAATGGTTCTTTAAAATTACCTTTAAAGGAGAAAAGGTTGACTAAAGACATGGAAACCACTTAAGTGGAAGAAGAGGTGATTAGACACCAGAGATAAACTGATAACTTGGTGTCTCCTTTCCCCTGGACCCTCACACCAAGAGATTACGCCATTCTGACATGAAGACAAGCTGAAAGTCATGCCAGATCTAAATGTGATACATTCGGGGTCAGAGAACCACTCTTAATTGATTAGCATTTGCCTGGAATAGAGCTGAGGAGCAATGGTGATTAAGAATCCCAGGGACTAAATGCCACTCATTCTATCTGAAATATTTGCACACAGAGCTGTTGTAACTGCTTTATGTAACTAAATGCAAAGGCTTGTCTAGTAGCCTTTGGAGAGCTGAGAAAGGGGATATGCCACTCAGCAGTATTCCATGAAGTTTTCTGAATTAAGGAAAATTCGTGTGGGTAGATGTGCCATGTAGCTAGGTTTCTTCAAGATTTTACTATATTTTTGAAGAAAATATTTTATTCTATGATTCATAATTATCAGGATATGTTCTGCTATGATGAACTGAAAACTACATTTCCCAGTCTCTCTTGCAAGAAGGGAACTGTCATTTGACTAAGTTCTAATTGATGAGATATAGACTGCCAAGTATCCTTTCATTTTAACTTTTGAGTCATTTTAAAAGGGAGAAAGTACATCTTTCATACCGCCTGGAATGTGAGCATGATGGCTAGAGCTTCAGCAGCCACACTGAGCCATGTGCTGGAGGCCACCTAATAAGGATGGTGGCACAAGAGCTTGGGTTCTTGACATATGAATGCACCATATAGACCTTTAAATGTCTTCCACTTGAGAGAGAAATAAACATGTTTCTTATTTAAGTATCTGTTCACTGTGGCTGCTGATGTCATTGTGAAACTAAAATTAATTGGTATACTAAATTAATTCTAATTGATACACTGCCCTTGAAGATAATTTTATCAGCTTCTGTCCTAGCAATAAACAGATGACATACTCAAAAGAGTTAATGAAGGCATTAATTCAGAGGTGTGGGCAGGGTTAAGAGAGCTAGTCAGGGATTAATAGCTTTAGGAAATAGTTCAAGCCTTCAGGTCTGAAAGGGCAGGAGTGAGCTGTTACCATGACATGGTACGAGCAGCATCTGTTGGAGAGGGGTTAGCCTATAAGGGTTGTGGCCTTAGGAAAGCAGCCACAATGGAAACTCGGCCCAGCAGATATAAGGAGACCCAATTCTCTCCTTTCTTTCATTTCCTGCCAATGCCTCCTATCAGCCGAACCTAATCAGAAGCAGAGGGCAAAGGAAACTGGGTGATGCAGTCTGTAAAGGTCTCCTGGTATCCTGCAGAGGAAAAAACAAAACATGAGCAAAGAACGATTTTGGAGCCACAATGGAAAGAACTAGAAACATACAGGATACTCTAATTCTAAAGTGACTTTTTAAAGTGACTTTTTAGTTTTTAAGTGATTTGAAGAGATCTGATACAATCTGCGTGACATCACGTACTTTGAAAGTTTACTTATTGTTGCTGCTACGCACTAGTTTACATGCAAAACGTATACACCCTATGGCCCTGCAGTTCCACTTTTAGGAATCTACACAGCTATTAAAAAGAATGAGGCACCATTTAATGAGGCATACTGTAGATGTGCACAGGTTTAGAGAGTTATCCCAGGCGTATAACCAGGGAGAAAAGTTAAGTGCAGACCAGTCTGTTTTCACGGTCTGAAAAGAGCCCAGCATCAATACCTGTACACAGGTGTATTGTTTTAGCACAGGGCAGGCTGGAAGGACTGTTAGCAATGGTCACCCGGTAGGGAGACAAAGCAGCAGTGGGCTAGGATAGCCGACATTTCTGTACTCATACATTCAAAAATTGGTTGCATATGGATGGCTTTCCTTTTTAGTGTTTTGCAATAAATGTAGAAGCGATCACTTAAAAAACTTAATTATTGATATAACTTTTATTTTGTGCATTCTTTTATCAGGTCGTTGCCTGTATTTATACAATGCTAGCAAATAAGCAGATTTTAATAAATTTTCTAGCGGTCATGTTTAAATTATATGATTTCCAGAAAAATGTAAATAAATATTGAAAAAAGCTTGAAGTACGTAGCAGAAAGAGAATTAGTTTAGTAAAATGGTGGCCATTCACATTTAATTTTAAAATTCCACATATGAATTAGAATCCGGTATTCACACTGCTCACTGACATTTAACTTATATTGATTTTTTTTTAACTTCAAAAGTAAAAATATATCTCAAATCCATGTTGCCATTGTTGGTAAAAGATTGTAGAAATTGGGGAGTTCCCTGGTGGTGTAGTGGCTTAAGGCTTTGGCGCTGGCACTGTCAGCGCTGCGGCCTGGGTTCGATTCCCAGTCAGGGAGCTACCCACATACCAAAAAGCGAAAAAGATTGTAGAAATTGTAAAATAAGTTTTTCAAAAAAAAGAGACAAAGCATATTTTTATAACTCAAAGCTAACTTCTGTGTAAATGTCTTTCAAAAGGATTTAGAAATTAATTGAACAATATCTCTTGGGATTATGCTGCACAATTACAAGAAGATAAAAATACTTAGAAAGTGGAAGGTTGAGAGTTAAGGACCCCAAATAGAAACTGAGTCTCTGGTATTTTCTAGACTGTGGTGAATGCTAACCTATTTACTAATCACTTGCTACCCTCTCTTATTGGTTATAAAGGTGAATTAAGTGTCTGGGAACCTTTGCTGAAAACAGTCTACATGATCTCTGAAACACAAGTGTGGCTGTAGAAGAACAAGTGTTAACGTGAAAATGGTTTTCTCCTTGAAGGTTCAAGTGTTTGATAGAACATTCATTAAGTACCATGGGGCTTGGGATGCTAATTGTACTCTATGGTAGATACATATAATTTTTTAAAATTAAATATTTCAAACATGGGAACAAGTATAGATATTATAATTTTGGATGACATTTCATTTTCACCTCATGTAACAAGACAGTAGCTGATTCAAATACACAGCATTTTGAAAGAAGTACTTTTTCAAATTATTAATAAATGAATTATCATATGAGTTATCTTCTCCAGGTCAATTGGACTTACTATAGTAGAAAGAGGAAAGAGAAAAGCTACAATGGGGCTAAACAGATAATCCAGTAACAATATTTGTTCAGAAAAAACTCCCCAATCTTTACTACAGTCATTCAACCCATTGTGCTGGTATTTGGAAAACATTTATGTCTCAATTATTTATGTTTTTAATTCCATTTTAACTTTATGACATAAATGAAACATGCACAGGTATATAGACTGTAGTTATGAATTTTATTCAAGGCATGGAATTCTAGCCATTCATTTTTTAAAAAGATTACAAAGGGAATCTGCACTGAAGTATGTTTTTTACACTGTGGGAGTTAAGCCTGAACACCATATTACAAGATGCTAGTAAGAGAGAGTCAGTTCAGTTCATCATTCTGAGAACTGCAACAGGATCATTTGCCATTCCTTTTCGAGACCTAAAAATAAAATGGTACATTGTTGAGTATAAAATGTTGTCTTACTATATTTGTAGGCTTTATTTTCTTAAACACTGACCTATATCTTGCAAGGAGAGCAATCACAGGAGACAGCAAGTGGCTCCTGAATGACCATATGTACATAATTTGAAAAGTTATTTATGCAATAAAAAAATTAAACCAGAAAGAAAATTGGGGTAAATGCAGGACCAGTAAGATTCTTGCTTAAACTCTAGCCCTGCTGCTGTTAGACCCTAATGCAATAGAGAAGGCACTATGTACTCTGTACTTCTTCCCATGATTCCTGAAGACAACTGTCAGCTCAGAGATATTTAGAGACATAAATCAGAGAAACAAAACTAATTTGGTTATAAAATTCATCTATCATCTATCTATCTATCTATGTGTTTTTACTGTGGTACAATACATATAATTACCTTCTTAACCATTTTTAAGTGTACATTTCAGTGATATTAAATACATTCATATTGTTGTGCAACCATCGCCACCATCAACCCATCATTCATCTTGTACAACTGAAACTCTATACCCGTTAACTCTACCCTTTCCCCTCTCTCAGCTCCTGACAACCACCATTATACTTTGTCTCTACGATTTTGACTTCTTCCTGTAAGTACCTCATACAAGTGGAATCATACAGTGTTTGTGTTTTTGTGATTGGATTATTTCACTTAGCATAACATCCTCAAGGTTCATCCATGTTGTAGCATATTGCAAAATTTCCTTCCTCTATAAGGCAGAATAATATTCCATTGTATATATATAATACCATATTTCACTTATCCATCCATCTGTCCATGAACACTTGGGTTGCTTCCATGTTTTAGCTATCGTGGATAATGCTGCACTGAACATGGGTACAGAAGTATCTCTTTGAAACCCTGCTTTCAATTATTTTGGGTATACACCCAGACATCTATCTATTTTTGCACTGGCTCCAAATAGCTTTAGTAATTTAAATAACCAGACTGTTAAATAGAATGCACACTTGAGATAAACCAATACATTCCTTTTTCATTGAAAAATATGTATTGAAAGCCTTCTTTGTGTCATGCATAGGCTAGATTCTGGGGATACAATGACATTTTCTTTGATTTAGGGAAAAAAACCCTATCAAATAAAGCTGAATACATTGATCAATGTCCAATATTTTATAAAATATTAAGATGATTTGAAAATTCAATGTTCTTTCCTACCTCCATTTTTATTCCTATTCTCCTGTAAAGACTCAGAGATTTTTTTTTTATCAAGATGATTTATTTTTCCATTATTCCATAAGGGAGTTCTAAAGAGTAGGGCTTACATTTTAAAGGATTGCATTTAAACATTTTCTAAATAATTCAAGCATTTCATTAGTTCAGTAGTGTCCAGGAGCTGGTTTCAAACCTCTTCTCTAATACTCATAAGGAATTTGGGAGTTGGGAAAGAGGGGAAGGAGTAATATGGTTGTAAGCATTCCAGATCAATTCATTCATGGCTTAGTGACCAAAAATGTCCCATGTCTTCAATTCCAGCTTTTATTACTATCTTATTTGTTCATTTAAAGATTTTCAGTGGATGCCCAAACCAAAGGAAATTTGGGGAGGGATCTAACCATAGTCAAGGGAACTGTCTGGGTCTTCTAGTTTCAAACAATGGTGTCTATAAAAGTACACAGTGGAAAGCAGAGTATCTGGGAATACCCAGCAGTCCACATGGCAGTGCAAGGCCTTACTGGCAGATGTAATCCTTTCTTAGAGGTACTGAAAATTTCTTTTCAACTAACATTGCACATCCCAGCTCACGTCATCTTGGCTGACAAGCAGTCGTGATACAAGGCTATCGATGCTAGTTAGTGGTCAAATGATGGCCTGGCTTATTCAGCTGATACTCCAACAGAAGGAAGAAATGGACAGAGAAAGCCAGACAATGCCCAGGAACCCAAACTTTTGCCTGGATTTCTAATAAGATTGAGAGGGCAGGGCCACTTGGGTCTTTTATGAGAGAGGCTCTTCCCTGGGTTAGAACTGCAACAATTCCCAGCTGTCTAGGCAGCTATAAGGAAGATGTAAGTGGATGGCTGTGACTTCTTGCGGTTCCAGGAGCTTTCTTATCCTTTCAAGTCTTTGTTCAGTTGTGATTTCTTCCATTAAGCTTTCTTTAATTTTCTAACTTGAAATAACTTCTCTCCTCTTTACAATCATGTCCTCCCCTCTGCCTCTAAATACTTTATCTCATTTCATATACATGTTGGGGTTTTGTAACTAAGCCTCTCAGGGCAGGATCTGCATACCCAACTGTACTTACTGTGCCTAGTATAAGCTAGGTATTAAAAAAAAAGAGGGTAAATATGAGAAGACCTGAGATTCCTCAGGTAAGTGCATGCCAGGGCAGGGAACTAACTGTACAACAAGGAGGGTTTCCTGTAGTCTTGGCAGGAAGATAATCCAGGAAAGCTGGGGACAGTGGGAGTGGGGCCTGCTGGCCATGGCACTTTAAACATAGACATCAGGAGTACATTGAGGTTGGGGTATAGCTTTTGAAATCATTATCCATGCAACAATTTGTTCCTATTTCATTAAGATGGCTACCATGCCAAAACGTTTCCTTGGCATAAACAGTAAACTTTTTCTATGAAGGGCTTTCTCTCAGGTTATTTTACTGCAAAATCAAAGGAGGCAAGTTGACTATTAGTACCCTCCTTTCACAGGGTAGGATGCTGAAGCCGAGGAGGTGAACGACTCAGTGTTCTGTCCTTATATCCTTAGTAGCTCCCAACTCCTAAATGGGAAGTGCCCGAAGGAAGTGTTCTTAACTCCATTTGCCCTGATAATGTACTCACTTCAGAAATGAAAACTCAACTTGTATTATTAGATCTCATCATTTTGTACAAAATGAATGTTTCAAAAAACATTTTGCTGTTTCATATAAGTCCAAATTGTTATCATTAATCAAATGACAGAAAAGCTATTGTTCTGTTTTATAGCCTCATTATATTAGGATATTTGAGAAGGCCAGGATGCATCACCTTGCCTGAGTTTGTGTTTGAGAGTGTTCTATGAAGTCTTTCTCATTAAATCTGATTAGGCTTGTGTGGTAATACTGCAGCCCTCACCAGGAATGAAGGTAAACGCAGTTCATAATACATTAGAATGAATCACACTGGCAATCAGCAAGGCGGGGAATAGACAATGAGTTCCTGTAGGGACTAAAGTTTAGTTAATTAAAAAAATGATTCTCTATCTCTATGAAAAATTTAGCTTTAAAATACAAATCTATTGCAGTTCAGGCTCTGTATTTGGGCTACTTGCCTCAGAGGAACACTGGTGTTAATGTAATTCAAGCAGATCATACTATTTTCACTACTTTATGGATAAGGAACACCAGACATACTGAGGAAAAAAACGCCTGGTCCGGGTTCTCTGGAGAACCATTAGCAGCCCAAATGACAACCCATATTCTTGCCTAGACCACTAAAAAATCCTTTCCAAAGGTGAGAGGTGCTTTTACTGTTTGCGACTTATGCAAAGAATAAAATACAAAATATTTTGAACACTGTAAACATTTTTGTAAGTAACTAAAAATTTGTACAAGGGCTGCCTGGAAAAAATCCAGCCATATATGCCTCTGTTTTTCATACTACATGGCTTGATGCTTTCCAGACAGCCCTTGTATATCTATATTAAAAGTCACACCCACCTGCGTTCATACTGGGCACTTACAACTCAGGAAAAAAGAACACTAGCATCTATAGAATATGAAAACATGTTTGTATGAAAACAAGTATTTTATCATCAGTCTATTTCCCATGCCTTTTGCAATTAAGTGTAAGGTCTAGATTTTTAATTTTTAACAAGGATTAGAATTTTAGTAGTTTTATAAATATAAAAAAGATGGCATCACAATGTTCTATAGATTTGTAATCGTATCCCAAAACCTTTTCATATTTATCTTGTGTTCAGTCTTCACAGAGACTAAATTAGAGTTAGACCAGGCAATAGAACAAAAATAGGAAGGAGAAATATTCATGTGACCTGTTGAAAACTAGTTTTGTAAGGCAAGGCCTTATCTCTGGCATGTTCAGTATGGAATGCACAGCTGATTTTCATTCAGCTACGAGAGAAAGGTATTCTACAATGACAGATAGCCCTATCAAAATGGTAATTAGCTGGCTTCCTCTGCAGGGAATAGCAGTTGGTTAAGTAAGACTGAAGTAAGAACTCTTACCGGTTTTCTCAGAAATGATTTTCCCATCGTGGGTGTTTGGTCAACTAAAAGAATGAGCTGGGATCTGCTAACATGTTTCAAAGGAGCAGTGTGAAAAAGTACAATTCTCTAAGCAATAAATCTTCAATTTATTTAATTTCCAAGAAATTTTTTCAATAAATGATATTCCTTTAATATTAACACATGCATTCTGCTTAAACTGTTTAGAGTGCTTTTTATTGTGCCTATAACTCTGCAGTATGGTGAAATAAAAGATTCAAAAATGGTTTCATAATACATGAAAGATGAAATCTCAATTTATAGCATATGGTTTAATACTTGTATGTGCAAGATTAATAAAAATTGTGTCTTTAAATGACAGCTTGATATTTTTTAAATTGCAGTCATAAACACTACTGTATGTCATTTATTTTAACAATAATATTTTTTGGATTATCTTTATTAACAGTATGATATTTCTATGCATTCTTAATTTTTAAACTAGTTTTAATATTCACAATGTTTAAGTTCAAATCAACAAACACTCAAGCCTACATGAGAAATGAATGAAATGAGATTACTTTTTTATATAATTGGGTCGATTCTATTTTAAGGTAAAAAGTTAATTTGGAATTTAAAAACCTAAATTTCCACTATTACTGTTAATTCAACCATATGTTCAGGCCACAGGACTGCCCATTAGCCTTTCTTGTCGAAGAGCAATTAATCTCTTGAACCACTTTTCCTCAGCATCATCTTTCTCAATGAATAACTGCAATAAGAAAAATAAAAATAAATGTTAATACCTGTCAATAACTTGAATATGATCTTACATGATACAAATTACTTTTATAGAATATATCTTCTAGCACAAGACTTGGATACTGTTTAACACCTGATGACTTATTAATTAAAGATTATCTATTCAGAATTAATAATGCTCTGATAGTCTTGGAGTAAAAGGACTAATAACAAAATAATTTGGTTACCAATTTTACACCATTTCCCACCATCTCTCTGAGAGAGACAGTGAAATTACACCATTTCACAGAATAGAGCAAAATATGATGTCAGTGACATGCTCACAGTCAGTTTACCAACTGGAGCTGAGCCTGAATTAGATCGGTTAGTGACAGATTAAAAATAAAACAAAACTCTCCTTTTTGTCTGTTTTTCTTAACCATAGAAAGAATACTTCTGGAAGTCAGGCAACATGAGTTGGACAAACCATATTCAAATGCACGTAATAGCTCTAAGGGCTGGAGGCCAGCTGCCTATTTTTAGCAAATCACAACATAAGAACCCATTTCCTTCAGTGGTGTTCTTGTCGCCAGCACAAAAGGACAACAGTCTGAATTAATTTCAGTGAACTAGGCTTCAATTGGGATTCTTACGATTTAAGGGTCTTACATTCGGATGAGCCAGAGAATTGTCATCTTGGTACTTGATAGCAGTAGGGATGCTGTCAGGGTCTATTTCTTTTTCATTACTGGGCGGGTCAGCAACTACTGATGCTGGTCCCGATGCTGCTGTCACATGCTTCACTTCACCAGGCTCCACTGACTGAAACATAAAACACATGCTGTTGATTGCATCACAATATACAATTAGAATTTTGCTTTAATAGTATTTCTGATTTTGAATAATAATTGTTCAGTAGTCTCCTCTGTGATGATACTAATCACAAAAATCCCCCGGGTTATTAAATAAGCAATAATTATTCCTAAAACAAATACAAAAACATTGGGAAAGTGTTTATCATTCTTATGATCAGCATAATTTTCTTAAGAAATTCGTACTTACGAGTCCATACTATTGAAAAAAATTTCTTTCATATATTTAAATTCTATCTATCACAACAAGCTTGTGACAAATCTCCAGTATTTATGTGGGTTGGTCTCTTTAGGTTTAAAAGCAAAATCAAAGGTTATGCTTTGCTTTTTAAATAAGTCTTATGAGACAGAATGCACACATTACAATTCACATAGCTTTTAGTATATCCATCGAGTTTTGTAAACATCACCACAAGGAACTTTAGAACGTTTTCATTATCCTGTCCCCAAACCCCATACCCATGAGCAGTCACTGCTCCCCATTTCTTTCTAGCTCTCCCATCCCCTGGCAACCACTAATCTGCTTCCTGTCTCTATAGGTTTGTTTCATTCCTAAGAAATCATACAATCTGGGGTTTTTTGGTGGCTTCTTTCAAGGTTCATATCAGTATTTCATTCCTTTTCATGGCTGAGTAATAGTCCATTGTATAGAACATTATGTGCCAGGCCCTATACCAAGTGCTAGGAACAAAAACACTAATAAATCATTGTTCCTGCCTGGCAGGAGCCAGCAGTGTACTGCTAATTCCAGTATTTCCTTCCCTGAGAAAGGAGAAAATCAGGGATAGTATGAAATGGATGAGATGAGAAGTTGAAATTAAAAGTTAAAATGAAAAATCAAGACAATTGGGAGATTAATTTTTTAGCCTTTTTTTCTACACCTATGGTTCTACACCTATAGTTTTTCAATTCCCATTTTCTTTTGATTTACATACTCGTGAATACTGCATTGAGAAAAACATCTAGAAAATGAAATATGCATGATGAGTTAATCCTTTCTTAGAATAACCTATCTTAGCATTAGAGGTTCATCTACTAACCCATATTTATTGACCTAATTGCTAAGCACTGGGTACACAGGGAGAATAAAATAATTGTTCCCTGTCCCAATTGGAGATGGGGCTGACAGGTAACTAACAGATAAAATAATTGTTCCCTGTCCCAACTGGAGATGACATGTTGCTAATGGGGCTGACAGGTAACTAACAGATAAATACATAATCACAAATTGTGACAAGTGACGTAGGAATATTTAAAGAAATACTGGTTACATTTGATTTGGCAGTTTTCTTTATATACACTGCCTCCCATCTCCACCCAGGTCTCAAATATTTTTATGTCTTCAACATACCAGGCCTGGAAAACTCATAGCCCAGTATAGTAAGTGGAACCTCGCTGAGCCTTTATAAAACTGAGGGCAGGTAACAGTAAAGGCCAATATTCTGCATAGGGAAAAGAGGGGTCCAGGACATCATTCTTGGTAGTCCATGCTGCTGTGCAGAGCTTGATAGGGCTTAGCTAGAAGCCTGGCTGTCTGTGTTGGACTGCCTTGAAAAATTGTGGAGTACTGTTATTCTAGTTGCCCAACCTGTGGCAGAGATAACATGCTATTATAAAAACCAAGTAATCTCATTCTATTTTTACCTACACAGTAAATTGAAGTGTGTGTGTGTGTGTGTGTGTGTGTGTGTGTGTGTGTAGTTTTGTTTTTTTGTTTTTTTGAGAAGTTCTAAAATACACATAAGTAAAGTTCTCAAAGGTCAGAATCAGGGCATGGAAGTTATTAAGTTATTATTCAAGAATGGGTAATTAAAAATGTGTGAGGAGAACCATTAATTGTTTCTTTATTTGAGGGAAATTGTTAGAGAAAATTTGACTATTAAAAAACCCCAAATTGGCCACTAAACATCAGGCTTTGAGTAGCACTGCCACCTGGTGACTCACTTGGGAAAAAAATTGTTCTAAATTGTACTTCCAAGTGAAAGAACAAGTGACCTTTTTGAACATAGGCAGTTTATCTGCCAGATATAACAATTTTACGATTGAATAACTGGTAATAAGCTTATTAAGGACAACTGTCTGAAAACAAGCTACAGCTGGTTCCTAAAGTTGAGGCTAGAGCAGGAGCTATCAGATTACCTACTCCCACAAGAGAAATCCGTCAGCAGAGGGTTAAACTAGTTAAATCGATAGGTGTTGCAGGAGACAGGATGTCTAGCGTGTCATCGATAATATTAATAGCTACTTTTCTGGTAACAGCTCCCTAGCTTAATTAGTGGAATTAACACAAACGAAGAAAAACTGTAGCCATTGAAGGGGTGGCTAGTATAGAAAAGCCTTTTTCAGAGACTCAAATTTTATACGAATGTGTGTACAACTTTCCAGGATAGAAAGATGTTGAAAGTTGGGTCAAGGGTAATTTAGTCCTCAAGAGAGTTAGCCTTGGCTATGCATCAGGAATAGCCCACCATGTCTCCCCACGACCTGGATGAAATAGTCCTCAAGATAATTTACCTCCCTTTGCTAAGTCATCTCCATGTAAATAATTCAGCTTCTTGGGCATCCTGAATCCCTACCTTCTACTGCAGACACAGACATTTTAGAAAATGGAAAGGGATATCATTTTCTAAACTAATAAACTGGCTTCTATTTTTATATTACAGTTAAGTGTGATTTTATTCATTGTTGGCCCATCCCTGCTCTTCTGATCATTTTGAAACACAGTGACTAATGAAAGTCCAGTGTTGGATGATGAATACTTTAGACTACTATATGTTCACCAAAGTAAATGTCATCTTCTGAGGCTTTTTAGCACATTCCCCTATCGGTGCCACTGCCTACCTTTCAATGCATGCTTTCTTTATACGACAACAGGGAAGGGGCATTGAGTTCACAGTTAGGAGAGACATTTGATTAGTAAGAAAAGCATGGGCTCTGGAGTTGGACACATTTGGTTTAGATATTGCTTCTTGTCGTTTATCAGCAGTTTGACCATGAATTATAAAATCTGCTGAGTCTCAGCTTCCTTAGGTATTAATAAGGGGTATTGGAATATCAGGTCAATTATATATGTTAAATGTTTAATATTATTTTAGTTATTTTAAGTTATTTAAATATAAAAAGGTGGGATAGGATACAACATCATGTTTACATCATTTGCTTGGTGCTTTAATGCTTCCAAAAAACAAATTTGTCTGAAGCTGATGTCTGTACAGAAAACCAGTTAGTTACTATGTAAAAGCTGTGAAGTAATTTTTAACTATTTGCTCAGGAATACAATAGGTCATCAAGCCTTAAATGAGAATTTTAGGATCTAGAAACCATAAAAAATTATAACGATTCCCAGCCAGGGAACTACCCCCCCCTCCAAAAAAAAAATTACAAAAAATAATCTCTAGCTCCCCCAAATGAGAATCCTTATATCTACAATTTTTCTAAGAAAGCTAAAGGCAAATACAGCCATCAGTATTTACCTCAGTAAGAGGAGGTGAGGCAGGAATGGAGGAAGAGGAGTCATACTACAACAGTTTTCATTGCTGCAGCACTTGCTATGTGCCAGGAACTTAGCTAACTGTTCTATGTAAAGTACCTGTTCATCTTTTTAAAAACCTCTGCCATGGGTATTATCCCCATGTTAAGATAAGAAAGCCAAGGTTTTATGCAGTTATATGGTTTAAGTATGTATACCCGGAAAATGGCAGAATCAAAATATCGTTCCAAGTCTGTCTGACTACACTTCGTGCTTTTGATCACTGTTTCCCAATTGTTAAACCCAAGATTTACTGTAATTTGGTTTTGATTTCAGAGGACAGAAACAAAAATGTGGCAAATACTTTAACTAAATACATTTCTAAGTGGCTAACTCACAGTGCTGGATTGATAGTACTTCCATGTTGCGTTTGCTTCTCTGTCAGACTTATCCAACCTAGAACTAGCTAATTCTAGGCTTTCCAGAATGGATTTTATATCTTTCTATGAATTATTGTTAAGGAAAACCTGTTTTAAAAGATCGTTGGAACCGAAGATGGGTTTGTTTCACACAGATTTATGAAGGTTCCTTACAAAACAGAGACTCCTGTTCCATCTTAGTCCTCGCGATCCCTACTGGTGGCCCTGAAATTATGAGTATATACAAAGAGCTATATTGAAAGTGAGTATAAATTCCAACTCAGTACTAAAAACTAAAGAAAACAGAAACTAATTACTAAAATAATTATTAATGGTGCTCCCTTTCACCAGAGATTTAGGTAAAATTCCTTTATATTGGTCCCAAGGAAAGCCATGTAACCATATAGAATTTTGTTACATATTTAGAAAGAAGAGTTCTTCTCTTGGATTTACTTAGTTTTCTGAATATTAATATACCCTATAGGGAAATAATCTTTTAAAATTTTCCTAGGGGATACAACGAGGACATTACTAATTCTAGAATTCAAATATACAGCTATTATTACACTTACACATTTCAAAAGATGATGATATCAGGTATCTAAGAAGTTCTGTTTCTCAGCAAGAGGTCTGTCTTCCTGGTGAGCACAGAGACTTGGGGAAAATAAGGGGCATCTTAGAGAAATGTAATGGGGTGAGGTGTTTATACTTACGAGGGATTGAACATCTAGAGTAATTCTAGTTTTCAAGCACTATTCTTAGTTTAGAGAATGTACTTAGATATCGAACAATTTAGACGCTAGAGTATGTCATTTAAAAATGAACATTTATTGGATCAAGAATGTTAGAAATTTGATAAAGATTATATTTAGTCCTCAACAACTCCAAGTAGGTATGATTAGCTCTATTTTATGAATTTGGAAACTGAGGCCCAAAGAGGCCGAGGGGCTTGCTCAAGATCATAAATCATGGTAGGAAGCATGAGAGTTACGATTCAAACTAGATCTCCTTGAGTCAAAAGTCTTTGTTCTTTCTACTACATGAAGCAGGCTTTTGAACAATTTCCTTGCTTACTGCCAATTTCACTAGTTATTGGAAGTGCTGCTAGTGTCTTAGAGGCAAGGAACGGGATTAAAAATAATTTTATTATATAAATAATTAGCACCAAATGGGGAAAAGTTATTTAGAAGAGAACCCAGTGTATTTATTACAGAGGAATAAGTATTTCCAAAAGAAAAAGCCAGCATGTTTTAAGCAAGTCTAGTAAGAACTGGGAAGTCAGGATGAACGTCACAAAGCAAAAAATAGGGAAGTAATTTTTAAAATATTACAATTCACTTAAGACATATGAATCATCTTTTACTATGTAACATATTAAAATAAATGGGCCACTATATTTGTAAGTGTCCATTTCACGGCTCTGTTTTAAAGGAGGCAAACTACAAAAAGCTCAAATGAAATCAATGAGATGACAAGGCTGGGACCATGGATTAATCAAAGCTGTCTACATATGTGCACCCTGTATGCAGCACATACTCAATTCATGACTCCCAACTGAAATAGTTTTTAAAGTACATCTTTACAAGTATATACTAACAAAATAAATGCTAATGGAAACAGAAAAGATTAAAATTCACCTCTCAGATCAGTAAACACGAAAATGTCTGATAGGACTCGTGACCAGGGTGTACGAGGCAGACATCTCCTTGCACTTCGGGAGGCATCTGACGCGTACAATGTTTTCTGGAGGATAACTTTGGGAGTACGTGTGAAAATAAGTAAGATTACCCTGTAATGAACCCCTTACCTTGAAAAATGTATCTTAAGGTGATAATGGCTATTTGCAAACATGTTAACACTTCCAAATTTACAACTACAACTATTTAAATATCTAATATTAAGTATTAGAGGAAAATATATAATGATATATATTCATCAGTAGGGTATTATACAGTCATTAATATATTTAAAGATATAGAATATTTTTGTATAAGTGGTAACTCTACCATGTCTTTGCTACAGGTATATTATTAAAGTACATGTATTTCAGAGTATTAATAGAATGTCTTTTCCTCCTAAAAGTAGCCCTAACAATGACAGAAAGCATACATGAAATATTAAACAGAAATAAAATGCCGATTGACGCTTCTTTTACTAGAGTTGAATAAATGATACCCATCTGGGCAAACAGTGTAAATATGAGCATCTGTTACCATTTGGGTAATAATTTTATTGTTAAAGCCCTTTCCTAACTTTTCTCAAACAATGTCAATTCAAAAAGTAGATAGTAATAGGAGGGCTGTCCGCAAAGTAGCCAGCCATGGAATCATTCTCGTTACATTGCCACCGGCTGGACTTCCTCCTGGACGGCCCTCGTACATGTCTGACAAGAAAACCATGTATGTTCACGGTATGTACACTGCTGTTACGGAACTGTCGTGTTGACATTTCACTTTGTCTTTTCAGTGAATTTTAAAATAAAAAAGGACACCAGATACATTTTCACAGTATATTTTTTGACAAGTTAAACTGATTTTCACTGATTCATTCTCTCTCAATAACATGTTGACACTCTCACCCTACTTCATTTATCTATTAGGAGAAGCACTTACATTTAAGTGAAATCCATTAATAAAGCATCTCTTCAGTTGGAATCTAAAGGCTTATTCATAATGCCTGGATGAAAACTTACCTTTTTGACTTCTTTACTTGATCTGAATGTCTGCTGAACAAAAGAATCACTTTCAATGGCTTCAATTTCTTTTACTCTTTTTACTTGTTCTACCAGGGTGGCTTGGTCTAAAAAAAGAGGGTATAATGTCAGGGTATTTTGGAATATAAGCTTGTTAACGACACTATACCTAAGCAATGTTCTTTCTTTCTTCCTACAAAGTAATTTCATGACTTAGGAAATTTAACTGGATGAAAAGAAAATACATTGTAGTTAGGTTATTACAAGAAACTTTTTCGCCCCTAAGATCTGCAAATATAACATTCCTACACACTAAAACTTTCACCTAAAATCTGAAATATTGCTGAGAAGATACTGCCATAATGATATAAGCTAATCTAGTGGGAGGATTAAAAGAACAAAACCAAACCAAACCCATTTTATTATGGAAAAACTCATAAAAAGAGTAAGAGCACCATGAATCCACCTGAACCCATCATCCAGCTTCTATAATCATTAACTTTGTTATTAATTAATCTATCCATCCTTACTTCAGTTTTGGGGGGCGGGGGTAGACCTGTAGTATTTAACAATAAGTCCCAGATACTATACCATGTTACTCCTAAATATTTCGGTAGGCATCTCAGAGAGGGCGTAAGAAAAAACAAACCAACCCAGCAACATAAGTACAATGCCGCCTTCACATCTAACAATATTGCCAATATTTCCTTATTATCAATATCACCTCACATAGTCCATGTTTAACTTTCACTGACTGTCAAAAATAAATTAGTCTTTTTACAGCTGGTGTGTTCGAAACAGGATCCAAACAAAGTCTACACGTTATACTTGGTTGATAAGTATCTTAAATCCCTTATCCGTCATGGTCATTTATGTACTGAGTAACTGGATCATTTATCCTTTAAGATTTTCCACATTCTAGATGTGGCTGATTTTATCTCATGGTGTCATTCAACATGTTCCTCTATCCCTCACCGTTTGTGTAAGCCACTGGTTAGATCTAGAGGCTTGGTAAGATACAATTTCAATTTTTTTTTTTTTATCAAGAATACATTATTGGTGGTGCTGTGTGGTTCCTGTTACGTCGTATCAGGATGCACTTTTGCCACGGCCAGTGATGTGAAGATGACTTCAGCCTGACTCTCCTATTGTAAAGATCTCCAATCAACCTTTCAGTTAAAAGTTTTAGCAGATATTAATGTTTGTTGCTTAGATTTATCATTTTATTTTTTGTTGCAAATAGATTTCCTAATTCTATTAGCCTTTCTGCATCTAGTAGGTCTGATTTCTCTATAATGAAGAACTTCCCTCATTAACTATTTGGTGTCTGTGAAATAAAGAATAGACAGGAAAAGGCAGAACAAGAGTTTAATTTTTTCCTGTATCAATTCTGGTCCAAAGACGACTATTAAGAGTTAATAAATATTTACATACTCCATGTATTTCAGTTCATGGTAGTCGTTTTTGTATTTTATACTCAAATCACCCGACCTTTGAGTAGTAGGAGTTGGCTTCTGCATCCTTTTGGTCCCTAGTAATTAAGGTATGACAGGATGGTCCGGGATCAGTACAGTTCCTGTCCCAGGGTGGAAACTAGCCATTTTTTTTTCTTGAGAGTTTGGGCTCCTTTTAGTGGGAAATGACATTTAGAGACAATAACTTGGGCAGTAGGGGTGCTCAGCCTTTTCAGTGGGAGGTACAGGAAATACAGGCATCTCCACCTTTCTGAGAGTTCCCACTACGATACTTTACTTTTTCAAAAGACCTATGTTAGTACATGCTTTTACTAACTAAAAAAAATTCAGAGGATTTTCAATTTTATAAAAAAAGGTGAAAAGTGGAAATGGCATTGAGTTCTTGTTCTGTCACAAGCCCCTGCAGAGGCAGCACGCATGGAGCAGCTCGGTGGCACGTGGCAGCTCGGTGTTAAGTCTAACACGTCACATGGGTGAATTCACAGGTGACTATTCGGATATGGGAACGCTCAACATTTGTTCATATAAATGAAGAGTAATTGCTTCTTTGCTTTATGCTATTTTGGTTCTAAAGGCTTTCATGGGAATGCTTTACTTTTGGGTAGCGGGAGGCAACCTGTACATATTTTTAGGAGAGAAAAAAATAATATAAGTTCATGCTGATAGTATGAACCAAACTGAAGATTGTAACACTTGTAGTCCTTGATTTTATATTTGTACATATTATCTCTTACACTAAAAATCTTTGGCCTCGATAACAATGATCAAAAGTATGTATTAGTTTTGCCTAACATGTGAGTTGAGTATGTGTTATTACAGTTTCAAAATAATAAGGCAAACATTGCTACTAACAACGAGATGAATTAATGCAGTTTACATTTTCTTTATGGTTCTTTTTGATCTTAGGGTTTATCCCACTGATGAACTGTCAAAACACTATGCTCAAAAGTCACTTTAAATAATTCTCCATTTGATTATGTTTCCAACTTGATATGTGGTTAGGCTAATTTGTTTCAGTTCATTTCTGGTTTTTAAGTTTTGCATTGTTTTATTGCCTTTATAATCAATGTTTGTTCTTTTAATATTTCATAAAACACTTACATAGTTCCAAAGGAAAAACTTAAAACAACATTCAGAGAAGTATAGGCTTCCTTCCCACTGCCATTCGTCTGGTTTTACCCCCAATCCATATGTAATCATTTTTATTAGGTTTTGGTTTTCATCCTTTCATTGTTTATTTCTGAAAATATAAGTATATATATTCTCTTCTTCCTTACACAAAACAGCATACTACACATTCCTATGTGCATTACTTCCTTCACTTAACAGTATGTCTTCACTATCACTCAGCAGCAGTACAGAGACTTCTCATTCTATTTTATAGCTATATAATAATTTATCTTATGGCTTTATGATAGCCTTTCCAACCAATGACCTATTGATGGTCATGTGAGTTGTTTCTAGTCTTACCCCTTTACAATTAGTTCTTTGATAAATAGCATGTGCCATTTCATTTTTTTTTTTTAATGTGCTAGCCGGGCAGGAAAAATGCATTATGGTTCATACCTTTGCTGTTTAAACTCTTGCTCTAAGCTAATATGAATACGCAGGTGAATTAGGAGCTACTGTACAATCAGCTAAGGCATCTAGAAATGTGGGCATTTTCGATGTTATGAATAATAGCTGGATTTACTTTAGAGAGTATGAAAAGAAATTTGGTTTTATAAGTTCAGTAAAAAATTAACATTTTGAGAAAAATCACTGTCTCACCTTTTGGCCAATCACCAATTATAATTATAGAGTCTTATGCAAGCTCCAGTTTATTTAAGGAAAAGACAGTGCTTTGAGGGTGGGTCCCTGACAGCTGCAACTGATCTTCTCTCATGTGAAAAATCATGTACACAGAATGATTGCAAGTAACAGCCCCAAAGCCAACACTCCCATCTCTGGAAGAATATATTTTCTTACATAAAAGCAAGCGCTGTTAGAATGTCATGGAAGAGAAAATAATTCCACATGCTTTACAATAAGAGCTCCTGTGTATTTTAATTATGCAAGGTACTAATTGAGCATGTGAAATGAGATGATTCTTTGCCCAGCTTATTTATTCATACTAACACATTCCATACCAGTGGATAATATTTTATTAGTTACATGTATAATAGTATTCATGTAGCAGAGAAAAATTAAAATGGATACCATTCCATGTGACCCAGCTTTAATTTGTTAATATGAAAACACATTTGTTTATATAGGTCTTAACTAGCTGACTACTTTGTCATAATCTTTAATTCCTAAGCAAAGACAATATTTCTGACTTCAAGATGATGTCTCATATCATCCTATGTGCATTACTATGTGTGTATCCACTGTTTGACCCTTTGGATTTTTTCTTTAACATATTCTCCCATTTGAATTTACAAAGCACATCATTCGTTTTAAATGTCAGAGGTGAACTCACAAACAGTACTAAGTCTAAAGTTTGTAGAGTTTGTAGCTTTAAGCATGGATATCCAACCAGCCAGTATGTTTAACAAAAGATTAGAGAAAAACAGAACACTTTGTGTTTTTTTAAAGATCATCCAGGACTAACAAAGTGACACAGCAGATAAAAGAAAGCCAGTTTGCCTGACTTACAACATGAAAATAAGCCAATATAGCGTTTACCTTTCAACATGAGAACCATTTTACTGGTGATATTTAGAGTGTGATACTTGAATTAAAGAGCAAGAGTGATATTTAAATTGAAATTGGAAGGATTCATGGGATATTTACATTTTTAGCTTTAAAATAGCCCAGCTCCAACTCTGTTGAAAACAACAGACTTAAAAAATATTTTAAACTGCTTCATATTCAAAATTTTAATATCAATGCCCACAAACGTGTGTCTTGAGTATAACTCTGTCATTTTGGGAAGCAGAATATAAAACACATCAATAATATATAGTAAATTGTTTTAAATTCAGATTAAGTTATACATGTCAATTTGTGATGTAAAAATTCTGTACCAAGTTTAAGGCTGGAAAAATGTGAATCAAAACTAATTATAGTTTCTATATTTGGCATGAATGCCTAGCATACAAAGTATTTTGTATTCATCAGTCATGAGGTAAAAAAAATCAATAAAAGTGCCAAAGTTATGGGGAAAAATCAAAGATACAGGATGTTTTAAAATATTAACATGATAAACACGAAGGAAATATATCTATTAGCACCTGATGCTTTTTGATAAACATATCATTGGTAAATAAAATGACTTCCATAGGTTGTAAGATGTCAGTAGAAGGGAGACATATTTCATAGTAGCAAAATAAAAAATAATGAAATCAGAAAGCTAAGTCACTATAGACTTAAAAAAATCAATACTAACTCACTGCATGGAAAATCGTTTTGTTTCTTTTGTGATGAAAAATTAAAATAAAATATTAGTTACTGTTGAAGTTAAATTATAAAAATTAGGCTCACTTCAAGTTACATTGTATTGACAATCAATTTCACATGATATAACCTTTACAGAATTTTCTTTTAAAATATTATCAAGTGGTACACAAATTTAAGGTTAGTAAATAAATATGACAAAGTTCAATATAAACCGTTTATTTGAAAAAACAAAATTTAAATCCATATGCCATTTGTAAATCTCTAAATGGGCAGCAATGCTAGTCTGAGAACAGCAGATGGCACTATTACCCAACATGTAACCATGGAATGAGAGCATGAGTGTCATGAAAGGTACTACCTTACACATGAAAATCTCATCTTCAACTGACTCCTTTGAATATTAACAATTTATGAATTTACTCAAAGTTAAAATGCATTTTATGTTACAAAGAGTTTGGGTTGGTTGGCCTCATAGTTATTGAGTTACTTATGCTACTCTTCCAGAAAAAAAGAATTTATATAGTAATAGTACTGCTACAAATGCATGAATAATACAAAAGGATATCTTATTCTTCAGTTTGACTGAAACTGACTAAAATTTTGGTCAAGAATGGAAATATCTGTGAAATTCCTTTTTAAAGTACAATATATTGTAGATACTGAAAACAACATTCAGATACTGAACTATAAAGAATTTTCACATGCTTTATAAGACAAAAAAAGCAAGCATCAGCAAACCAGATGTTAAATAAATAAACAAACAAATAAGGCTATTCAATACAATCTGTAAACAAACAGAAGATCCCATAAAAGTTATTTGAAATTCTAACGTTATTAAGTCCATTTCTTATGAACACAAATTTTAAACGAAGCACAGCCATTGTTTTCCCTTTCAAAACATACAAAGCACGTATTAGAAATTCATCCAATCCTAACATTTTAAGGTTATTCATAAACCCATATCCCTGGGCATAAATTTCCAGAACCAATATCCACAAATAATTTGAAAGATGAGAAAACTTCTTAAGTAAAATGTGGCTTATTAATCTTCCGGGAGCTTATGATACAGTAGCAAGTTATATACTCATATGTCAAGGAGGCTCCTCAAGTGTCTCTAATAACAAGTCCCTTGGATGGGCTCCAAGACAGACTGATCTTTCCATATCAAATTAAGTTACAAGAATAACTTTAATGTGACTGTAACTGTGAAGACTTTCTGATAAACATTTTAGTAAGTGCAAGTGCTCTGGGTGTCAACCCAGGCCTTATTAAAAACAAAATCCATGCTGAATACCTCTGTTAGTCCCTCTCACTCAGAATACTCTCAAATTTTCTGCATCCTTCCTGTCATTTAAGGCCACACCTAATGTCAACCTTTTTGGTGATACTTTTCCTTGTCATCTGGGAGAAAAGGGGTCTCTTCCATAATTTGTTTGGCTCTTACCATATGTTGCCTTGCATGGATATTAACACTGATATTAACCTCTTCTTGAGTGAAAGCTTCATTTCCCCAGCTACAGGGGACATACCTTTTTGTGTCAACTCCAGGAGTCAGTGTATATGCCCTATTACTTAGTAAGCAGTCTTGTAAACATTTGTTGAAAAATTAAAAATTAGAGAACATCCAAGTAATCATTTAAAAAATAAAACTTCAAGGGGATTTGTCAAATTATCAGAAGTTTTTTGTAACTTGAAAAATTAAATGTGTTTAAATGGTTAGTTTTAACAGCTCTAGGTTCACACTATCTGGGTTAAATCCTGTCTCTGTCACTACTGGTCACGTGACCCTGGACAAGTGGTTCACGCTGTGATGGTCTCAGTTTTCTCCTCCATGGCATGGAGACAGTAGCTTAAACATCACAGGATGGATGAGAGATTCCCTCCCTCCTTCCTTGCAAATATCTGAGCACAGGCAAGGTACCAGGCATTGTTCCATGCATTAGGGCTTAGAAACAAACGCACTTCTTCTCCCATAGAGCTTATGTTTTAATGGGAGAGACAAATAATAAACATGAATATAAACAACGTAACATCAAGAAAAATAGGGCAGGGTTAGAGGGCTGGAAAGGAGAAAAGGGGATATTTCAGGTGGCATCACCAGGGAAGAACTCTATGACATGGTAATAATATAGCAGAGAGAAGAATCATGTGAAGGAGCTAGCCATGAACATCTGGGAGATGTGTGCTCAGTACCAGGCTAAGGAAGCATTTAAAGCACTTGACAAATGAAAGCTATTACTAGTAATACTAGTGGGCTAATTTAGTAATATTACTAAAGACATGGAAGTTGGCTAAAAAGTTTGTGTAATAAATCTCGATTTCTGACCATATGGTTTAGACCATACGGCAAGTTGCTGTGAGTTCAGCTGGGTTGTTCACGGTTTTAGCTCACACCTTCTGTGGCATCGCCTGTGGTGTGGCAGCACTGTGGAAATGACCGCATGAGGGGACAGGTCTGTGCACATCTCTGAGAAGGCCCAGAAGGTCCAGCTAAATTTTATCACCTGCGGAGACTTTGGGGTCCCCTCTGGTTCACTGAACACCCCAGGTTGAACAGGAAAGCAGTGCTCTGCTGACACGTGGCTTGCCAGGCTCAGTGACTCAAGAGATGGGAGGTCCTGTCACTTCCTAATAAATGTAACACAAATTCCCCCAAACAGAAGTTGTGTGGTAGAAATCATGACATAAAGCAAACAAATGTGTTTTAGTTTAGTGACTGTAGGTCCACAGACACTGTGTTTTGATCATCAGTATTTGGAATACCTTTCTAGTGGTGAAGGTCAGAGGCTAATTTTTCATTTAAATGGTTGTTAAAAAGGCCAGCTGAGCAGTTCTGGTAGCAGAAGTAGCCACCGCAGCAGTAACAAAAGCTTACATTTATGGCATTGGATTACCTCATCAAACTGTCATAACCACGAGAGAATACTAGCATCATTCTCATTGTATAGATGAGAAACTGAGGCTAAGTAATATGGCCAATGTCACATGGCGAATTAGCCATGGAAATGGGACCCAGTCCCTGAATGGTGATCCAATCATGATTTCCTGGTCAGATAAATTCTTCAGCCACACCTGCTAAGCAACAGATAATTTTTTTCTACCTTCCTCCTAACCATTTATTAGAAATAATAAATGTTCTTGGTATTGTTTATATTCTGCATTTTAATGCTTATTCATTCAGTAAAATAGAATATAGCTTCATTTGTAGAGGAGATGCCATATATATAATCTTCGTCTTCTGGCACTGTCTTGAGCTAGATTACAGTTGTTTATTTTTGGAATATTTCATATTGGAAAAAGTGTCAAGGAATTATATATGTCACATTTCAAAAGCCTTCATTATTAAATAAGAAAAATAAAAGTTTTTAGAAAACCTGTCATTCTTTCATTTAAGCCTGAAAACAACTTGATTATTAGATTACCACTTTAGAATCATTCTTTATCTATTGCGTAAAACTGTTACAAAAATCTAGAATGGTGTCTGTGAATTTGGCTAAATCAACAACTACTATGAAGTCCAACTACAGAGCCTGCTACTGCCTCATGCTTGTTTCAAATATGTAATAAACATGGGTAGTCAAATCCACCTTAATAGAGTGGTAAGAAATAATCGTCCCAACAAAGATAAGGCTACTGGAAGTCTTATTTTAATAGGCTAGAAGAATATAGAAGAAAAAATATATAATTGGAGGTATATCAGATTAACAGGGCAGAATACAGACTCTGAAGTTGCTGTTTCCTGTCCATTTTAATTCTAGAGTTCTTATTCTTTCTAATTAAAATTCTGTAGATGGAGAAGTTGTATGTTTCTAAGGAACTTGCAGTGAATGCTGTCTGCCAGCCATCTACAAACACCCCATAACCACACACAACCTGCCTGTCAGGAGAGCTAATGCAGACATCTCAGGGCACACCACATTTGTCACTGTGGCTAATATCAGAGATACGCAGCTCTTTTTTCTTAGCACACAAAAGCAAGATATGTAATTCAATGCTCAATTTACCCTTGTCTCACAGGAGATTTTTTCCCCGCTAATTGATAGAAATTAAGCCATTAATCAAGCCACTAGCCATCATTCAAACCAGAGAAGATGAATACAAACTTTCATCATAACCACCTTCCCCATTTTAGTGTTCATTAGCATTAATTTTTAATGCAATTATGCTATTCTTTTACGCTGAGCTCATAAATTACTGCTCTTTTGTTGCTGGCTGGCCTTGTAAAATCCAAACTAATGCTTTGTGCTCTGATCTTAAAGGCAATTACTAGGTTCTTCTATCTTTTATATCTTTGCATCCCAATAACCTTTATATATAACGAACACCCATGACTGACTATGCCTGTTTGTTATTTTAATGCCTCTATGTAAATCTCTGTGAATATCCAACCTATATATACACACATACACAGGCCACATACATTAAAAAATATAGATGTGAATACAAAAATAAGATCTCACAAATTCGTATTGTAGTTTAGGTTCAAGTAAATACTTCATCATGGCTTCTTATGATTAAAATGTAATGCATTATTATATTAAAGTTACAATTTTTATAATAAACTGGAGAAAGTAGGAACAGTGGCTGGCTATTATAAGCATTTACAAGTGCATATGTGGCATTAAGATGAATGAAATAAAGCTCAGTGGGAAAATGTCAGTAGTACTAGCGTTGGTGGCAGCCCAGTCACCTTTTGGAGCTGCACAGCTGCTGTCTACCCCAACACTATAGGGCACAGAATATCCAGGGGTCTTCTACCAAAAAGTAGTTTCGAACCATTAACTTCTTAAGATGCAAAGATGACGATGATCAGCTTGACTTCATCGTACGTTTCCTCTCATGGCTATTTATTAGGTTTCATCTTTAACGGGAAGTTACCCATGGATTTGATGTGGTGAGGCTTAATTCTACAAGGACTTGGTTTTCTGAACCAGGGTACTTGTTATGTCAGAATAAGTGGACAGTCTAAGCTCAAGTCTTTTGTGATCATTCCTTTATGATGTCTGAAGCAGATAGGCACCTAACATTTGTGCCTGAACAATAAAGTCGTCAGTATAACATCAGGAGTTCTAATATCCCTTCTTATAAGCATTTTGTGTTTGGGCTCATAAGCTTAGAGAAAATAGTCCATGGCTCCACATGCCTTTATTTCCCTGAACATATTGATGAAACTGCTGGGGTTCAGAAATAGGAATTGAAATTAATTTGCCCAATATGCATTTAGTGCCTATATATTTCAGGTGCTAGACTAGGTGCTAAGATTTTTGGTTAAAAATGAGTTACTTTTTGCCCTCACAGAGTCAGGAGCAAAATGGGACTTTTATTTAGAATTTTTTATCTGCAAGTAATTATGAGCTGGTAATTGCAGGATTTGTTGTATTTACAAGATGCTTTTGTATCCGTTATTTCACTTGATCCTGAAACAAAGATAACTTTTAGTAATAAATGATATCCTCATTTTTCAAATTAGGTATCTGATACTCTCATAATTTAAGAGATACCATAAGAAGCAGAATTGGGATACAAAGCCAAGTCTTTGGACTTCAAATTCTGCATGCTTCCTATTGCAATAAGTATGTCCTTAGCCTTTCAATCTCTGATAACCATACATGATGAATAGTTATGATTGTTTCTGCTTATTTTAAACACTTATCAAATTTATACCAATTTTTATCTTTTAAATGGAGATGTGGTAGGGAGAATGTAGTGGATAGTAGAAGATACTAATTTCTCTTTCTTAAAAGAAGAGTATCAGGTTTGAAGAAACCACTAAATACTTCAAATTGTAATTTTAAAATTAGCTTTTTTGAGGTATAATTTATGTAGAATAACTACACTCACTGAAGTATACAAATCAATGAGTTCTGACATATGTATACACTTGTGTAACCAATACCACGATCCAGATATAGAATATTTCTATCACCACTAAAAATTTCTTTGTGCCTCTCTGTGGTCAAGTTCGATCTGTACTCTGACCCCAAATAATCACAGGTCTGCTTTCTTCATTTTCTACAATTTCATGTAAATGGTACACTCTTTCATGTCTGATGTCTTTCACACAGCATATTTTTGTGATCGCTCCATGTTGTTGAGTAGCTGTTGTTTGTTCTTTCTTTTACTGGTAGAGTTCTATTATATGAATACCCACAATTTGTTTATCCATTCACATCTTGATGGACACTGGGTTGTTTCTAGTTTCTGGCTTTTGAGAATGAAGTTGCTATAATATTTATGTACAAATTTCTGTGTGGATATGTATTTTCACTTTTTGGGGTAAATATTTAGTAGTGGAATGAATGGCTGAGTTATACGGTAGGTTTGCATTTTCTCTGATGATTAATGATGCTGAGCATTTGTTAATGAACTGTTGTCCATTCACTTCTTTTTAAAAATGTGTGCTTTTTAAAAATCTTTTGTTCATTGTTTAGCTGTTTGTTTTCTTATTATTGAATTATAAGAGTTCTTCAGGTACTGAATATATATCCTTTGCCCATAGGCATTGTCGATATTTTCTCCCATTTGGTGACTTGCCTTTTGGTTCTTAATGGATCTACCAAAGAGCAAAAACATTAAATACAAAAAAATCCAACTTATTATATTAAACGATGGTTTGTGCTTTTGTGTCTGTCAAAGATATTTGCCTACCTGAAGCCTGAAAAGATTTTCTTCTATTTGTTGTGTAGTTTTAGTCTTCATATTTAGGTCTACAGTACATTTCAATCTAATTCTTATATATGGCGCAAGATAAGGGTCAATGTCTATTTTTCCCTTATGAGCATATTCAGTTTTTTCAGCATCATTTATTGAGAAGATTTTCCTTTCCCCACTGAATGGACTTGGTAGTTTTGCTGAAAATTAATTGGCCATATATATGAGGGTTGATTTCTGGCCTCTCTGTTCTGTTTATCTCTATTTCTATCCTCACAGTGTAATCCACAGTCTTGCTTACTATATTTTTATAGTAAGTCTTGAAATCATGGAGTGTAAATCATATGACTTGTTCTTTTCAAAAGCTGCTTTAATTATTCTCTTATTTGCATTTTATATAAAATTGATTTTTAGTAAGTAACTTTGCTTTTAACACTTTATATTGAATTTTAGCATAAGGATGAAAAGTGTAATATAATGAAATTCAATTTCAGGAATAAGTGGAAATGATTAATAAGATTAGAGAGTCTCCAAATATTAGTTTATTAGGTACAACATTTAAACGAAGGAAAGGAAACATTGCTAATTAATTAAATCAACTTTAAAAGTAGTTTTGGGAACTGATCAAGTTGTAAAAATGACATTTATTACAAATAAATATTGCTATTATAAATTTTATTTCTTCTGGTTTTAGAATAAAAAATTGAGCCACATTCATGTTACTTTATAAAGGAGTTGCCACATAAGATAACTATGGTTTAAATGACTAAAAAATATTGATGCCAAGTTTTTGTTTTGTTTTGATCAATAAATGTAGATTAGAAAATGTTGACAGAAAAACCAAAAGGGAGAATAAAAAATGACAGACTAATAGAAGAAGCAAATTTTCAGGGACTGTAAAGAACTAAGAGTGAGTGCATATGCTTAAGAGTCTGATCTACCTGGAGAAATTCTAACTGCCCTGGGAAGAGACCTGGCTGGGGTGTATAGATCTCAAGCCAAATGGAAGAACAATCTCTACTCCTCAAACTATCATTTAAGAAGCAACATACATATACGTCCTAAAATGAACCCTGAAGTCTGTAATTACAATCTCCTCTCTCTTTGGTTCGTCATTTTGCCCATTTTAAAAATCCTTATTACTGGTTTTCCCTTCAAGAAATGCAAATAAAATTCTTGGCTTTTAATCAAGAAAAGTCTTAAATGCCACATTATTTATAATATTAAAGTAGGATGGGCTCTGTGTGTTTATGTACGCTGAAATAGTTGGTCAAGCTGCATTAAGAAATAAATACGATTCTTATTTGGTTTAGGTTATTGAAGCTAACTTTGGACAGGCCTGACATCGCCTTGACAATGATGAAAATGATATGCTAGAGCTATGAATAATATGCATTGCTATGTAATTTTTTCAATTAAAATATTCTGGTGAGATAGCCTAATGATTTGACATTTTAAATTCTACCTTAAGAAAAAGAGGGTAGCAAACATTTAAATTGGAAATCTTATATTAATAACAATCATAGCCTTATAAAAATGAAAAAAAGTTTCCATATTTTCATCTGTTTCCAAAACATTATGATATCAATAAAGCAAATCATACCTGATTCCCATATTTGCCATATTTTAAAATTTATTGGGGTGACATGGTTAGTAAAATTTTATGTTTCAAATGTACAATTATATAATACATCATCTACATAATGCATTGTTTTTACCACCAGAATTAGTTCTCCTTCTATTATCATATTTGCCATATTAAACTGAGACATATGTAGAGCCTTTTACATATGATGAGGATCAGAGTATAAACAAAGAAATATCAAAGATGAGTGAATAAAGAAGCTGTGGTACATATACACAATGGAATATTACTCAGCTATAAGAAAAGATGAAATAGGGGCATCTGTGACAAAATGGCTGGACCTTGAGATCATCATGCTTAGTGAAATAAGCCAGACAGAAAAAATTAAGAACATATGACTTTACTCATATGTGGAATAAATAACTGCAAGCAACAAAGAAACAAAAACTTGTAGACACAGTCAATAGTTTAGTGGTTACCTGAGGGTAAAGGGCGGGGAATGGAGGAGAAGGGACAGGGATTCAATTAGATGGTGATGGAAAGAGACCTGATTCTGGGTAGTGAACACATAATGCAACACATAGTGGAATTGTACATGAAGAACCTATGTAATTTTTGCTAACCAATGTCATCCCAATAAATTTAACAATAAAATAAAACAAAACAAGAAACAAAGTATACACATTTTAAGAAAGGAAAAAACTGTATTAAAATTGTAAACTTCAATATATACCAATAACAAAAGATGAATACAAGTCACATTTGACTTCTGCAATTACAAGAGGTGCTCAAAGTGGTTACCATCAGTATTTACGTAATACAGAGGTAACATCTCTTAAAATGTGTACACATTATTTTGGCACCCTGGATATAAAGTCACTGAAAAGAAAAAGAAACAAAGGAATTAACAAATGAGAAATGAGATACATATTTTAGTTCATTCCTCTGTGACTTTGAGAGAAATCAGCTATAGGAACACATGAATATTAATCATTCGTTTCTAATAGTGTTTTTTCATGACAGATACAATGCTTTAAGTCATTAAGGTGCAAAATAATAGGCAAGTTCAGCTCTATTTACAGGGGATTAAGTGACTGAAAATTACTACTCTAAGTTTTAGCTTCTCAACTAACTATACTATATCTTAAGCATGTCTTCCCATTAAATATCTGTCTTTTCTTCTGAGTGAAGATATGGTATCTACTAAAGTACAATATACTCTCTGGATGAAGGAAGCACTTTAGCAGAGAGCAGTTTATTGTTCCATAGAAAAGAACAGAACCCTGCAGGACTGGTAAGTTTAGAGAAAGGAAAAAATCCAGGACATAAGGAACTGATGATGGAAATATCAGGATTGTGTGGGAGCTAATCCCTAGGACTAAAGTAGGACAAGGGGTTCTGAAGACATGAGCAAAAGGGGCAGGAAATAAAAGGAAAGGGAGATGATGACAGAATATTTGCAACAGTTCGGAGCTGCCCATGCAGATCTGCCAGAGTGGGAGGACAGTGGCTCCAGGGGATAATCTCTAACCACAGGAATGTAATTCCTGAGCAACCCATTCTTCACACATTTTAATTCTATGTGTTAAGAATGATGTATCCATATCAACTACCAATGTGTGACTGGTGTTCTAAAGACCTGTGATCTTGGGGAATGGGGAAATGGCAGTGCTAGTGGCAATCACTCTAGCTATGTTGAATATAAGTAAATGTTGAGTAAAAAAAAAATAAAAATTATACAAATAAAATTCTATTGCATGAATAGTAAGATTGATTAAAAATATAAATTTTATATATGTACATATACGCATACATGCATAAACACTTACAGGCTTACTTAAACTCATTTAATAAAACCAAACTGGTATCATATAACAGTATAGTACTAAAAATATAATAAACCTTTAATAATGAAACCACTGCAAATCCACAATTAATTTAAAACATTTCAAGAAGAGTTTTTACAGGCTGACTGAGGGTTTGATCTTGGCAGCCAGATGGACACAGGAGGTCAATAATCCAGAAGCAGCGAGACAGTGATTAGTCAGACAGTAAAACAAGTCCCTGGAAGCAATGACTGTCCAACACGTCAGAAAGCCATTTGACTAAAAGAGTCAGAAAATGGATTTAGAAGGTAAGTTTCAGTGTCTCCCTGCTGCCTCCTTTCTAAAAATCTTTTTTAGTAAACATATTTACAAAGCCAGTGCCTACTTCTAACTATAATTACTCACTGTAAAATGTCTTTGTTCAAAAGTGACAACTGAAGGAAGGTTCTTTTAAACGAGACAAGTATACTTGTTCTATTTGCTGATTACAAAGGCGAACATATTTATTTCTTTGTGTCTATTCAGTCTGCGACACTGCAAAGCTGTAAGCTCTAAGAGAATATGATCGGGTTTAAAAGGTTATCAACCATCCTACAAATTTCTTCTACAAAATAGCAATGGGCCAAATCAGCATGAATTAGGGAATCAAATGTGTGGTAGGCTAACAAGAACAAGTGCTTGGATCATATTAAGCATTCACAAAGAAATCTAGTAGGTATTTGCTGAATGATGAGCTGAACATAGGCTATTGTTGGTAAAGAATAAGGCATTCCTTTAGAGGGGAGGGAAGCTCCTTGAGGATTCTTTCTCCCCCTCTCCCTTACTTTATTTTTGGGAAAATGGCAGATATTTATTGCTTTCAAGTACTTAAAAGCTACTTTTTACTGTCCCTGAAGCTACAAAATGACGACCTTTACAGGAGCAGGATTCTATTTCTATTTCTTCTCCCATCCATCATTCAATAGAAGTGACCACTTCCCTCATCCTTGAAACCTTCCATCTGACACCACATTCCTGGTTTTCTTTCTCCTCACTGGTCACAATTCCTCATTTTCCTATACTGGCCCTTCTAAATGTTAGGGTGTTTTAACACTCAGTCTGGGCCCCTTCCTCTTCTCTATTTTTAATCTCTCCCAAGTTGACCTATAGCTACAAATACCACCTATATGTTGATGACCCTTAAACTTTTACATCTAGTCTTTGACGTCTTTATCAAACTCTAGGTCTTGATTTTTATCTCTTATCCCCTAAACTTAAACTATCACTTTTCATTGGCTTCCTATCGCATTGAAAATAAAGTTCAAACTCCTTATCTTATTTACAAAACCCTACATGATCTGGCTCCTATTAAACTCTTCAACTAAATCTCCAACATTTGACCCAGCTACACTGGCCTTCTTGGTTGTTCTTAACTATTCTAAACTTTCTTCCTTCCTAGGATATTTACAGAAGGCATTCTCTCCATCTAGAATGCTCTTTGCATGGCAAATCCCTTCTTATTTTTCAGATTTAGTTTAAATGCCAGTTCCTCAGGGAGGCCTTCCCAGAGCACTCAGTCTAAAGTTGCCACTTGCCACTCTCTAGCACAGGGGTGTCCAAACTTTTGGCTTCTCTGGGCCACACCGGAAGAATCGTCGTAGGCCACACATCAAACACACTAACACTAACAATAGTTGATGATCCATGCATAACTTTCATAATGTTTTAAGAAAGTTGACGAATTTGTGTTGGGATGTATCCAAAGCTGTCATGGGCCACATGTGGCCCATGGGCCACAGGTTCGACAAGCTTGTTCTAGCAAATCAAGAGAGAGAGGCTATTTTAGAAGTCTAGGCAAGAAATGATGACTACCCAGATCATGGGTAGCAGAGAAGATGGAGACATATTTTAGATGAAGAATAAACAAGAATTTTGTTGAGGGTGAGGGAAAGAGGGGAATAAAGCTGACTTCGAGTTTCTGGATCAAGTAACTAGATATGTAGTGCCATTTACTAAGCTGAAGACTTTTGGGTGGAATTAAGAATTCAGTTTTAAAGATGATGATTTTGAGATGTTTGCATTGATGTAAATTTATAAGTAATTAGCAAACACAAGGAATTTATTCCAATGGAAAAATGATAAATTCACCTAAAGAGAATAATTATGGAGATAGAAAAGAAAAAAAAGAAAAAAGAACTGAGTTCCAGAGAAAGCCAACATTTGAAAATTTGGTAGAAGGAAAAGATAGAGCTGGCCAGAACTGGCAGGAAAATCAGATACTTATTATGTCATATAAAGTGAAAAGTGGGGTGTTTCAAAAAAAATGGTGTGATGAATTGTGCTGAATGCTGCTACAAGGCTGAAAACCCCACTTGATTTGACAAATGAGAGTACTGATGACTTAGAAAACAGCAGCGTTAATGTAGTGATATGGTAAGTCACGGTGGAGAGAGATGATGTTTAAATTAAAGCTTCTGTTTCCTAGATAATGGAGGTTAAGAATCCCTAAATCAGGGATGTCCAATCTTTTGGCTTCCCCAGGCCACACCGAAGAAGAAAAACTGTCATGGGCCACAGATAAAATACACTAACACTAATGACAGCTGATGAACTGAACAAAAAGGTCATAAAAAAAATCTCATAATGTTTTAAGAAAGTCACAAATTTATGTTGGGTCGCATTCTAAGCCGTCCTGGGCTGCCCGTGGGCCGTGGGTTGGACAAGTTTGCTCTAAATGACACTTCTGTTGACTTCAACAACAAATAATGCTGGATAAAATATTTTTGTTTGTTTGTTTTTTTTGTATGTGGGTAGTTTCCTGGCTGGGAATCGAACCCAGGCCACAGTGTTGACAGCGCCAGCGCCGAAGCCTTAAGCCACTACACCACCAGAGAACTCCAGGATAAAATATTTTTAAAAATCAAATAAAATGTATTCTAAGATCACAGGAAGTAAGGAATCCACGAAAGTCCAAAATAAAGTGAGTAAGTCTTAGTCCTCTAGCTCATAAAGAAATGAATCATTCGCAAAAGTTCTCCTATAAACACTAGGCTCTGAAGAATTTTTCAGAAAGGTTCTACCAAACCTTCAAGGAAAAGATAATTTTGATGTTACACAAACTGACTTCCGAACTCATTTGAGCAGGCCAGCACATATTTGCTTCCAAAACCAGTTAAGAACAGTACAAAAAAGAAAAAGGTGTTTACACAAATCATGAGTGCTCACACAAAAAGGGTAAAAGAGTAAAAAAAAAAAAGTATAGGATGGCTGGATACTTTCCGGACAGCCTCTGTCTCTCTCTCTCTCTCTCTCTCTCTCTCTCTCTCTCTATATATATATATATATATATATACACACACACACACACACACACATACACACACGCACAATGTACACACATATATACATACACACATTTTTACACAAATATGTACATTTAATTTATATATAAATAAATGAAATAAAAACATATAAAAAAAAGAAAATACACCATAATCATGTTGTATTAGTATAGACCGCAGATTTGGTTCAACATTATAAAATATGTTAGTGTCACTAAGTCATAACATTGTCTAATTAAAGGAGTAAACTAAACCCAAAAATTAAGTCCTTTAACAAAATTCAACATTTGAGATTAAAAACAAAGTATAGAAAAAGGAAATATCTCTAATCTGAACATGTAAATTTACTCCTTTCCCATGCAAAAAACCCCCCAAATCAACCCCAATCGAAAAAAGGCAAATGTCATACTTAATGATATAACAATTGAAAAGGAAGAAACAAAAGATAACTATTAATAAATAATATGATTGTCCATATTGAAAACCCAAAAGTATCTACAGATAATTTATCAGTTAGGTACAAAATCAATGTTTAAGAGTCAAATGCATGTGTGTATATCAAGCAGGAGCAGAAAATATAATTTTAAAAAGATACCATTTTTAATAGCATAAAAATATTAATAATTTAAGAATAAAAGCAACAAATGATGTGCTAGTCTGTTAGGGAAAAGTTTATTAACAGACACTATAAAAGAACTAAGCAACTATGCAGAGTGATATCAGGTTCAAGGACAGAAAGACACAATATCATAAACACATCAGTTTACAATGTCATAAAGATATCATTTCTTACCAAATCAATCTATAGATGCAATATAATTTCAAAAAAAAATCCCTGTATATCAACTGGACAATTTGCTTATCTAATTTAGTGAATCTCAAAAAAATTCATTCTCAAATTTATATGGGAAAGCAAAGATTAAAAAAAAAAAACTAACGTAGAAGAAAAATGAGGTGAGTGACCTGTTTTACCAGGTATCAAAACTTATTATAAAGCTAATAATTAATATGTGTACTGTTAGTTTAGGGATAAATAAATTGACTGACACAATAGGACAGAGAGGCCAGTAACAGTCTACACATATTGGGAAATCTGGTTGATAAAGGAGCTGGCATTGCAGGTTAGTAGGGAAAAAGGTGTATTCAATAAATGATATTGGGATAAATAGTTATCCTTATGAAAAAAAGAATTGGATTCCCATAATGTACCATATACAAAAATCAATTCCAGTGTGTTCAAGATTTAACTGTGAAAGTCAAATATTTAGAATACAATATGCTTGGGGACCTTGAAACAGGAAAGGATTTCTGAAACAGGACAAAAAGTATAAAAAAAAATAAAAGAAAGAACTGATATATTTGAAAATATAAAAATTAAGGCCCATCAAGAGAAGATATCTGCAACACATAATTAATTGAGAAATATTTAGTGAAAGATAAAACCAATAGAAAAATGTATTAAAAACTTAATGGGCATGTTGCATGAAAAATGACCAATGACCAATACATACATGAGAAGATACTCAATTCTATTAGAAATCTTGGAAATGCTCATTCAAACCAAGGTCAGATACATTTTATGCTCATTACATTGTGGCAATAAAAACACACATCAGCAACAATAAAAAAGTCTGCAAATATCAAGTATGGCAAGGATGTGAAGCAACCCAGAAATGTTATTCAATATTTGTGTGTGTGTAAAGATTGGCACCAATCACTGTAGAAACAATCTGACACTATCTGGTAGAGCTGTAGACCTGTCTACCTTGTATCTCAGCTATTGCACTCCTAGGTTATATATATGATCTCCTTGAGAAACTCTTGCACATGTGCCCCAGGAGAGAGGTACTAGAATGTTTATTTTAGCAATATTTGTAATAGCAAAAAATAGGAAACAACCCAAATGTCCATCAACAGGAGAATGAATAAATTTTGCTTTATTCAGAAAACTGAACAGTTTACAACAGTGAAAATCAATAAATCACAACTATAGGCATTACTATGGATGTAAATCATAACATTAAACAGAAAAGGAAAGCAGGCCATAAATCATACACCATTTCTTCATTTATTAAAATTTAAAATGCATCTAAAGCTAAATGTTATATTATTGGGAATATACACAAATGTGGTGAAATCATACAGAGAAGCAAGAGAGTAACAGGCAAAAAGTTCAGGGCAGATAAGATTACAGAACAATGTAGAACAATTTTCCCTGTTCCATTATCTCAAGGAGGGAGATCGTGTGCAGGTGGCTGTATTATTGCTATTTTTATACATTTTATATATGCTATATAGAGGCTTTTGAATACATTTCCTACTTAATAAAAACAGTTAAAGAGTGGATAAGAGCAACAAATGTTGCTGAAACAAATGGATATCCAACTGCAAAAAGAATGCAGTTGAACCCTTTCCTTAGATCGTACACAAAAAATGAACTCAAAATGGAGCATACAGCTAAATGTAAGACCTAAAACTGTAATAGTCTTAGAGGAAAATGTAGTAGTAAATTTTTGAGACCTTGGGATAGGCAAAGTCTTCTTAGATGGAACACCAAAAGTACAAGTGACGTAAGATCAAGTAAATAAATGGTGCTTCATCAAAATGAAAAACTTTTGTGCTTCAAAGAATGATATTTAAAAAGTAAAAAGACAATCAAAAGAATAGAAGAAAATATTTGTAAATCATACATTTGATAAGGGTTGACTATCTAGACTATATATGAAAAAAAACTTTAACAGTATATAAATACACAAACCAGTAAGAAGTGAGCAAAGGATCTGTTCAACATCATTAGCCATCAGGGAAATATACACCAAAACTACGAGCTATCATTTTATATGCTTTAGGATGGCTATAATAAAAAGGACAGTCACAAGTTTTATTGAGGATATGGACAGACTGGAATTTCATACATTGCTGGTGGGAATAAAAAATGAGGCAGCCACTTTGGAAAAACAGCCTGGCAGGTCCCTCCCATCAGTGGTTAACACAGAGTTACCACATGACCCAGCAACTGTATTTTAGGTGTATACCCAGAAAAAATGGAAACATAAATTCGTACAAAAACTTGCAGATGAATGTTCATGGCAACCTCATTTATAATAAGCAAAAAGGAAACAAATCAAATGTCCATCAAAGGATGAATGAATAAATGAAATGTGGTAGATTCATACAATGGAATATTATTCAGCCATAAAAAGAATGAAAACTGATATATGCTACAACATGAATGAACCTTGAAAAGATCATGCTAAGTGAATGAAGCCAGTCACAAAACACCCTATACTGATTGATTTCATCTACATTAAATGTCCAGAATAGGCAAATTGTACAGCCTACTACTTGGGGGTGAGAATGGGATGAGAAGTGACTACTAATGGATACATGTTTTTTTTTTTTTTTGAGATCATGAAAAGTGTTCTAAAATTGACTAGGTGATGACTGCATAACCCTTTAAATATATCACAACTAGTGAACTATAATATAAGTGAATGAATTACATGGCGCATGAATTATATTTCAGAAGAGCTGGTACATTTTCAAACAAAGTGAACAGGAGGTAAAGTAGTGGTAACCAAATTTGTAGAAAGAATCTGGCTGTGAAGGCAAACAGAGGGTACTTTAGGGAGATCCTAGCGCATGCTTGTTTCGTATTACCAAATGATACAGAAGGCAGGGAGGGAGCAACAATGCTGGAAGGAAAGGCGATCATCCCAGGATGAGAGCAGCTGATAACGCGAGAGGGGCCTGGGAACAGTACTGGAGAAAATTATCACTCATGGAGGAGTGAGGGAGGAAAGGATGAGAGTGAATTCCAGCTGGTTACAGATGTGCAGGTGGCAAGATGAGCAGGTTCTAGTCGGCTGGATTCTATTTTGTCAATGAAGTATAAGGTAGGTCTTCACCTGACCATGAGCAGAGAGAAGAGGGTGTGGTAGGTTTGAAGAAAAAGAAGAGATGACAGGTGACTTGGGACAGTGAGAAATACAATGGGATGGGTGGGTAGTTTGGCATATCCACTTGAGGTTTATGATGATGACAATAAAAGAGAAACCAGTCACCCAGTAAATGGCAGAGCTAGGATTTGTAGTCAGATCTCTGAGTGTAAGGCCATGTTTCATCTCCTATAGCATACTTCCGGGACAGAGTGTCAGTGTTATATATTAAAGAATCAATTATGAATCTTATGTCACAAAATATTCAGAGTCATTTTTCCATGAGTACTTACTAAAAAATCTGAGGATTATTGGGGGGTATCAAAGATATCATCCAACATTAACAATATTTTATATAAATAGTCCTTTTGTTTTTATCACACATTGGTATAAATCATTATTTTCCAACTTTAATTTTGCAAAGTATAGTGTTCTTAACATATTACGAAAAGTGAGTGAGGGTGGTGCCCAAGCACCAGGTGGTAATGTCTGCGGTGAGGACAACCACGTGAACATCACTGAGCGGATAGATGAGGACAACCAAGTGAACACCACTGAGCGGATGTTAGCTCACCGATGATACTTCTGCCTAGAGAACGTTACAGAGTTGAAATCAAGTGGAAGGCTATCACTGTAGTTACTTCCTCCATGAAGCCTTCACAGATTATTTGAATAATATCTCCTATGCTATAGAGACCCTAGGGAAATGTGCCCACCCACCCTCTGCTAAAAGCGGCTGTAGACACTGACGGCAACTGCAGATGACCTGTAAGAGCTTCCTCCTCGCCTGTGGTGTATAGTCAATGAGGGAAGATCAGTTAATCATTTTCAGTTAAATGTCACTGACTCACAGTGGGAAAAAATAGAATATATTAAGTAAGCAGATCATATATATCTACCTATATGAAGAATAGAACATACCTGGATAGAAATATAAAATATCCCATCTACATGTACTTTAAAAGAAGAAGTGGGAAACAAAATGAAATTTATTAAGTATGACAAATATTCATTAAGTATCACAAATATAACACAGACTTTAGTTATATATGTATTAAGGAGAGTTAAGGAAAATTAGGGGTACAGGAGAAACAGATACAGAAAGCGAGAGGATGGGGAGTAAATGGATATGAAGAGACACAAAAAAAGGCATGAAAAATAAATAAAGAAAGAAAAAGGTGAAAGAGAGGAGAAGGGAAACAGGATGGGGAGAGACAGGGATCGCTGGCCCTGTGACAAGGTGTCAGATGATCGAGCCATGCACAGCCTGGTTATCACAGCCCTGAAGTTGGCTGAAGCTTGCAGAAGCAAAGTCCAAACCAATTAAAAACCCCTCACTGAAAGGCTAATATTTAAAACAAATGAAACGAAAGCCCAAGAACTAACACAAAAAACCTTAATGTCCTAGATTAAAAACTGAGATACAAGAATTATAAAAACTTTTTGGTTAAAACATGAAAACTAGCATTCTTTTCATTTTTCCTCCCCCACGCCTACCGACCTTTTTCTGAACAGAGCATAATCCTAATCGTGCTACAAAGCAACAACAGTCCCATTTTATTTCATACACAAAGAAAGCCATCTACTTTCATCAAGCAACATTAATTACTCTTATGGAATTTCAAGGTGCTGCTACTCAAATGCTGTTTTTCAAACATACATTCATGGTATCATTTCTCCGGGTAAATTCCTAACCTAATTTCTGGATTTCACTTTGTTTGTTAAGGAAGGGTTTACAAATCTCTGCATAATAAGGCTTCTGTACTTGGAGCGCACCATTTCCCTACATGAATCACCAGGTTTCAGCCCTGCTAAACTCCACTCAGTTCTCAGGTATTTGAGAAACGGTGCTCTCTTGGCCTAGGTTTCACAAATGCTGTGCCTGCTACCTGGAACATTCCTATCCTTTCTTCCTTTCATTTACATAACTCTTACTTGTTCTTGAATCCTCAGCTTGGAATTTACCTTTCCAGAAATTTTCCCTTGCCCTGTAAGTCTGGTTAGGAATCCTTCTATGAACTTGCAGAGCATGCAAGACTTCTTTCCCAGTTCTTATCTGAGGCTGGAATGTCTATTATCTAGTCTTCATGATGTTTATTTTACTTCTGCACAATTCAGCTCAGATACCATTCCCTATGAAGCCTTACCAAATCCCTACTGATCAGTTAATTGTTTGTTTGAATCCCCAATGTGGCATTTATTTAATTGTCCTTATATTATAGTTGGATACATTTTCTCCCTGACTAGCTGATATACTAAAAAAAAATAGCTAAAATACATGTACTCCCATAGTACTTAGCACAGGGAAGGAATTCAGTAAGTGTAAACTGGCTGAGGGAATAAACTAGATAAAATTAATCCCAGGTTGGAAGCTGACTTGAGAACTACAGCCCTGATTAAACCAAGACAGGGTTAATCCAGGAATGGTATCTCCTAGTGGAAGGCACTTCCAATTGGGTGGAAAGATTACAAATTATAAGCAATACGAATTCCCTAAGACAAAAGACTGCTTCATGAAAAAGTGCTGTAGTAGCTGTATAAAGTCATAAATAAAATAGTATATTATGAAAAATTTCTGGCAGTGACCTGGTAATAGATTTTGACTGAATTGATTACTCACTGACAGTACTCAACAGTCTTGCAAATGCATCAACTATGTAATGAACAGCTATTAAGTTTATTGATTTTCTGATTTCCATTGATAGCCAACAGGGCAAAGCTACACATCAATATTTGTGTTGGTAATACCCAAGAGCTAACAATTTTGACAAATGAAAACCTCAAAAGTCTAAACAGTCCAAATTAATGGAAATTTGAAGGCTAAACCTCAGAATTCAAATGAAATACCTAACGAATGAATCTAATACATTTAAATAACTCAGTGAAGTCAATGTTGATCATTTTTCTCCTCCAACAAACTTGTAAGGTTTTCTTTATCCTAATGATGGGATAATTTCCTAATAGGTATGCTCTCTATTTCCTCCCACAGCCAAGATTTAGAAGTTGTACAGCCTCCAGCTAACACTTGGATAAACTTTACTAAGTATTGTCATAGTTAGTTCTTACTATACAAAATCCCTGTGAGACAGGCGTTGTTTTCTTTATTTTTACAGGAAGAACTGAAGTTCAGTGTGATTAAGTGATATGGCCAAGTAAGTGTAAATGTCAGTATGTGCAGTTAGGTCTTTCAATTAAAAAATAACTTAAATAGTAAAGGACCAGTTCACCCTTCCACTCCCAAAACAATTTTTCACTGCATGTTACCTTACGTTTGTTGACTGACTAAACCATTACTGATTTTTACAGTATAAAATCTACTTTGGAAGGCAGCTATTCTCATCACTACACCACAAATGCCGCTCTATAAAATGTTTCACTTTCTGCTTTTTCATTCCTACTTAACAATTTCTCACAATGCCACAGACCATCTCTGGCAAAGGATGATACATTTTCAGAAGACTCAGGCTATCTGAGTGAATGCTTTCATGGGTCCCTGCTACTCTTTTACTACCTTAAAGGTCTATTCCAGTGGTTCTCAAAACATGGCATCAGTGTCACCTGGAAATTAGTTAGAAAAGCAATTGTCAGTCCCCACCCCTGACCTACTGATTGGAAACTCTGGGAGTGGTACAATAAACTTCCAGGTGATTTAGGGGCACACTAAACTATACTTTGTCTATATAACATATATATGTGTGTGTGTAGATACGTACCATATACAGGTGTATAATTATATTTTGCATTATATTTTTAATTATATCATAGTATTAGAATTATTTTCTTATGATGTTGCTTTAAGCCAGAAGTCAGCAAAATATTTCTAGAAAGAGCCAGACAGTGTTAGGCTTTGCAGCCTGTGTTGTAACTAACAGATTCTGCTGTTGTAGCACAAAAGCAGCCATAGACAATATGTAAACAACAAGTATGCCTTTTGTTCCAATAGTTCTTTATTTACAAAACCAGGTGGTGGGCTAGATTTGGCAGGTCAGCTGTAATGTGCTGACCTCTGATTTAAGCTGTCATTAAAACACAATTCCATTACCTGAGCTTCCTGAGTGACTGAGGGCAGTGTGTGCATAATCAGGAACCAAACGTTTCATGAATAATTCACACTGGAGAAATTGCTTTATAAGAATGAAATACACATAATGTGATAAATTAAGATTATTTATATTCCTTTAAAGGCATCCACAGAATTAAATTTCAAAGACTGGAGTTTTTTGAGGGGAAAGATCTTAGAAGTACCTGTTTGTGCCCAATAAGGTGTTATGTACTTACTCGCATTCATTAATATCTGTTGATTTACTGTCTAGTGGGCTTTGTGACAACAGAAACATTTGTACTTTGTCAACTGTTTAGAGCCAAGTTTATTCTTTTTCAGGCACTGACAAAAGATTAAAAAAAAAAAATCAAAGGTTTGGGGTATACAAGTGAACTGAGTTTGAATCCTAGTTCTTGTCATATTAGCAGTATCACTACAGGAAAATTATTCAACCTTTCCAAGACTCAGTTTCCTTACCTGTAAAATGTTATCTACCATAGCAGATTCTTAGGAGCATAAAACTAAATGAGAGAACACAGATTAGGCACAGTGCTTGGTATATAATAGGTTTCTTGGCTGCGATTGGGCCACCTTGCTCCTCTGTTCGCTAAGCCCTCAGAATACAAAGTAGTTCAATATTTCCCTAACTGTATTCAAAATAAAAGGGAGAATATTATATTATTGAAGTGATAACATAATTTCAAGAATTGTATTGTTGAACCTTTTAAACACCCTCCCCAGCGATTTTTAAAACCTCAAGCATGATTTTCATTCTAGTCTTAAATCTTTCTTAATATGACTTCCCTGGATAGATCAAAATATCTATTTTATCTAGTTTGGTCCATGTATGATACATTTCTTTAAAACAGAGCGACTTGGAAGCAGGGGACAAATAATACTTCCTATATTCTCTGCTCAGATGTCTCTTTCCCTTTTCACCCCACAACAGAAAACAAAAGTCAACCTCAAAACACGAAAACAGGCTCTGACTAAAAGGGCTTCAAAGGCTTCTACTCCTGGGCAGGGAGAATGACAGTTTGTTGGGGCCTCCGATGCAAGGTACTCACTCTTCAATTGCTTAGTTGTGAACAATGACCTACAGGTTCAGCTCAGTAGGTGATGATTACGGCTTCTCGCAGCATTTGTTAAAAGGAATTTAACAAGTCTTACTTTACTTCAATATGCTTCCCAGAATTCCCCGACTCTGCTGAAAATAAATGAAGGTGTACACTATTTTAAGCCCCCTGGAGTCAGGTCAGCGAACCACTGAGTAGAACGAATTAACATAAAATACTAGATCGCCTCTTTCTGCCTATTACTATAGTAAGGCTTGTTCCTCCAGAAGGAGTTTTCCTGATAGAAATGGCCATTTTATTTATTTTTAAACAAGGTGACATTTTGGGCTTCTTTTGCTGAACCATAGTCTTAGAAACACTTTCCTCCCCTTGACCTGGTTTTGCTTTTTCCTCGTCACTAGTGCACATTTCTGATGAGTTGGGGGTGGGAAGGTTGGGTGGGGTTGTTGAGGTGGGGGTGGAGATGAGGGAAAATGAACTAATTCTTAGTTGTAAAGACAGCAATGAGATGGCTGAACTACACATGATCTTTAAGATGACTCACACTATTATTTTATGACTTTACTTATTTCTAAAGGCAAAGACAGGAAACAAAATGGCATAAGAGAAAATACTAACTTGACAAGTATCTGAGACAGAAGTCATTTAAGCAGAACTTAGTGGCAATTTATAGGAAGAAGAGAAAGGAAAAATACCAAGAAAACCTCACCGCCCCCAGCCTACTGCTGGAGAATGGCTGACCTGCGGCAGAACGCGTTTCGATCTATTTCCCACGCCACCTGCAGCTATCTAGAGAGCCTTCGGTAACGAAAACAGCCTAAGGGTAGTTCTGGCCACATTGGTTGAAAATTGTCCAATCTCAGAATGAGAGTACTATTTAACTAAAATATATATTATGACTTTAAAACTACTAAAGTTATTACTTAACACACTGTTAGGAAAGGCTTATGTTAGATAGAACTTAAAAGTTTAACAAAAAATTAAATAAATGAGACTGAGATATGACCAACTCTTCAACAGATCAACATAGCACCCCGATTTTTCACATATTCTACAAAGGCAAAACTTCTGGATAAAGAACATAACATCATTCTACTGAGAATGTTCCAATGAGTATCACCGGATGTCAAAAGTACGAAAGATTTTCACTGTTGGTATGTTCTGTGATCACACATAAAAATTACATTGAATTACCTTTTGCTTTTACTATTCTGGCATATAATTTGATAACCAAAGCTGACAGTATTTGTCCAATAATATTAAACTGTTATACATTCAAAAGGGTGACCAAATCTAACTAAAATTTTAGGTTAAAGTCCCCCTTTAGGAATTATCAATCAATTATGCAATTTTAACAAGGTCAATTATATTGAAACCCTTAACATTCTTCATTTGGGATCTAAAGAGCCTTATGTACTTAGGCAAAACAACAAACAAAATAAAATCCCAAAATAAACAAACAAAATGGCACTCGCATAATCCTGGATAACTTTTTAGAAATTATCTGTATTATCTGACTGTGAATGCCAGTTTAATTTTCCACAAAGCTAATGTAGGTACCTACATTGAGAACACTTCTCATTTTTATACCTGCCAAATTATAAAAAAAGTCTTTATTGGGCAAAGAAGCATTCAGTGAGAGTGCCGCTATAGCTATTATTTTATTTCTTCTAGAGTTCTTTCTTCAGGCCTGTTTCCTAGCAGACAACAGGAAATGAGATATCTATTACATAAATCGCAGAAATGGGAAAACCCTGATAAAATTACCAGTTTCAGTTGACCTCAAAATAGGGCAGCAAAAGATAATAATTGAAAGCAAAAGTTGAATATAATTTAATGTACTGACCTTACTTATTAGAATAATAAATGATGTTTGCACTCCCCCCACAAATTATTAGAGAAGTTTGTCTTCACCTGCTAAAATTACACTTAGTGAGTCTGTTATATTAAATTAATGCTCGATACTGCTGTTCATCTTTGTCCCGTTGAGTTTTAAAAGCAATGTACTTAATAGCTGCATAATCTTCACAGTCTTAGCTGTGCATGTATATGAACACTAATCGAGATCACGCAGCAGGTCAGCAGATTAAGGACACAGTCAGGGACCATCTCCTGGGCTCCAAGAAGACATTTCTCTCTGTTCAGCTACAGATCTATTACATGTGATCACAACACTGTCCCATACCATAAGTAAATATATGGATCAGGAGTCTAACGTCTACTTTATCTACATTAAACATATACAAACGATAGCTGTACATTTTTTGATAATTCATTCTGAATTTGCTTCTAATAAAAATATTAAACTACTACACAGACTAACTTATATAAACGAACAACACTTCATGTCACTGCATTTAGCTTTTATTTTCTGACAAGGTGTCCATTTGTTTTATTTTAAATACACAAAATAATTGACAGAATTACACTAAATACAAATTCCGTTTGTTTTTGTTATATATATATATTTAATTTAAGATAATAAAGAAATAAATTTTCAATAAAAACAAGTCACAGCACTTTTATTTATGTTGTAGCTAGTTCAGTTATAGTTATTCAATATCTCTTTTCACTTTCTTTCAGGACATTACAAATAATGTTCTTTTTTTTTTTGTAATAAGAAAAACTTTCATACATTATCTCAATATTTCCTATTTCAGAATTTCAACCACATTATTTTTCATACAGTTAATAAGATAGCAATCCCTTTCCTTGTTTTAGTATTAAACTGTTCTTTAATTTAAGGATGATTGAGGCTTGATACAAGATTAATAATTCAACCCACAATATTACACATAAATGTGTCTTCATATATATTACACTTAAGTTCTAAAATAAATTAATTTGACAAATTTATTTGTCTGTTTCTTTTATATACTGTAAAATACTATGGCATATCAGATCCACAATAGCTGTATTTTATATTGTTCTATATACCTTCCTAATTTGTCCCACATTCTTTTTCCTCTAAAATGTCAATAAAAAGATTAAGCGTACGTATACAAAGATCACAGCTAATGCCAGATGTTGGGAGAGTCTCTTGTGACCAAAGATTCCACACCAGGTGGTTGAGCCAGCTTAATGAAGCAACACATGCTCGTGAGAGGTACAAAGGGTGGACTGGGAGGGACCTGCTCTCATTTGGTTATTTATGAAAGTATAGAGGAGGATTTGAAATCCAAGTGAAACTAAAATTAAATCCAAAGCTTCAACTTACATAGTAGAGTATTCTTTTTGTTAAAGGTTTTACAATTTGTCTTCAAAATAAAGGCTGAAGAAAAAATCTTTTATGTATATGTTAGCAATATCATTAAATACATTTCCAACTCCTCTATGAAGAGGTAAACATGAAAATAAATACCTTTCCTTTGGATTACAATAAAAAGATAATTTCTTAGGTCTTATTATATTTCTTATATCAAAAGTCTTAAAAATATGAGTTCAGGTTAGTGCTATTACAACGAACTTTAGTAAATGGTCTGACCATAAAGCATGACCTTAGGCAATAACTAATGAACCTGAGAGCATTTTAATATATTTTCTTATCACCAAGTGAAGCACTTTAAGTTATTACAGCTAGGCTGCATGACCTCATGCAATTGAATCATGCTAGAGCCAAATGGGCTAATGTCTTTGATAGCAATTAGATAAAGGCAGGATGTTAACTTTTACTTTAAGAAGTGTTAAACAAAGAGACTCATCTCTTGGCTTAACTTAGTTAGAAATAAGCTACTCATTTCACAGTAGAGGTTAATGTGGGAATGGTTTCTTTCACCTGTCAAAAAGAAAATTAATTTTATTTTAAAAATTATCAGGGAATTTTATTTCTATAACAGACATTAACCTAGCGTTTCTAAAGTTTCTAATAACATCTTGATAGACTCTAAGATCTAAGCACATCCTCTTTAATGTTTAAAATTTCCAATATGTACAGCATTGGTTGAGAAAAATCCTCTTGTCAGTCATCATCACAAAGAATTGCTTATCTGAGCTGAACATGGTGGGTCACAACAGAGAAATTAAATGATAAAACAGTACAATGAAATAATGTAATACAGGCACTAATATCATATTTCATCAAACCTAAGATGCCATTGGTTGTAGTACACAATTCTTTTATACATCTGTAAGAAGAAAAAGCTGCCAAACTATGGCACAATGCTTTCTTATCACTTACGTTTTTTATACTTACTAAAAGAGCTCTTTTAGACTAAAAAGAGTATTTTACAGTTGATCTTAGCCAAAAGGTCGAGAAGTAATGAAAAGAGATTTTAAAAAGTATGTATCACTCTTGCACATATATATAAAGATAAACAAATCACTTAGGGTATTTCAAAAACATTTTCACATTCAAAATCTGACTTTTATGAATCTTTCAACCTAGGGTTTTTGGTATCTATGTTTTTGCTCACAATGTTCTCTTTGCTATCGGGAGTATTTGTGAGATAGATTTTCTTAAAAGGGTACTCCATTATTGTCTCTGGGATGTTTTTCTAAGTTATTGACACATATTCTGCAAGTTTTCAGTAGGAAATTTAAAAAATATCAAAGTCTGATTGGAAATTTTGGCACTTCGAAAATTCTACTACTGCATAGTTAAAAAATCAGTGATTGGTTAAAAAAAGAACCGATTAAATATGAATACATGACTACATATTCATTCATGTGGTAAATCATGATTGTATCTGGTTAGTTCAACTGCTTAGAGCTGCTATTTCTAAATGCTTGTCTGTATAGCGGTCATGGCTAAAAATCAAAATTACCTGAGAAAATATAAGAAAATATATAGATTTGTAGGTTGACTCCCTCAAAATTCTGAAAACTATAAGGTGTTTGGAATCTAAATATTTAAAAAACCACCCTGAGGTGCTTCTGACGTATGCCAGGTTTGGGAAGCACTAGTACAGCTAGAGCATGTTGCTGTGGATGCCAAGATCAAGGTCCCATTGCTGTGTGGGCTAGTTAGCTGTAACATAGTAAAAAGGGCTCTGAATGTAAAGTTAGAACATAAATTTCAAGCTCCAGCTCTACTTACTAGTTGTATGACCTTGAGTAAGTCACTTAAATTGTCAAGTGTCCTTATTTATAAAATGAGAATACATAATTCATGGGGTTGTTGTCGGGCTGAAATTAGGTAACCTATGTTTAGGTACTAGCACTGGTAAAAACACTTGGTATAGATTCAAAAAATGTTCTCTCACCTCCCCCACCACCTACATGTTTACTCCAGGCTTGTTCATGCTGACAGATTTGAAAAATGTAAGCAATTTCCTCAAGGCATTCCCCAATTCTCTCAGCTGCAAGTAATCTCCCCCCTTCTCACAGGCAGTCTCCTTGCATTTCCTTAGTGGAGCTTATTTCTACTCTGTTTTATACTTATTTATGCACATTGTATATCCCCCCCTAATAAGCTAAAAACTTTTTTAGAGCAAGAACTTTGCCTAATTTGTCTTCGGAGCCCTCACATTTAGCACAGTGCTTAGAACAGATACGGGCTTGCTAACAGAAGGATATGAAGGAAATAGCAAGGCAGAGAGTTCCAGTTTCCACATTGACCTTTCCCTTTAAACAACCATTTACTATAAGATGTCACTGCTGCTCCGTCAACACTAAAGGACAGGTAAGGGGCATCAGAATGCGACTTATCAATTAATCATTAGATCAACTAACATTTACTTGAAGGCTGCATTTTCTTAGTCTGAAAATACCTGTAATGGTCTGGGCAAGGAATGAGGTTGTGGTACAGTACTGCTTAATACCTGAAGAAATGATAATTACTATGGCTGCTAAACAGTTAAGTGAGCTTATTTAATGAAACAAAACTGAAAATTTTCTTTGATATTTATAAACCCTTTCTTTTAAGTACTAGATGGGAATTTTACATACACGTGGACTTCACCTCAATCCGCGTAAAAAACTTTTTAATTCAAGTTAGAATTTTTCCTGTAATTAAAATAATTTAAGTTAGAGTTGACAAACAATATTATATTAGTTTCAGATGCACAACATAGTGGTTTGACATTTATTCTGTATTTTTTATTGTTTTAGGGGAAAATGTCCCTGAATAAAAATTTCAGGTCACTGAAAAGCAAGCCCATTTATCCAATCTAAAAGCGTCAGCCTGTATTAGAAAATGATAAGCTCATGTACATTGACCATATGACTAAAAATAATTCACAAATCTTTCCAAATATAACTTTGTGGTGGTAGAGTCACCTATCACAAAAAGTAGCCAGACAGTTACTGTCAGACGTGAGAAAAAAAAAAAATATCACACAACTTCAGAGCTCACACACTGATGGAAGTAACTGGAAAAGAGGTTCCTGAATGAAAAGTGCAATCTAACTCTAGCCCCTCAGGTTTTAATTCACAGGCAAAGCTTGGATCAGAGGCAGAACTCTGGTGTTATATATTGCTTTGGTGCTTAGTGAGAGAACAGATGCTATCAATGATCTTACGATATTCATACTCTATCCTTTGTAGAAGATTTAAAAAGATATATTAGAATCAGAATGAAGCTGGCTTAACGTATGTAATAGAATATTTGCTTTTAGCACCACTGTTTCAAAGGGATTTAAATGTTTATCATTTTTTTAGAAGCAAAAAAAATCTGAATATTAAAAATGTGGATGTATTTCAGTTACTTGCCTGAAGTAAAATATACAATTATCCTCAGGTAATGATTAATGACATAACCAAGCGGACTTTTTAGTAAATAAGATACACGAAGTGACTTTGATCTTCATTTTTAGGTTACTAGGAGAAAACAATTAGAATTTTTCTGAATCATACTGATAAAAGAACAATAATATGGATTGCCAATAAGTAAATATTGAGAAATCATACAGAAAAATGTATGCAAGCCCAGGTGAAAAATGGGCTCTGTAGATTTAGGACCAGGTTTAATTTGTCCAACATTTTGTTAAAATATTTAGCTTTCAAATAATCAATTAAGAAAAATTACCATATTGAGAGTTGCATCTTCTATATTATATTCTAGCAAATATGTTCGCTTGCTATGACTGAAAAAATTAAAACTAGAACCTTTTCATTTTATATAAGAATTACAGTGAATAGTCATATAAATTATTGCTAAGCTTTCTTACCATTCTTAGATTTAAAGCTTCCTATAATAATGCCTATTTATTTACCTATACTCCTATTTACAACTAATAATTTGTAACTTCTATGAAATAATATTTATAAATATTGATCAAAGCATTTAAAAAATTTTTGTGGAATCAAGCATTGAATATTTCATTTAAAAGTTTCTACTTTTGAAAAGCAAAATATATATAAAATATGTATATTTATATATATACTGCTGCTAGAGACTGCCTGAAGAGATTAGGATGCATATATTTTTAAAACTAGTATGCACAATTTAATCATGACTTTCGTACATGACAGGTTATTTTTACATTTTACAGACTAGTAAATCTTTGTAATGGTTTATGTGTATTTCACTCTGTTTTGAACATCTTATATACCAATAGTTTACTTATTTTCATTTTAAAATGATAGTGAAATTCCCCTAATAACCAATAACATCTTTCTTATTTGTACTCATTCTTTCTGCCCACGTGGGCCTCACTCCTGAGCTCATTCAAAATGATGTTTTCCAAGCCTGTGCCACATGACTTGTTCATATAAATGGAGCAAATTAAACTGTCTCCACATATATCCTATCACATTTGTAGCCCTGATTTCTCTCTTTAACACGTGGCCAAGACACCGTATTATCTGCCTGCAGAGGTTGACCTCAGGATATTAGATTCTGCCACATAGCTCTCTTGTACTAAACCGAGGGGAAACACTTAATCACCCCTGCCTTTTCAGGAAAAAATCAACTTTAAATTTACCATGATGAAAAATCAATAAACCAGTAATTGCTTGGCTTATCATTGCGTGGAGGAACAAATTGGGAAGCGAAGCTTAGCGTCCACACAGATTTCATTGAGACACGTGGAGTTTCAGGATCACTAAGCTAGAAAAGGAAAAGGTCTCGGAGTGATAATTAAATCTACTCATGCTGATTTTCTGCCAAATTTATTTCCCAAGAGTATGTAAAAATGTTTCACTGCTTACTAGTCAGGCATAACTAATCAAATCAACGTTGGACAAACATATACAAGAAACAAAAAATGCAAATTTAAGACTGTAGGCATCAGAATACTGTATTCTCGAGAATGAGTATTAATATAATGTTACTTTTTAAATAACTTCCTTAAATTTGTCTTTTTAAAGATTTAAAGTTTATTTCTTTGCTGTGTAAATGCCCATATTTTTTTTTATTTTACCAGCCAATACAACATTCTGATTACTTCATAGTCTTTCAACTCTAAATTGTAAAAGTTTTCAATTCAGCAGCTATGTTTAAGAATAAATTTCAAACTATGAAACATTAAGTATTTTTAATTCCCAGAATGATCTTTCTAGCTCATTTTACTTGGATTCTCTATGCTTTGCTGATGCAAATACAGGCTATCATATGTAAATCAGTCCATTATGCCCATATATTTTCACCACATTGAATGTGAACTACCAGACCTGTTATCTAAATTAGATTAGGCTTTACAAATAAACACAGATCTATTCTCTATGAAATAAAATGAGGAATATACATCATTTTTCCAACAAGGAAAACACATACCACCTGAAAATATTACTATAAATGTTTCTTGGTTTAAAAAATTATCACTAATAGACCTAATTTAATGCAGCAAATTAGTATACTTTGAATGACAGTGCAAATGTAATCACACTCAAACATTCATATTAAGAGGAAGAAGGAAAGATGAGGCTTTTTCTTTTTCTTTTGTTTAAAAATGATTTTATGTGTGTCCTTCATCTGGCTACTGGGACTATGATAATTAAAACATTTAAAACAGCACAAGCCCCCCAGTCTCTAATCTGAAGCTCAGGTCAGCTGTCTGTAGATTCTAATTTGTCCTCCATTTGTATTCATGACAAGAAAATACTGAATATTTAACAGCAAACCAGCAGGAGGGGGTATTGTGGGCTTAGAGGTTAAATAATTTGATTTTTGTGCAGATTACATGTAACATCCAACATCTAATCTCACACCTGATTTGGCAATACAATTACAGTAAAAATAATGTAGAAGCACTCTAACTGTAAAGTAGAGAAATAGGAATTTTTTTTCCAATGGGTTGAGAAACAATAATTTTATTTAAAGTATTGCATTTGGTTATTATATTTGTAGAGCTAACTTTTCAATAATAAAGGTGAAAATGACTCTACAAGGCACGATGGCTGATGAGGAAAGTAATAATTTCTATCTTTTTAAATGGGTCCTCTAAGTTCCATCCATTGTAGCTCACTAAAAAGCAATGAGATCTGCAAACAGGGGGATAGGGACGGGACTTTAAGGCGTTCTCTAGTCCATTCTCCTGCCTTTAGGCAGAATTACACTGAAACATCAGCTCTGTTTTGATCTAAGATAAACTTCCATCTGTTGAAAAATCCAAGTCTTTTAGGAGAACTGACTGCCTCTTAATGTTAGGTAGGAAAAGAATAACAACATGCAAAGCTAGAAGTTGAAAAACTCAATTTCTTTATAATGTCATGAATTTGATTATAAAGCTTACATTAAGAAATTGAATTAAAGAGTAATATTTGTTGGGTTAAGACTTATGTTACACAGGTAAAACATAAATATTAGACCACTCAGTAGAGGAAAAAACAAAGAGATCTATATAGCTGCTGAGGATAGTATCCAAAAAATAAATTAAAACAAGAAATTGAAAACTATGCAAATGTTCTTGAAAAATGTGGTTTATCACACTCATCTGTTAATTCACTATTGAAAATTAATTAAATAATTTCAATAAAGCTGAGGACAAAAATAAAGATAAGTATTTCAGACATCAAATAGGAAACATAACACTAAAGACTTTTATTAAGCAATTTCTAGATTTATAAGATCCAATGTCACATTTAAAAAATGAACTCCGAGTTTTCAGAATTCCCTGGGGAGTCATCATTTTTAATTATTACACTAATTGCCCTGTGCTGGGTGCTGGGCATACCTAAGTCAACACATAAGCATGGTCTCTGCTCTCGTACAGCTCCCGTTTCAGCAGGGAACACATGATTATTACTATTATTACTATCTAATGATAAAAAGCAGGGGAGTTGATCCAATTATAAAATGGAAAGAGTATAGAAAGAAAAAACAGGACAATGTCTACACTTTCAAGAAGATGTCAACAATTGTTTGTATACAGTCGCACGTTCAAAATAATCTCAATTAGTTTATTACTTTTGCTTGATTCCTATCTTTCTTTTGGTTTGTGACAGTGCAGTTCTGTGGACTGCTTTGCTCTACCTATTTTACAAACTGGCAACTCCAATGCAGCTGATACGATTCAAAAGAAAACAACAGCAACAACAACAAAACTTCAATACTACTGACCAACTGAATTCTAAACTCATAGACCTTCCCCAATCATGCAATTTAGTTTCTTTCTCCTGTGTGATTTGTGTAAACAATTTAACCATTCGCAACTCAATTTTCCATGTGTGAGATGGCAGAGCTGAATTAGAAAATCATTCAAGTTTATTCAATGAACAAGTTTTAATGAGTGCCTGTGATTTGTCTTGTTGTGTTTAGCTATGAGAACAGAGCAGTACAAGGTGACGTGAAAATGCATCAACAGGAGGATCACCCATTCTAGCTTAATTGGGAGCAAGGAGTGGTGGGAACCAGTAAGGCAACTTTGCTGCTACTTAACATGACTTAGATATGTCTGACAAAGAGCAATCTACAAGCAGCAAGGAAACTGAAAACTTTCTGCGGGGCTGGGTCAGAGGACCATATAAATGACACCGCTTCCTACCAGCCCACAAACCAGCCTGCAAGAATAAAGTTCAAGTGTATCCTTCCTCAAAATAGCAAGGTGGTTTTCTGTTTCTGTGGGTCATTTCGAAGAGCTCAGAGCTGTCTTTCCTTCTAAACAGTTTTTTTTTTTAAATAAAATCTTAATTCTGTTGAATTAGATTCAAACAAGCAGATTGGAGCATCTCTATTTCATTTCCCAGAGAATCACAGAGTTCCTACATAAATATACTGTGATTATGTTCAGATTACAACACCTCTGGGTAGTCACTTCATGATAATGAATGAAACCATATTTAAAAACATGACGTTAAAACTCTGTAATAATCAAAGAGTCTAAATATAATCTAACAGAATTTAGAAAAGTGTCCCCCAAATTTTGTATATTTTGCAGCGAAAGTGGAATTAAGGTACTACTCTTCCAAAACAAAAACAAAAAACCTATACATATATATTTAATTTTGTGATAGTCACATATCAAGGTACAATAGTTCAAAAAAACAAATTCATGTAAAATGCACAAATTGAATACAGTTTTAGTACACTGAAATTATCCCCAAATGTCAGTTACTGATAAACAACCTATGGTTTTAAAATTTGCCTAACTTCCATCTAAGAGACTATAATATGAAAATTAGAAGAAAAAAAAAAACAACAACCCAATTTTCTAATTCAGAGGACTTTCAAATCCAATGCATATATTTTTTTTAAACAAATATTTCCATAAGTATTTCAGGAATGGAAGAAAGGTCCATAAAATATCTTTTTGACATTAAATACATGAAATTCTAGATTAATTAAATAACCAGGTTAACTATAGGCTAAATTAATTAATCTTGAAAAAGACCAAAACACTTAAAATGTACAATTGGGTAACCTTCTCAATTTTAGATTTTTTTTTATTCTTTTGAAAGAAATTAAAAATAATTTATATTTATGATATATCTCTATCCTTCCAAAATAATTGATTCCAAAGCTTCCATATTTCTTTTCATTATAGTTAGAATTTTACTACATCCAGATATACTAACAGATGGAGAACTGTAATTTTTAGGGGGAAAAAAATCTCATTTCCTAATTGTAGGATTTCTAAACCTTTCTTCCCATGTAGTTTTGTATATGAGGGGAACTCTGCCTGGTTTCAAAGGTGAACACTAAGCAAATACATGTGAAAAATGAACCTGAAGCAGCTAAACAGTTACCTTTGACTTGTGCTAAGAAAAACATTCTTTTCAATAAAAGCAGTGACAACTTGAAAGCAAGATCAGTAATTTTAATAATGAAGAGAAAATGAGGGGTAATCAGGATTTCTAGAATAGCATTTAATACCTATTGGCTCAAAAATCTGTTAGTATTAATAATAAGATCAGTTTAAGGGTGTGATGGATCAGTTTAAATAGGTCATTTTATCAGCAGTATCACAAACATGACTGCCCTAACACGTCTGTATGGTTTATCACAATGTGTCAGAGGCAAAAGGCTCAGTGTTCAGTGTAGAGACATCATCAATGGGAAAATATTATCAGCAAATATAAGATGACTATTCTGAGTAAAAAGTATTGTGCAAACCCTGAGATTTCAAAGAAGTATGAACCACATGGTTTCTGTACTCAAGGTGCTATATAATTCAGTTGAAGAGATGAGGCTTAAAATAATGTAACTGATTTTAAAAAACACACCAGAACACATTAAGTGTTCTCCCTCAAACATCACTTATTCAAATGATACAGACATTGCTTTAACACTTTCATTTTGGTAGCCTACCACACAACCTTCTGAATAATCAAAATGTTGTCCAATTGGCGGCTAGATTATATTTCTTTCAGTATTGTTAAGACATTTGGGATGTTATGTGGTGAACGAAGTGGAGTATCAAGCTTGGTTAAATTGTTTTTAGTAAGGCAAAAACAAAAACAAAATTGAGTGATGCTATAAGGTCATAAGGCTTCATCCACTGTATGTCACATGAACTGAGTCCATTCGAGGAAACAACAATAACTTGGATGTAATAAAGCCAATCTCACCTGCAAAAAATATAACACACCACCTGAAATTATTGGCTACAGAATGAACGATTTAGAGCAGTGGTTCAAAAGTGCCAAATCTATGGCTTGGTGTTGACTGCTTAAATAACCACTGCATCTGTCCTGATTTTTGTGGTCTAGGGTGAGGCCCGGGAATCCATATAGTATATTTAAAAAGCTCTCAAGGAGATTTTGATAACACTGCCCACAAGCCAACTGCTTGTATTATTTGTTAGCTATGATCTCATTAATCCAATGGATTTATAAAATATAATTAGTAATTCCAAAAATAAAGACACATATAAAAATTAATCTACAATGATAAATACCACATGATGCTGATATCTTCCATGAATTTGTTTTCTTTTTGTTAGTAAGTTTCTTCCACTTAATTTTACCCCTTTATCTTTTAAACAACCTACGTATTAAATAATTAAAAAAGTAGCACTCTCCATTTTCAACCTCTTTACTTAGATATATTTCTTTCAGAAAATAACTGATTAATAAACCATTACTGAGGACTTCCTACATAAAAATTAAAAAATATATATATCTAGGATAAAACAACCAGATTTCTGATTCAAAAATTCTTTCTATTAACTAGCTTTTCTTTACTTCAGAAATTTACCCAGGTTTTGACTTCAGTTTATTAACCTATAGCTGAAAAATAAGTCATAGGTGGGAAAGGAAGGGGGGGGTATAAAAGTGATATCCTCTCTTTAGATACACAAAACTGTCCTTACGAGTAAAAAAAGCTCTTGATAGGTAACATATGGCTCCCTACAGATATACACAAGAAGGTCAGAACCAGTAGATCATTAGCTTGAGGTAGGAAGGGAAGAGGAGTAGTCAGAACTGTCTTTCTGTATGATGTTTAAAACAGTCTCAATTTCATGTCTGAAAATTTAATTTCTCTAGTTTTAGCAAATTAGATTCTTTTCTTACTCTCTGCCATCTCTACAAAAAAAATACTACTTTATTTTTTAAAATAAGTTCATAGATGTGGGATAGAATCTGGTAATAATGTAAAATGACTGTGACATTCTGGACGAAATGCTAGTGCTTTTTAATTTGACAAAGTAGTTGCAGTGATAAGACTCCAGGTAATACAAATTTACAAATGTCAGTTGGCAAGAGATTACAACTACACTATTTACATTTTCTGTATCTCTTATTTTGAAGAATTATCAAAAAGACACAACATCAAATAACTCCCATTTTAAGAATATTGATTTACAAGAGTGGGATTTATCAAGAAAAAAGAGAAAACCAAGCAAGTATTACTTTGAAGGTGTGTATATTCTTCATTCAAAACTCTGCTCAAATGTCATGTTATTAAAGACCTTTCCTGAAGATACTATATAAAAAACAGTATCTCTCCCCGAGCTACTTTTTACTATGTTCTATTGTTGTCCCTTCCAGTTATCATCTTTTCTTATAGTATATATTTACTTGTTTATTATACTCATATATCTCTCCCCACTAGAATGTGCTTCTTGTTTTGTTTTTCCCTGTAGCCGAGGACTAGAATAATGTATTTCTTGAATAAAGAAATGATTAACAATTGTAATAAATACTATGAAAAGTCAGCACGGGGTGCTAGAAGAGAGTATCACAAGATAGATAAGGATATAGTTAGTTCCTCTGAAGATAAGCATTTAAGTTGACACCTGAAGTACTGACATGTATAAGCCAGGCAAAGAAGAGGGAGAACTTTCCAGCTTTCCAGGTAAACAGAATAGCACTGGTGAAGGCCTGAAAGGAGGAAAGAGTTTTCCTTTTTCTAAAGAAGACATAAACTTTAAACTATCTGGCTAGGAAAAAAATAAACCCTATCTTTTTAATTTTGCTTCTTTTCAAAAATTCATTTGTTCCAAATTTGGATTGCTACTTCTCAGATCATTTTATTTAAAAATTTTAAGACTTGCAAGCACAGAAATAATTAAATATAGGTTGGTTTGACCTCATTAGATGAATTCAGGCCATTTCCATAACTTGGATTCAGGTTTATAAACTAAATCATCTTGAAGTCAGATTTGGCTCAGTTATCAAATCCACATTAACATGAATTCCATTTGTGTTTAGTGATTTGTGTTAGAAAACAGTGCTAAAAGGGAAGATAACTTCTAACGTAGCTTAAACTCTAATGAAAGATGTGAAGAAATGTATCACCTACATATATAATATACCAGTTACAAGCTATAAATTTTACATTAACTAGAAACTTTACAGATAATTATATACTAAGTAGGAACACAAACTGTTCTCTAGAAATTCAAAGATACTTACAGGAAAATGATCTATAAAGAGTTGGGAATTATTTATTGAGTTCATACAGAATTCCAATTCCAGAAATGCTAGTTGCTTCTAATTTTGAATGCCTGAACTTCATTTTATATTACTACAATATATGACTTACCTTAAAAATTTACCTTAAGAAAATTCCAACAACATGTGCAGTAATTTACTATCTTCAATTTAACTACAATTATAAGCAAAAGAAAGACATCTTTTCAGGCTTTTGTATTTAAGGTATGAGAGTGATTAGGATAAGAAAGAAGTACAGGAGAAACCTATTCGAGAGCAATGTTTTCCAAACTGAGAATGATGATCCATTAGTGGGTGGTTTTTGTTTTGATTTGCTTGAAGATGCAATTCAATCAGGAAAAAAAATTTGGAGCGGTTATCTGTTGTAAATTTTTTCAGTTATATATACATATATGCATATGTGTACTGGGTTGAGAAGTATAACACATCTCTTACTGTGTGTTGTATGTCAAAAAATGCTGAAGAGATGATGCTCTATAGAGACGTTGAAAGGAAGCAGACAGGAGTTTGTTTTAGAAAGAAAAGACTGATTTCAGTTCACAAAGTAGATGCTGGTCAGTGGCATGTCTGTCTTAATGTTCTCAAAAAGATAATGACTAGAAACCAATCTCACCCTAGAATTATGAAACAACATGAATTTAAAAATCAACTTGATTTCAAAACTCATCTACAAATATCGTGGGTAGAAACAAATACTGGGTAAAAGTAAATACAATCAAAATTATTTGGGACACCTAGAATGTTACTGTCACACACAAGTTTTCTTTTTCATTGATCTATATTTTGGAGCTTATTTAATGATTCCTTCTCAGAGTGGATTTATTTTTCCTTATTTACATAAACAAGTATTTTTGTCTTTTCTCATGAACAACTCTGATGTATTTTCTTGACGTGTCTTAATGTGTTTCAGCTCTGAGATGAATGAGCATATGTATTCTCACTGTGGTGCTTACTCTGTCTGGTCAGCAGCACGACAGCAAAGCTAGTCCAAGTTACAAGCAGTAATGGCTACATCAGTTGTATAAGATTCAACAAGATGACTGAATCCTCTCCTTTGCTGTTACTTCAACTATTTCTTAGTGTTCTCAATGTTGTGGCAATCTCTTATTGCCTTAGAGCATCTGAGTCATCCAACCACTGAACACCCTGATGACTCGCCTCCACTGGCAACACACTGAGACTAGTTCTGTCTTAAGCAAAAAGTATAGAAAGAGTTCTTTGGTTCAGAAAGCAAAAACACACACTGGCTCTGAGGCCAACACTAGCTAGCATTTCATGCAACTCCCCAGTTTTGTTCCACAGCCTTGTACCTTTTAAGTCTGGGTCCTAGCCTGACTACCCAAATCCCGTCTTAGCCTCTGCTTGGTTTCCTAGTCTAGGATTCTGATTCTTATTACATAAGTTTCTTGAAAGTCAGCTCTCTTTTAGTACAGTCCAACTTAAGTTCTACCTCAATCCCACTTGCCCCATTGCTATGATAAATATCTAGATTAGCAGGGGATGATAGAGAATAATTTATTTTTCTTGATATCAGAGATGATTTCAATTGGGTCCAGCTAATAATCTTGGATTAATAATAGTTTAGAGCAGCGGTTCTCAACCTTCCTAAGGCCGTGACCCTTTAATACAGTTCCTCATGTTGTGGTGACCCCCATAAAATTATTTTCGTTGCTACTTCATAACAGTAATTTTGCTACTGTTATGAATCGTAATGTAAATATCTGATATGTGTTTTCCGATGCTCTTAGGTTGTGACCCCTGTGAAAGGGTCGTTCGACCCCCAAAGGGGTTGCGACCCACAGGTTGAGAACCGCTGGTTTAGAGCAAGGTGGAAATGTCCAGAATTGATCAGATTATGATTTTATATAAACAAATTCAGCTTTCTCTATTCTAAACCAGCAGTTAGTTATCTAATCATACTAAATTTGCATAAATAATCAGGGTTTACATAAACTATTTTCTTAGAACAATATTCTCCATTTCATTTCTAAATTTTATTCCAAATAAACTATTACATTGGAACAGCTGTAATTTAGAAAACATTTTTATCATATGTTATATTAATTCTCCATTCCTCCTCCCCATCAGTTAGCAACATGGGTTTAGAAAAAAGAAGAGAACCCCACATAATCTTATAAAAATAAGGTAAACACATATACTTTCAAAAAAGGTGAATGACAGTAAAAATGGACACATAAATATATTTCTAATACCATAGAGAAACAAGGCTGATTTTCTGTAAGTTTCCAGTAACAGAATTCTCGGATGTCACTCTGAATCTCTAAGAGCAGGATTAAACCTTGATAGCCTGCAAGTGAGGCTAAAAGTATGTTTTGGGAAATAAAATACTTTTGGGATAAAATATTCTATTGAGAAACTATGTCCGACTTCATTATTTATAACACATATTGATTAATATGTAATCAATAACTTAATGTCCTTAAAATATTTATCTGCGAATATGTTATAGTCTCACATTTTACGGTCAAAGGCTGATTACAAGGTATGCTGTAGGAGATAAACATTTACACACTCTAATTGGATTTTGGTCATATTTCTTTTATTAAAGCTAATAATTTGTTAGAGTGGACATATTCTGACATCACTAAAGTTATAAATAAGACTTAAGTCTTACTAATGTTAACAATTATGAATTGCAAAAATTATTTGAATTTTATGTTTTCCATTAACAAGTAATTACTATTTCCAGATACTGATACTATAACCAAGACAGAGTGTTCTTACTTAGACTAAGCCATAATCATCTTATATAAATAGAACCTGATGCATGCACTTGCTAATTTGTCTTCCTGATGTGAATACTGGCCTGTGTTTCATCATCAGCAAATAGATATGAGTATATTTCCTTCTTTCTGCTAAAAATTAAATGTAAGATAACTTGACATGTAGATAATGTTGCCAGCTTATTCAACTCAATATTAGTTTTCCCCTCAATAAACAAGTGTACAGATGCTCCTCAACTTATAAAGGGGTTACATCCTTGAAACCCATCATAAGTTGAAAATGCATTTAATACACCTAACCTAGCAAACATCACAGCTTAGCCTAGTCCACTTTAAACATGCTCAGAACACAATATCCAAAAACATTCTAGCAGCACAGTACACTGTACTGGGAGTTGTGGCTGTCTGCCACTGCCCAGCATTATGAGAGAGTACCATACTACATATCGCTAGTTTGGGAAAAGAGCAAAATTCAAAATTTAAAGTATGGGTTCTACTGAATATGTATCACGTCTGCATCACCATAAAATCAAGAAATTATAAGTCAAACCATTGTCAGTCAGAGATCGTCAGCGGATCTTTCAGACATAGCATAAATGCAGGCTTTAGCTAAAACCATTCTATGCCATACTGTTTTATTTTCCTGAGAAGATGGTGACGTGTAGTGCAAGATTGCATGGTATTAAGTGATCCATCTCTAGCTTCTGATTTTACAGACAGAAAGTATATATGCACCAGAAAAATCATTATTTTAAGTTGTGCCGGTAATGGCACTTCAACATTAGAAGAGGTAGGCTTGGACTTTTGAAAGAGTAATTGTTAAATATAAATATTGTAAATTCATAATTCTTGGCTTTCTTTTAAACTAATATCTACACAATGACAGACACAGATTGAGATGAACTAGATGCAGGTCTTCCTGATTCAGTGAACAGACAAACATCTTCTTTCATGTAGACGGTAAGTTACTATCAAGATTGAGACTTGGCCTTAAGAGGAAAACGAAATCTGTTGAAAAATAACTCTCAAAATGAACAGGAGGATAAAATAATTGATTTTGTGTGACAATGTGTCCATTTATATAATTAATTTGACACACAAAAGGTGATTTGAAGAAACTTTTAAAACAAAAAAGGATGTTGTAATTTATCAAGTAATAATTGTGACCTACATACTTTTGAGTATTTTTCTTATTATTTAGAGAAAAAACTATCAAAATAACTTTTATTGAAAATGTTACACTGTTTAGCCTTGGGATTAAATTTTACTATTAGGGTGAGGAGTGATGTCAGTGGTGTAAGATGTCCCTCTTTTTGTCCCTTTAAAATAAAACAACTAATTAGGTATCCATCCATAAATAAAAGCACCTTTATGGGTCTTGTGGGGTCCAGCACCATATGCCAAGAAGTCCAGAAGGAGTCTTGCCCACCTGGGCATCCAGTAGTAGGCATAAACTGCAGTATGGGCTGGGAACCAAGAGACATCAGGGAGCCTACTCCACCCCTGTTGGCCACATGGGGGACAACTTGGAGGGCTGACTTGGGCAGAAACCCATGGATAAGAGAGACTTCGAGAGGTCTAGCTCTCCCCAGGGGAGAGTCCAGCATGCTACTGGATAAAAAGAGATGCACTTGAGCCAGAAAGAGGAACTTTGGCAGTGCTATCCCTTCTCCAACAAACTGCGCAGGGCTGAACCAGCCAGTGGCAGCCTCTCTCACAGGGGAGAGGGAGAGCGTGAATGAGTGAGTGCTTGGCTTCCCTAGCTTTGGCAGACACAGCTGGTGAAACCCATTTCTTTCCAGCAGTACCCAGAGTACTGAGGTGAGAACTCCATGACTGGGGGGAAAAGAGGACATTAGGAAAGAGACAGATAAGAGTATTAGGGGACATTAAAGGTAAGTAATTCTGGATGACTACACTCAGAACCTTCCGCAGGAAGCAAGCTGATGAGCCTCTGGGGGAACCTCACAGTGGATTGCCCCACCGGGCCCATGGGCACCCCCAATGCTACATCCCACACCTCCCCCCACCATGCAGCCCGCTCCGGGTGCACTCCTGAGTGCAGCAGTGAGAGCCGGAGCTGGTAGAGGGAACATTTCAGAGCAGCAGACCAGGGTCTGTGGGCAAGGGAGAAACCACAAACATGAGCTGCAGTGCCACCTTCTGGAAGAGAAGAGAAGTTTCCAGCAGCTAGCCTGGTGAGTTATAAGAATGAGAGAAGACATAAAAGCTTAAGAATTCTGCCACAAGATGGGGCAAAAAGTGTGGAGCAGGTCTATCCATACAAGGTCAGAGAAAATCCCAGCTATAAATAGGACCAACAAAAAGTATAACCTATCTGAAGGCAACTAGTAAAGATTTGAGGAGGTGTCTGCCACTTCAAACGTGAAGGCAGCAACACAAAACTTCAAGGAATATGCAAAATCAAGTAAACATGTCATCATCAAAAGATAATAACTCCTCTAATAACTAAAGTCAAAAACATGGATTTTTGTGTTGTAGCTGATAAAAATTTCAAAATAGCTCTTCTAATGAAACTCGCCAAGCTAAAAGAAAACATAGAAAGACAATTCAAAGAAAGTAGGAGAGCAACACATGAACAAAATGAGAAACTTAACAAGGAGGCAGAACTCATAAAAAAGAACCAAACAGAAATTCTGAAGCTGAAGAAGTCAATGAACAGAATGAGGGGTGGGGAGAGGAAGCAACAGAGAGCATTCCTATCAGAGTAGACTAAATGGAAGAGAGAATAAGTGAGCTAGAGGTTTGGAACTTTGGATAACTCAATTACAGGAGAACAAAGAGAAAAGAATGAAAAGGAGTAAAGAAAGCCTGCATGATCTATAGGACTCCATCAAAAATTTACAAACATTAGAATACTGGACTTACTGTATTCCAACATCATTCACAAATTCTTAGAAACCGTGACTTTAAGTGAAACAACATAATGAAATCAGTTTTACCACAGGCTAATTGATATAAACAAGACTGAAGTTCCTAGGGCATATTTCTGGTCATAAAAACATCACTGAACTTCTAAATAAAGATCCCAAACATTTTTAATATTAAGCACTGAAATAAGTGTGAGCTATACGTACATTTAAGAAAGATTAATAAAAATAAGGCAGATTATTATTTTCCGACCTGCTTATTCCAGTTCAGGGTCATGGGTGGCTGGAAGCTATCCCGGCAGTTCAGGGTGGAAGCTGGGAACTATGGACAGGATGCCATTCCACTGCAGGGCACATTCACACCCACACACCCCTTGAGTTAAAACAATACATTTCCTATTTGAAAATGCTTCTGATTATCATCAGCAATGAATTCTAGGGTAATTACAGATTGATTTCAGAAAACAGGTTAACTGTAAGTATCAGAAAGTTTGTGGTTCAAAATATTTAGGATATAGAAATATATGCTTCTTTTCAAACCTATGAAAATTGCATGATGCTTAATTTATACCATATTCCCTTAACATTATTTATTATTTCACATACCTATACTGTCAGATAGCCACAATATCTAACAAAATGTATATATTGTTTAAATCTCTAGTAGGGGGGATGACAGCTAGCTTTCTTTTTTTTTTTTAATTAATATTTTCTTTAATGATGGGTCTGCTGGGCAAAATTTCAGTTTTTGCCTATGTCTTTGTTGCACCGTCATTCTTGAAGGGTATTTTTGCTGGCTTTACTTTTCTTTTTTATATAGTTTATCTGTGTCATATTACAGTGCATCAGCATTTACTCCTCAATTTTGAAGCTTCCAGTAAATGTGGACTAATTTTTTTTTAGCTAACTTTTTAACAAAGGATCCTTCTTTATTTTCCTAATAGTTCATTAATAATGTTTTTACTTCATATATATTCAGCTGTGCTCTGTAAGGACATGAAGCTGGCTTAGATCACATTTTACTTATTTTCAATAAGGTGTCACGTATGTGGAATGCAGACACACTGATAACTACTTAACTACTACAAGGCTTTCAGTGACGGACCACCATATATTTCCTTAACAATTTAATTATTTTCCATGCTCTACACATACCAATTTCAAGACCAACTAGGGAAGCCACAGCAATGTGAGGAGTCCAGTGTACACTAGTGGAACAAGCCTCAGCTTCTTCTAGCTGAAGTAAAAGAATAAGGTTCAGAGTCTGAGCTCTGCCATTAACTGGCTTCGTGATGGAATAAGTCTCTTAACCTTACTGTGACTCTAAGGAAGATGACAAAATCCACCTACAGTTGTCATAAACAGAAATGACATGTGGTATCTAAAAACCACCTCATAACTGCACAGTACTGTATAAATTTGTACTACTCAGAACTGCAATACAAAAGAGTATCATGGTCGTCCTTTTAGCTTTCATTTCTTTAGTAACTTCTATCAATGCAAAAAATACCTTAATTATCCAGCACACACTAGGCACTGTTCTAAGCCATATGCACAAAAAGGAAATTGAGGCCCCTGTACCCAAAGGGTTTACATTCTAGAGAGAGAAGACAGAAAGTACACATGAAAACAAGCAACAAAACACAGTAAATTCAAATAGGGATTCGTGTTTTCTCATCCCGTGTGACCTTAGCTGAACCCTTCAAACCCCCTTTCCCCATGTATTTACAGGGATGATAATAATCTACCTACTACCTAAGAATATAGTTGTCATATAGTAGATGTGAAACTACAGACTTCATGAAATATTAGTTTTTCTTTTATTGTTAATTAAAAAATACTTTAATTAGCACTCCTCGGTGACTCATAGGTAAAAAAGGAAATAAAACAACATGTCGAAACTTGTGAAAAGATAATGTGGTGGGTCTAGCTTATTAGAACTCACCCTCCTTCTAAGAACATATAGAAACCTGGCCAAAATACTAACAAGCTTGTCCAGCTTGTGGCCTGTGGGCTGCATGTGGCCCAGGAGGGCTTTGAATGCGGCCCAAAACAAATTCATGAACTTTCTTAAAACATTATGAGATTTTTTGCGACTTTTTTTTTTTTTTTTTAGCTCATCAGCTATTGTTAGTGTTAGTGTTAGTCTATATGATGTGTGGCTCAAGACAGTTCTTCTTCCAATGTAGCCCAGGGAAGTCAAAAGACTGGACACCTCTAAACCACGTGGTTGAAGTCACCAGACAGTTGCTAAGGCAGTGGAGAAGTATGGGTCCCAGAAAGAAGGTGAGTTCAATATTTGGAATCAGTTTTCCCCTTAGAGATTGATTCCAGTAGTGGCATCTGTCTGCCAATTCTGGAAGAGGGCACTGAAATGTTAAGGATCTGTGCAGAGCTTCTGAGAGACTTCTGGAGTTACGAGGACAAAATCTAGAGTTCAGGGCCAGTCAAGGAAGGAAATGCTCTGATAAAACCACCAGGCTTTGGATTGGACTCTTAACAGATTACTCCCTAAAAGTAAGGATGAACCAGAAAAAGACAGGCTGCCATGGGGACCAGCTTTGACTCTCTCAATTCTTGAGTGAATTAAGATGATTCAGGATTGCTGGTACCCCTACCAGAGCAGATATACATTCCTTCTGGAAGAAGGCAGCATTATCTTAAGCCTCAGATTATCTTTACAATTGTTTATTTATGATAATTGTTATTTTTAAATAACCAGACATATGAGAAAACAAGACAAGATGAAGAATTATAAGTACCAAGAGGGTAAGAGAAACAATAGTCAGTAGGAATAGATATATCAAGGGTCAAAATAATGGAGTTGTTAGATGCAGATTTTAATATAACTGCTTAATTTGTTCATGAAAATAAAAGCCAATTTCAGGTAAAAATTGGAAACTATTAAAAAAGTAAACTGAACGTATTGAAAGTGCTAAAAAATACATGAACCAAAATAAAAAACTTAATGAGGGCTTGAGTTTCCAATAAACAGAACAGAACAAAGAATTAGACTGCTGGAAGACAGGTAAGAAAACCTGGGTGGTGAACATATAACGTAACACAGAGACGATGCACTGTAGAATTGTACACCTGGAACTATGTAATTCTTGCTAACCAGCATCACCCCAATAAGTATAACAATAAAAAAAATTTAAAAATTTAAAAGAATATTAGAAGAAAATCTCTTGAAGGAAGCACTGCAAAACAACAGGATGGAAGAGAATACAGGAAGGAGCTTCATAGGCATAAGGGATATGATGAAAAGATTTACAATGAATCTATGACTCTAAGTGCAGTCCCAGAAAAACAGAGAGATTTAGGATAAGCAATACTTGACAGGAAATAGCTGAGAAATTCTCAAAGCCCTCAAGGTATAAACTAATGAAGCACTATGAACATCTATCCAAATATATACAAAGAAAACCATACCTAAGCATATTACAATAAAAGTTATATAAACCAAAAACAAAGAGAAAATCTTAAAACACCAGAAAAAACAGATAACATTCAAAGGAGCAAATATAAGACTAGAAGTTGTTTTCTCAACAGAAACATTTGGAATACTTATCTACTCCAATACCTGGTACCATGATACCTTTAAAATTCTTGAAAGAAAATAACAGTAAACTTAAAATTCTAAACCCTGTAAAAATACCCTTCAAGAATGAAGGTGATATAGACTTCATTCTTGGAATCAAGGGGACTATAAAGGCCAAATCATTGCTGTGGGAAATCAGACAGATGCCAGGCTAAAAACTGAGTGTTTGTTCTTCAGTCATTTTTGACTACATAAGAACTTGAGGAAAAAATATGGAATAAAGCAATGCATCCAAATTAAGCAGATTAATTTAAGTAAAGAAAACAGCTCTCCAGTATTAAGAGTTAATGTGTTAAAACATTATACAGATAATTTTAAAAAATACTACATCATAAAAGATGTAGCACTACTAAATTCGATACATGGGAACACAAATTTTTTAAAAGGATATTTTATATCTAGGAATGGAACTACTCAATAAAATAGGCAATGAGAGGAGGATAGTAAATTAACAGATATTTAAACCTCACAAGGAACTACTACTACAACGGGCAGCTCATTCAGGACAAGAAAAAATGGACAATCCTTATTTCTATTTAACCTACTTATATCAACATGCCAACGATATCAACAGTGACTCCTAAATGATAACCCCGCATGTGTTAACTTTACCCTCCTAACTTCACTCGAACCGTCTTATAAAGGGTCTACAGAAGAAATAAAGGATACTTCAGAATCCCAAACATTCATCTTCTTCTCTGGTCTTAGGCAAGAAACCACAAGGGAGGGAAAAAAGAGATCTAACAGCTCTTTCCAAAGTGTTAAGACTTGGTACTATGTGTACTTTATGCTAGGGACCTGCAAGCACTGGGAGAGCTGGGACCTCTGAGAAAGGGACTTGAGACACTAGATGCTTAGATCTGGCTCTGGTCCAGGTTCTACAAGCTGGCATAGAGTTGACAAGTGAGTGTCTTACAGACACCAGCCAGTCACTAGGGAGAAAGGCAGACAGAGATTATATAAAAAGGACATGGACACTAACGAAATGTGCCTCTGAGTAGAGTACCTCATCCGTTAGGTGTCCCAGAAACCAAGTGAAGCAACCTAATATGGGTACAGAGCTGAGGACAAGAAAAACACAGTAAATAAATGCTTAAGAGCTAGAGGGTGAGATCCAGAGAGGAAGGCAAAGGACAGAAGAAGAGTGAATTAAATCATTTATCTGAACACTAACTGGGAGGCTTGTGATTAATGTAGGCTGTTTAAAGAGGGGGAATGTGTTATGGGAGTCATTCTGTCTGAGTCTGGGTCCTGGCTTCACCACTTACTAGCTACAGAGCCAGTCCTTGCTTTAGTTTCCTATCCTCCCGATAGTACAGAGACAGTAAGTCAGAGAGCGCATGGGAATGAAGAGAGTTAAAATATGTAAAGTACTTAGAACACTGCCTGGCACCTGTTCTTCCTTTCGGCTACTAGTCCTTTTATCCTCACCTTTGCCAAAGGATGAACAGCAGCAGCAGCAGCAACAACAATGAAATGAAGTAAGGGCTAATCTGTTTCACCTCCTGTCAATCAGATGTGACAAACGGTTTGATGCATTTCAACTTAAACAAATGAGACTTGAACTACCTCATGTTACGTTCATATTATCACTGTCCACCATGTCCATGAATAATTTAGAATGGGTTGCCTAACACTTTTGGAAACAAAAATATCTGAAGTAAAAAACTAACAGATGGGTAGAGCTATTTTGAATAAACACAAGGGGAAGAAGAATTCAAAAGCTACTTATGCCACAAATAGGAAATTCACAATAGAGAGAAGTCAAAATGCAAAGAAAGATTACCATGCTTATAACTGGATTTAAAACTTAATTAGAACCCTCAAATGCATGCTATATTAAATATAAAAATAAAATACAGAAAACCTAAGCAGATATGTTAAAGCATTAATACAAAAAGAAATCAAAAAGATAAATTTGAAATGATTATTAGCTATGTAGAGGCTGAACATTTTCAAATGCATACAGAGAAAAAGCAAACATTGAATTTAAGCATTTTTTAGGTTACAGAATAAGAAAGATAACAACTGAAAGATTTCATACTACTCATTTTTCCTAAAATATAATCTAGGATAGAAAAAAGTGCTTCTTTTTAAAGAAATCTATAAACCTACACTTTAAGTATTCAGTTGACTTTTCCTTCGAAATAATGTAACCTTTATATAATTCAACTAAAATGGAATTAGTAAATGGTTCAAGAAAGAGAGTCCGCACTAATGTACTAGTGATATTCAATAACTGGAAAATCTACTGATCGGTGTACTCTAAACGGGCCCCATTGTGTAAAGGGTAGAAGGCAAAGCAGTTACTCTGGACAAGTTTTGGTGAGTAGCTTGACTTTTATCTTGGATACAGTACTTGAAAATATAATTATGATACTGATTTAAGAACACTCAAAGGAAAGGATTGCATAACAGTCAGAACGAATCTGCAAGGCACAGATCTTGCGATGCTAATACAATAGCGTTTTTTGAGATAACAGAGAATGGATGAAGGGAGCTAGGAAGAGAACATCTATCTACATTTTAACAATGCTTTCAACCCTCTGCTGCATACACACTGAAAATTAAGAGATGAACTGTATAAATGAAGTGATAGAGTGAATTCCTAGTGACTTACAAATAAGAAGTAAAAGATTGTTTTTCGTTCAGATGCAGAACTATGTACACATACAGATGTATCTCCGGTTTCAATGTGCGGCTAGATTAATTATATGAAGTAAAAATATGTAGCTTTATACATTAATCATTTTGAAAAAGGTTAATTTGATAGCATTCACAAGAAAACAATTTTGGAAGCAAACAACAACAAAGAATCTAGCTAGTAATTTACTTTTTCCTACAAAATATAAGCCAAGAAAATCTACTGAATGCAACACCTTTTATCTTTTGAATTCATATCATTGGGTTATTTTACCAGTAGAAGTTTCCTTCAACACTTGTAATAATTCCTTATGTTTTTGGATGCACAGAAAATTCAGTGAGCTCCAGTAAAGACTCAATAAATCCAGATTAGCAAATATTGGTAGTATTTGGAAATCCTTTGGTTTCTTTTCAAATGACTGTAGACTAATGGGTGAGGTCCTGTCTTAGAAAAGTAACATAATAGAGTTTCAATCAGGTTATTTGGAATCAACTGCAACCCAAGGTAAGTTATTTAGGCATGGATTTAAAAGAATGAGGGATAAACTGGTCATTCATTCATTTATTCATTTAATAATTAAGAAACTGAGCATGTACTATGTGCTAGGCATTATGGATACTAAATTCTGTACAGTCCGAAAATCTATACTCCAGTTGGGATTACGGACTTATGAAGATGCTAATTAAAACATCTATGATTACAGGGATGTACTTTTCCAACAATTCTGAGGTAATGAAATGGAAAAGTTTATTGTACATCACAGACTAAGTGTAAGGTCAGTATGACTTAGTAAAAGTCTAAATGAAGACTACTTTCAAAAGAATTATAATATAACATTTAAGTATCTATAGTGACTTAAGAAATTCTTATCAAAATATACTTTTAAAGACATTTAGGACTAATGCTAGAAAAACAAGAGACTATTAGATATCTATCAATTGTCACTATGTAAATGTGGGGTTCTGAAGTATTTAAAAAGTTTCTTTCACTAGCATAAGCATCATACTATTAATACATGTATTTCAAAATAATAAATCACCTAGAAGTTTCAATATCTGTAGCTATTACATCAATTCCATCCTGTTTCAGCTGATCATGACTCCAATTAAGACTTGAATTAATGGGATTAGACAAATAACTTCTGTAAGATAGATTCACTGTGTTGGCTGGTAATAAGGACCACGCTTGTAATTTACAGTACCACAGTGTTTTATAGGGGCTATTATGTTATTAATTAGTTACATTGATCAGAATACCGCATAAGAGCACTCAAATAGTATAATTTGCTTAGACTATTTTGCATCTAGTAGGATATCTATTGGTACTCCGGGTGACCATAAGCATAACTGAAAACAGATAGATTGCTTCCATTAACAATGTCAAAATGTGCACTTCAGAAAGCATATTTCTACTGTATATTCTTGCCGTTGGAATTCACCTGTTCTCTAAATTTACCATAAAACGAGTTGATGTAAGACAGGACATAAAGTCAGGACTTATGGGGGTCAAATAAGGTAAAGAACACTACGCATTTATATCAGTAACTCAGTCCACATGCAGTTTGAATCTACTTACTTTGTAGGGTTCTGCCAGCTAAGTCTACAAAGGCTTTTCCCACCCCCTTTGGAAGCATGGCTCTAATGGCATCCTGCTTTTAAGCATTCTAAATAATCACACTCAAACATTTTATGTTCTATTGTATCTCAGCTCACAACTGGAAGTTGAGAATAAAAATTTTTTCTGGATGTCACAGTAAAAGATACAGATTATGGCCAAATTTTCAAATTTCAGGTTTAGACAGCAGCACTCAGAGTCAATATTCTGCAACACATTTTCGGGCTTCAACTTCTGGAAAGCTCACAGAGGAACCAGCTACTCTGCTAATGAGCCACTAAAGAGACATGATTGCCAGTTCAGCTGGACCATCAATTTAAACCACGGAGAAAGTGCCTGGACCTTGCTTTCAGCACTGTCATTTACAACAGCATATATGAAGCTTCTGTGAAGGAAAAACACAAAATTTTCCTCACACGAATCACAGCAAACTGAAGGGGAAATAAAAATTTGTTGGGGAGGTAAAATGTGTCAGATTTCTTTGCATAATACCTTTGGGTGATGGCTTCAATATTATTAAAAGAAAATATTTAATCTAAAAAACTATAATGCAAATTTCTTAATTTGAATTATGACTATTTCTGATATCTCATATTTTATTGTTCCATCTTTTTTTATTTTATTTTATTTTATTTGTTTGCTTTTTGGTATGTGGGTAGCTCCCTGACTGGGAATCGAACCCAGGCCGCAGCGCTGACAGCACCAGCGCCGAAGCCTTAAGCCACTACACCATCAGGGAACTCCCATTATTGTTCCACCTTAAGAGCTTTTTTACTTAAAATTTTTTGGCACGGCGATTTCTCTTGATCACCGCTAAAACACTTCAAAATGTACAGATAAGTTCATCCATTTCTGTGACTCAGTTTGAAAATTTTTTAACTCTAAAAATAAAAGTCAGAAGGAAACAAACCAACAACAGCTCTACTTTATAATTTTTTATCTTCCTCGTTTCCCCAGAATATATACTAGGGTGCTTATAAACTAATGTTATGCTAGTAGACATTAATTACTGCCCAGAACATTAAATATAGTGTGATGCCGTCAGAGTTGAGGTTCATGGAATAGCATGAGGCACCCCATAATATGATGCCATTCTATGATGCCATGAAGACCATCATGTCAAATAGAGACTCCTCAGTATAATGACTGCTTTTAAACAAAATGAACATAGGGCTTTACCTTCCTCCTTTTTTCTCTTGGCTTCCTCTTCATTTCTTTCTTTGGCTTTCAGTGCTTCATCAGCTTTTGCTGAAACAAAAACAATAAAATGTGTCCATTTATTTTATGTCTATATCATTAAGTGGAAAAACTGGGGAAAGGGAACATTCCTTGTATGTTTTTTTGTAAAGTAGTCAGAAGAAAGACACAAAATGGCTGGAAATCTGAAATACATCTTCTACAACTCTTAGTGTATTTAGAATATTTATTTAGAATCTTTGCAGCTTAGTTCAAGCTAATCTCTGTATATAAAGAAAAATGGATTTAAGGAACATAAACTGAAACAATGGCATATGAACTGGGAAAAGCTGTTGGTCATCTGATTTGTCAGTGCAGTGCATCTGTTTGGAACTTCAGAGAAGAGTTCTTAAACTACAGTTCACATTTTAAATATGAGAAGCTCACAGTATCTTTAGAACAATATCAAATTAGGTAGCATATTATTTTTTTCCATGGCATATCATAGTAGCAGTTCTTTATTCATGTTATGACAGCATTTGGTAAAAAGAATCTTCTTCCCTCTAGAAACCTCTTCCCTTATTACTTAATTATCTACTAGTTGCTCAACTGCAGGGGTTTTCAAACACTTTCCTACAGATGTTAAAGAAGATTAAAAATATACAGCACAGTAACAAGGGACTATCAATATACTCTGTAAATTAATTAAATTTCTGTTCTAGCACATCATTTATTCCAAAGCATTAACGTCTCAAAGGAGCGATTCCCCTTTATTGCCGTCTCACTGCCTGATGAGTGAACTAAGTGAAAATAAGTCTCTAATAGCATTACAGTTGATGAAATATTAAGTTTAAAAAGTATTGCCTAGTCAAAAGAAGAAGAATCAAACTGTGCCAGCATTAAACTTTGGATGAGCCTTTATTATATGGGTAACAGCAATGCAAACTATGATTTAAAAAATAAACATACTTACCCTTCAGTTTCTGCTGCATATATTTTTCTTATGCAAAATTAACATATCCTTTAGAAGTAAAGAACCTGGCTTAAAAGGGGAATTTAAAGAAAATACACACCACATACATAATTATTTTTCTTCAAAGTTTGATTTTTCTTGACTATCAATATCGACATTTTCTTAAAATATAAAACTTATATAATGGTGCTTTGAAGTGCGATATCCAATTACACAGGCATCTGTTTCCATTTACAAGCTTTAATACATACTTAGACTGCATTTAAAGTCATGAAATATTAAAACTTTTATGCCACTCTGTATCACTGCAAAAATCTATTAAATTAGATAATAAAAACAAACCACCAGTAATTCTAAAGACTTTTACTTCATTTACACTTTATTCTCCCTGGTAGAAGGACAAGGATAATAGAAATTCCATTTAAATTCAATTTTGGTTATATGTGTAATTGTAGATATACCCCTTGAGTCATGTAAAATGCTCAGCTTATGTTTCTTTCAAATTATCCCGCTCAGATTCACATTCTACTCCTTACAACCATCTTCAATATGTATTAGCGGTGCTCATTAGACTGAAATTTAATAATGCAAACATCAGGTGGATTTCAAGAACCCCCATTAACAACGTAAGATGGATTGCTTATATATAGCTCTTGGGCCAACTGGGCACAATTTAAATTCAATAAACTACCCTGCCTAAATCTGATTTATCTATTTCACTATGCTGGTTTGTCCTTTCTTACTGATTTGCTGCTATATATGGACAATTCATTGGAATATTGTTTTATATGTTCTTTGAAAACTGCAAATGGCTCTTGTGCTCTGGTTAAATATTTTATGTAATCGAACTTCATGCTGTCAATCAAGATTCCAGTATGTGTATATGTGTGCATATACATAAATAAAAACTTTGAATTATATCAAAATAGCATTTATAATAATTAAAAAGCACACATTTGAAAATTTTATTAGTAATCAGTGTGTTCTTTAAAAAGAATATAAATGGATTCATTTGAACAAAATTTATTTAATCAAATGGACATATTAGGACAAATCCCTCATTGATTATTAAGGAAATCTAGAAGAAATGTTATTTTTTCTTTCTGTTTGCTTTATATTATTATTTAAATATGAATAGGAAAGAATGTATAGGCATTCATACGTAATTTAGTTTATCATAGTTCTTTTAATATTTTCTAAAAGGTCACAATACCATTTTACAGATGGTGATACTGAATCTCATTAGATGAACCCCCAAATATGATACCAAAGAACACAACTGATAGGTGGTAGGTAGACCTATTCTTATGGTTCATGATTATTCCCTTTGGATTTTATAGCAGGATCTACTATAAAGTGTATCATTTACCAAAGGTACTGAGATGTTTCACTAACCTTGTTTACAACTTCTAATCCCTTGGCTCTTCCAAACTCTCCCAGGCTAACAGTGTGCTGCAGGCTTTGCTTCCTGCCCTAGCCCAAGACACCCATCAATTCCACACTCACAATACCCTCATTTTCCTGATTCCTTTGCTGTTTTGCCAAGCTGTTACCAAGCTGTTACTTGACCATTGTTTTGTATTTTTGCTGCAGAATCTCCCTATTAAATGGTATGTAAATGTTACTGGCTCTACTAAAAACCAACGATTGAGAAATGAACATGGATCCTTCCATGCCGTTCCTCCTTAGTTAGCATCCACAGTTGGTTTCCATTCTCACTTCTTACAACTTACCATAATGTCTTTATTACAAGTGCCAATAACCTCACACCAGCTCCCCTAACTCCCTTTTATTTTCTCAGCCTCACTCCTATTCACTTCCAAACGTTTAAGGTCATCAATCTTTACTTCTGTTTGTCTTGTTTCAGAAAGTAAATCCATCCTCCTGTGCTTTGGAACCCATTCCTTCCACATCCATTAGGGTTCTTTCTGCTTCTTAAGGTTCAAACTCATTCTTCTCTATCCTTAGACTATAAATACATTCAAGTCTCACAAATCCTGTACAATATTAACTCTTCTTTCAACCAAGTGACTGCCTTTTCTCATTCCAATAGATTTTTGCCCGCACAGCTTTTGCAATGGTCCCTAAAAACTCCATAGTAGCCGAGTGTAACAGTTACCTCAGTTTTATCCCTTATACTCAGTCCTTTTGCATTCAAAATGCTCTCCTAATTCTAACAATTCTTTGTCAACCATTTTTAGCTGCTGTGTCTTTTACCCTTACTTCCGGGAGTCCCCTTCTTACGCATTCTAGAGAAGTCTAAAATGTAACCCATATTTCTGTCAACCACAGCTTCAGTTCTGGCCCCTCTCCTGATCATCAGAATTCTTTTTCAAATCACTTTCTGGATACCTCCATATAGATATCTTAAAACCACATCCATGATTGAACTCATAATCTTTCCATCAAACTTGATCCTTGGTATTTCCCATTTTCTCTCAGGTTGGAATCCTTTGTGACCCTTTCTTCCAAATCTCATCCTCATGCAGGATACCTGACTGCCTAGCAGTTCCATCACATTCTACTCCACGGACTATCTCCAGAATCCAGACAGTCCTTTCCATTTTTCACTGCCAATATTCACATTGAGGGCCTCATCTCTCTTCACAGTGAATATTAAAAAGAAATTTCCTCTCTATACTTTTAATCCTATTCCCTCCAATGAACCCTCTATATTGCCACCAGTGCAAGGAAAGTGTTCCTTGTTTTGTGTCTCTGGCACCAAGCACAGTGTCAGAAAACACAGATGCTCACTCATTGTTAAATCAATGACTGATGTACTGCTCTCAAACACAAATATGATTACATCACTTGCTGCTAAAACTACCTCTGAAGGTGTCCTGTTGAATACATGAACAAATCCAATCTCCTTAGGTGCCATCTAAAGCCCTTCCCAGTCTGATCTCAATGTAACTTTCTAGCATCATCATTCACCACTCCTCCTTCATCGCTTCAAGGATTCATGGCCTTACTGGGCCATACTGCCTTTTGTTTGTATTGCCACGCTTTTGTTTTTGCCTACCTCACTTACTCACTGAGAAAATTTTGCCAGAAAGTTTTAGTTCAAATGTCACTCTCTTCTGTGAAACCTTTCCTCATCAACATCTCTTGTCCCCAAGTGGATCTGACAGCTCCTTTCTTTCTTCTTAGACATTTTAATACCTTCATTACGGAATGTACAATACTTTATTCCTTCATTAGAGGAAATATCCATCTTCTTGAGAGCAGAGCACATAGAAGGCATGATAGAAATTGTTGGCATGCCTTTCTTCATGAGTGTTTAGCCAGATTACATTTTCTAGTCTACTTGAAGTGAAATGTGGCCATGTACTGGAGTTCAAGCCAATAAAATGTGACCAAAGTGATGTGAATCATGTTTCCATACCTGGCCTATAAAAACACTCCCACATAATCCTTATTCTCTTTCCCTGTCCACTGGCTGAACAAAGGACCCATGGAGGGCAAACCACAAGATAAAAGAAATCTGGGACACTGAATGTCTGCAAGGAGCAGGCATGCTTTCCTGATGACTTGTGTTAACTGTAATGTGAGCACAAGACATGCTTACACTGTCTTAAGGTGCTGACATTTGGAGGCTAACACTAAGTGTTCAATGAATGTTTCCTAAATAAATGAATAAAACAGGATTTGAAAGTTAACACAAATATTACGTTGTTCCTTTTCAAGTAGTCTCCTTTTAGAAAAGATGCCTTCTATGGCTGTTTCACTTGAATAGTAGAAACAGAAGAGTGGCTGCAGAGGTGATGCGGGGCGAAGTAGCAGACTATCCGATATGTGCCATTGAGGGCATGCAACCATTTACTCACATCTTTACTGATTTTATTTTAAAAACTCCAGAAATATATGGCTTTTTAGATTATTGCAGCTGTTTGCCTATGTTAGATTTTGAATTAAAGTACTTCACATTCTCTGTAAGAGAAAACCCATTGAATCAAGAATTGGCAAGATTGATAGAGTATCCAATTCATTCTCTACGTACAGAAAGAACTATATTAATATTTCCAGAGAAAATCTTTTTATAAGAGTTTAGCAGACTTCATCCAGAAGTTCTTTTTCATATGCATCCCAATCTCTGACATTGCATCACCATGAATAGACCAGAAATGTGAAGAAATTCTTAAAAAATAGAAGGCAGACGGGATCAGATCTGCGGGAAAATGATTAGAGGCAATCACATGCCAATCATATTCAGAAGACTATATAGATATAGGAGAAGTTCCAAGGGTGCTTTAATTTTGGAGCCAGTGGAAACCAAGCACAGGAGGTAGACCTGCCTGGGGCAAGTGGGGAGTTATGATTAGAGCAGCTGAACAATGGCATGTGCTATTTATTATCCCACCTTTATCTAAAAATATGGATATAATCTAGTATTCAATATAAAAAGCTAAGAAAATTATTCTCTCAAAATACTGAAGTTTTATAATGCTGCAATATAAATTTTAGTCTGGAGAGAAATGTTCTAATGAACCGTAAATAAAAACATCTAGCAAAAATGTACATTCTTATTTCAGTTTATTATAACAAGAGTGCTTTTCACACTAACACTAAGAAAATGATCAAGACACTTGGGCACTTCTCAGGCATTTCTGGGTCACAATATTTTAAGCAATGACTGTAAAACAGGATATCTGTAATCAGAACACTTGTATTATATCCAGCACTGCCATCTCATCCTTCAGATGTGTATGGCCTTTACTGATATTTTATTCTTTCCTAGGACATTTACAATGAAGGGCCATGTTCAGTTTAAATGTTCTCTTATGCTTTAGAAAAAAACAGTGTCAGTAAAAGTGATACAATATAAAGTGTCATTTCCCAAAGAATTCCAAGTATGGGTATTTTATCTAGATAAGTTATTACTATTCATATTTTATTGATGAAGAAATGAAGGGCCCAAGAAAGTTAAGTAGTCAAAGGTCAGAATGGTAAGGATACACAGCCTGTGTATTCTAGCCTATTTCTTACCTATTCATTCCCCTGGAAGCAAACAGTAACCAAAATTAGAGACTAACAAACTGCTTTCATGCACAAGCTATTTATGGAGAAATTTTTATCTGAATATACTTCATTCAACCTCACATGGAAAATCTGAAGAGGTCTCCTGCTTTGTAACAATGATTGAGATATGCTGTTTCATATATTTAAGGTAGCATGAGAAAATGTATCTAGAAAAAAAAATTTTTTTTTTCATAGTACTATGGGAAATTCCATAAGCATCTGAGTCCAAAGACAACTTCAGTAATTCTGAGATTTCCATCCCCCATTGTACAAAATACCTAAGGTGGATCACTAAACTGGTACAGTGCTCAGTGTTTGGTTCTGATTCCGAAGGGCTGTGGTACAGTTCTTCAGTAATTCCTGTGTCTCTAAAAATGACACTGCAGTCACCAGGGCTCTGGGTAAGAGAATACCCTGCTGAAGGTAGTACCAATTTGTATGCTATGTGCTTGTCAGAGAGATGATTAGGAAGGAGTGAAAAGTAGTATTTACATCTAGAATGTAAGTTCCTTTGAATTTTTATGTTAAGGGTTAATGGAGTTTTCATTTTAACCTAGAGAAGAAAAACCAGGTAATACTTTTAATGCCTCAGGAGGAAAAGAAGTGTCTCTGTTAGTAGGGAGAAAACAACTTTTTAGTTATTAGCTTCTAAAAAATAGGTGGTGGTCTGTGTTCTATGAGGAAAAATTTATAAAGAAATGTGACAAATGACATAATTTTGGATCAAGGAGTGGCATACATGCCTCAAAGTAAACAACTATAGATTTAACAACTTTGATAAATCCTAAAAGTTTTGATTTCAAGGAAATGAAATATCTAGGAACATCAGAAATGCAAAAGTCTGATTTTTCTTTATATATTTTAAAAAACAGTAAATTCTAGCAATTTCTAAATGTATAGATGTGAAAAAAATAGCAGCAACAACAACAAAAAACATTTTGACAATACTAAACCTGTATTATATTAGGAACAGCTACAAATGTCTTTTAGAGGGAAAAAAATTGTAACATGAAAAATAATGTTAAAAGAAAAGATACCTAATGCGCTGTGATCTATAGATTTCCTCAGATATTTCTGTTAGGCTTACCTACAGTTTTTGCACTTATCCAGACTTCAGCACAGTAGATAACCCAAAAATTCACTTGTCAGCACTGCCAAATTTAATTATAAATTTACACATGAACATAGCTACTGCTTCTGCATATTGAAAGACTATGTAACTATGATCATAATATTAGCTCCCACCATTCCCTCTGCCTCCTTCTTTGCACACACAACACAGAAGTGAGATCCATTAATTGTAAGTTCTTATTCCTTACCAACTTGTATTACCAATACAAATGTACACATAAAAACGTTTAGTCATGTCCAAATTTGCAATGATTATTCTGAATCTGCCTCAAACACGGTAAGGGTCAACAGTAACTACAAATAAAAAATTATTGCAATTACTATATAGCCATTGTGGAAAACAGAAAGCCATTGTTCGTTATCAATAAATGCTCTACAAATATTAATTCTTGCTAGATTACTGTTCAAACAGGCTCTTTTTCATTACTTCTCTTACCTGTCCATTCAAATCAGATTTATAAAACGGATAAAGCAGATGACATAGAAAATTCTCTAGCAGAATACTACATCTTAATCACTGAGCTAAGTGTGAGGACTGAGAGATAAGTTCACAGACTAGAAGGAGAAATGTAAAAACAAACAAGCAGACACATCGTATACAGGCACTTTAGAAGTAATGAAGGAAGAGGGTACAGTCAGGGAAGAATTCTAGGAGGTGACACTTGAGTTGCCTCTTGTAGGATAACTGTCAGTCAGGGAGGCTGGCCAGTGATTTGATTCAAGAAGTCTCAATGTTGGGAGTTCCCTGGTGGTGTAGTGGCTTAAGGCTTCAGCGATGGCGCTGTCAGCGCTGGCGCTGTCAGCGCTGCGGCCTGGGTTCGATTCCCAGCCAGGGAACTACCCACATACCAAAAAAAAAAAAAAAAAGTCTCAATGAACCAGCTCAATTATATTTTATGTTTTATTTTATGGTTACAATTTAGTTCATGGGCCCTTGAATAAAAAGTAGTGGAAAGTCAGAAAGTACACTGTCACAGAATCCAAGGGACATTTATCTAGGAACAGTGCTATGTCTCCAAAGGGTTCTCTCTATAGCCATGAACATCCTATTAATTCAAAATGACCACAAGTCAAGAATGAAGTCGCATCACAAATCATATCAGAAAACCATAAGCATCTGGAGCTAGAAGGAACCTTACAGATCCTCTGGCCCAATATTACACATAGTATGTTCCTTGGAATACTAACTCCTCATGATTCTCCATTTAAATAATGTTCCCAAATGGGCAACAGCACAACACTGAACCCTCCCTCACGGAACACCACAATACTCATCGACTAACTAAAAGCTCTCAGATACTCTGTGGTTAAAACACACAAAAAAACTCCAAGCCAAAACAACAAAAAACTTGTTTAATTTAGTTTTGCCTATGTTGCCCAACTTTATTTTATTAAAGAACCATTCTTTTTCTGTCGTATTATACAAATAAACAAAGAATATATTTTGAGAAATATCAGTCTAATGCCTTCACCAACTTATTTTATTCTTTTCCCCTAACTCAGATTCTATCAGGTATAAAGGAATTTCATCATTTAAAATTTTTATTTTTAAAAAAGTAACAATTCCCATTTTGGCATTTGGAGACAGGAACTATTACTTCCAAAGCATAATTATTTTGAAATCTAGAAATAATTTGTAGCATCTCATGCTTTAAGTTGTATTCATATATCTCATAAGATTACTTATTTATTTCTGCAAATCATTAAAAGAGTAATAGTACTAAATGGTGGTGATGTTAAAAATTGCAGATTTAGTAACAATGACAAGTAGAAAATCACAAAATGATATGTATTTTAAAATTATTTCCTACCTTTTTAGAACCAGTATGAGAGTATAAGTACTTGGAATATCAAATGATTAGGGTTTGTTTGCTTTCACATAATAACATTCCCTTTTATATACTTCATAATTGTTCCCAAAGTAAAAGCTTTTTCTTTCACTATATCCTATGTCATGGCTTTTGGATTTTCTCTTAATTCTTATGCCCCCAAAGTAGACTTAAAGATTACCCAAACTTGCAAGGATTTACTTTATTGCAACCTTTCTTTTCATTCTGGTGGAGAATTTTCTATGTCATTTTAGAAAAACTTTAATGATCAATTTCACTGCTGAGTGACACACTAAGTATGTCCAACAGATGTGCTGATCTAATGAAGCCATAACAAGACTATCCTAATGGCCTTCACTTGAATAGGCATTTTTATTCCCAAAGCTCCTGATGGAATTCATGAGCATTCCAATGGCAAGGAAAGAATCAAATAGATGTAATTACAATATAAGATAAAAAAGTGGAGAACTAATAGTTTTTAATGTATAAAGTCCTACAGCCTTCTGACCATGCTTATATTACTTTTCTCAGTTTGTGTTGATAACCTGATGCTTATCCAATTTCCCATTCTGTAACCTGAATAAACTGCTTACCCACAGTCGTTAGGATGTCATTTATTAAAATCTAAGAACGAAAGTTTAAAGAAGTTGAAAACAATCCAATAATAACAACATGGGGATACAGAACTGCTGTGATGTCTAGTCTCGCAAAGAAAAGCAGTACTAGATTTTTTTCTTTTTTATAGAATGCTGATACAGAAAATAAAAGTAACTACATCATTCTGTGTTCCTTTGACTTATTGCACATCCATCAACTGGATGTCAGTTTGAAGTCAGTTGGCCACCATTATAACCCCCATTCCAAGAAAGATGTTTCAGCATTTTAGAAAAACTCTGAGGTTTGGAGCTGTAGAATTATACCTTTTAAAAGGAATTATATCCTAGACTCTGCTAAGTGATTTGTAATGCTTATTATTTCAGTAACTGCAAACATCCTATCAATACATATTTTTAAAGAGTAACTAAAGGTAAGCAATCCTTTTAAAAATAAGAACTGAAGTCCAGAAATGGCAATATTTAACTATGTATGTCAGAAATAAAGATGAGATGCAACAGTCTTCCATATTAATAAAATTATGCCATATTTATTTTCCTGCTTTGTATTATATTCTTAAACTACAAAGGGTGTTTTTTAAAAAATAGAATTATATATTTTTATTGATATCATTTGTTTTCATGGCATCAATTCCTAAATAGAAACAAAAACTTATGTAGGCCTACTATGTGTCAGTCACTGTGCTAAGTATTTTAAGATCTAGATATTTCATACAATCCTCAAAAAATTTCAGAAAGGCTTAATAATTTGCTCAAGGTTACATACCTAATAAATGGGTGAGTCAAGAGTTGTAACAGGTCTGCGCACTCTTTTCATTACACTATAACCTTAAAAACAGTGTAGGAAATACTTGTATAAACAAATGTAATTCTACTAGTGCTTCCAAATAAAGGACAGTTGATTTATTCTTTTTTATTTAAAATTTAATTATTAAGTTAGAAAGGTTATAAATAAAATGCCATTGTAAAATAAGTATGTAAGTAAATAATTTGGGGTGAAATTGCCATGGTATTAATAAATACTTTAAACTTGACTGTCTTTTTCCCCCCAGGAATATGAAATGCTCAAAATTTAAGTGCATGCCATGATTTTGGTTGCCTCAACTGGAGAGACTCATCATTTAAGTCTGAGGCCAAAAGTTGGATTTCAGTGCTTTAATACATACATCTTTATACTAAAAATGCTAACACCTCTGATAAAATTCAGAATTCCAATGCTGAGTCCACAAATTTTCCCCACAGGAATTTCATGCCATGTCCTTATTTAATCCTGTTAAAAGTGTATTTTAAATGAACTTTTTATATACCACATTCTGATAGAGCGAGTTGTATCACTGCCCTATTAATTGGAATGTCCTCAGTATGCTAAAGAATACTACAAACACAATTCAAAATTAATAATGCAGGCTTTGTTAGATGACAACCTAAACCACCCTGGTTTTGGAACGATCTCTGAGATTTCTACTCCCCTAGACCTGTGAAAATTAGGCACATTATAAAACTGTTGCATTCATTCTCCAGGGTGAACTATAAGCTGGACCAATGTGTGACCTTTCCCAGCCTGTTAATGAAGAGACATGTTCTTTCTCTCATATGATGGGTGAATTAAACAATAGCAGCTTAGGGTAGAAGTAAGGAAAGAAAAACTGGTGTCTCTTAAAAATCACAGTCATGACCTACATCAACGCTCAGGAGACTGAATTCAGTCTCAAACAGAAAGAACTAAATACAAACAAGTTGAAGATCACAGAAATAATAAACCAGACCTTCCTAGATCAGAAATGAATAAGAACTGTAAGAAATAGATAAGAAATTTAAGATCTATGTAAGAAATTTCAAAAACATTTCTTTCTATTATGGGCAAGTTTTTACTAGCAAGTCCATGTACACTAGGTATAAAAACAGAGGTTTTTAAGCATCCTTTAAATTACTTTGGTGATAAGGTATTTTTATCTACATATTTTTATAGGCCAGGAAATATATCAGAATAATTTCATATATTCAGAGAAATGGAAATACAGTACTCATTTGAAATTTTTTCTCATTTCAATTCTATATGGCAGTGTTGAAACAAGAATTACTTTCAACAACTATCACAGTATAAAAGTAGAATGAAAGTCATATAATGAAGATCTCAGTTACAGACATTCTATCAGGTTATGATAGTGAGCATTTGTCCTCCCAAACTGGAATGCAGTACCCATTAATTCTGCACTAAACAACAGACACTACTAGGCATTTTCCAGTTCCAGTGTTAATCACTATCAGTATTTTAGAATTTCTCTTTTGTTGCTAGTTATTTTCAAGTGAGCATTGTGTTATTGTACTTTTATTTAAGGTGGTGGTTCTCAAACTTTACCATGCATCAGCATCAGATGGAAAGTTTGTTAAAGCCCAGACTCCTTGCCCCTAGATTTTGCATTTTTAAATCACAACATAATTTTTATTTAGAAACACAGAATTTTAAATTGCGTTTTATCCCAATTTTGAGTGTGTGTGTATGTAGACCCATGAGTCACTTAGATGAATGTTTTAAAATTTCCAAACTATCTGGTATTCTTTATTTACACCAATGTCTAATTTAATTTCACTCTGATCAAGAATGTAGTGCATAAGACAATCTTTGATATTCTGTTTACCTTTGTTCTATTAGCTAATATAATGGTCAGTTTTGTAAATATTTATTCAGTACTTGAAAAGAATATATATTCCCTAAAACTTGAGTTCAGGGTCTTATATGCATTCACCAGAGCAAATCTATTGGCTTGTTGTTGTTTTGTTTAATACATCTCCTATTATGGTGGCAGTATTCAAAGATTATTCTTTCAATTGTCAATATTTGCTTTACATATTTTGAGCCTGGGTTATCAGATGCACATAAATCAGATAACAATCAACTGATGCAAATAGATACTAATACAGGATGCTCTAAAGGGACATACGAGGGCTGTCCAGAAAAAAATCCAGCCATTGACAATATAATGAGAACAGTTACATGGCTGGATACTCTCTGGATAGCCCTTGTAAGTTTAATGAAGTAAACAAAGGAAATAAAGCAAATGAAAATGATCCATTAATGGAGAATATATTTTTACCAAAAAAACTGAGGCACCCCAGTGGTGGCATGCTGAATTCATATTCAAGAAGCCACACTCTTAGGCCAATTAAACTGTCTTATTAAGTAAATTTGAAGACATAATACCAATTGCAAAATGTATATATTATCAATATTTCTCTTTAAGCAACATATGAAAGGACTGACATGTGGTCAAGATATAAGTAAAAAATTTTCTTTTTATTCTGCCAAGATAAGATTATAGATCTTTGAAAGTATTAACAGATTTTGTCTCTCCAGCACTCAATATACTGTTATACAGTAGACATTTACTAAGTGCATAACTCAACAAACATTGCCCAGAAGCCAAGAGATAAATATATTCCTCATAAACCAAATTTAGATAAGCAGAGAAACTGAGAGATTTATAGAAAACAGTTTAATGATAAAACTTAAGTTGAATAACTTTGTTCAGTCCAGTGAAGGCACTGCACTCTTAAACCAGTTTTGGAACCTAAGCAAAGACCTCCAGACAACTTTTTTGAGGGGGATTTGAATTGGGAACAGTATTATATTACTTTTGTGATGTAGGCTCAGTGGAAGCAATCATCTTCCCGAGAAAGTGCTCTCAAAAAAATGGTCAGAAAACCTTGTTTTCCTTAGCATGACCTACAAAATCCGTCAACGATTAATTGTTCCCAAGCAATATTTCTTGGTCAGTCACCATTCCATCATAAAATCCTTCTTCTCCAAACACTAAGATCTTATTTCAATTTAGTAATTACATCATATTCTTCCACAATTCTGTGCTTTTACTGTATCTTAGGTTTGGACGGCTTTGTTCACTCTTTAAATGTTACATTTTATGAGAATCTCTTCCTAACTCTAGTTAGTCACTCTTGTAATGCCTCTATTTTGGCACTAACTATATTATATTGTAATTATTTGTTTAACATATGTGTTTTTTATTGACCATTGCATCCTCAAAACTCATACAATGCCAATGAATGTTTATTGAATTAACCTTTATCAAACCATTTTTGGTATTTCAAAAAAGGAAGAAAACACTGATAAGAAAATGAGCTATAATGGCTGAAAACATTTATAGCCTCAAAATAACAAAAGAGCATTTATTTATACTGATGACCAGTTATATATAACACATTACCCTGGGAATTTGGTATAACAAATTGCATCAGATCCCTATCCTAAAGCTTTAGAATATATAAAAGAAATGGAAGATGGTTATAATCAAGATATAATGAATTACTGAGAGATACAGCAGAGAGGTTACAGAAAGGGATTCTGAAGCCAGATTGATTACCTGGGTTTCAATACTGGTTCTACCCATTACAAGCTATGAGACCTAAGGCACTCACATTAACTTCATGGTATCTCAGTTAATTCACCTGAAAATTGTATTGATAATAGTACCTCCATCATAAGCACAGGGTGAATGTGAGGATTAAATAAGTTAATATATGCCAAGCACTCAGAACAGCACATATCCCATGGCATATTTCATATTAGGGTTAGCGATTATATTTATGTAAAGTATACCATATTATCTATACTCTCTGATTGATAGTAGTATTTACCCATAGTAATTATTAACATAAAACTACATGTATCTGTGCTGTTTATGATATAATTTATACATTTTAACCTATTTACAAGTTTTTAGTAGTGAATCTTTTGTTTGTGATAAATTTCATATGGAGAAATATGTACTAAGTAAATGTAATGTGGTTTCTTTGGTATTTCTGGGACATTATATAGAATATAAAACGCACCTACTTGAAACTGAGAAAGAGTATATAGTTTAAAGTTCCTGGATATGTCCTATCTCACTTAGAAATTTAGCTCTGTTTTTCATATTTGTTCTATCTGTATTCATAGTATTATGAACTACAAATTGTTCAACTGTCTCATAACCTCCTCCATGAGACTTTAGCCTATTATCCTAGTCAACATTAATTCATCTTCTTAGATCTGAGAGGCCTACATTTACTTGTATAGCCAGCTGGACGTGTAACTTTCTGCTCTAGAATGCCAACTCCTTGAGGTCAGATATCTTACCGGTTTTAGTATAAGTAGTACCAAACATGGTTCATTAGCTCTTAAATAAAAGTTTACTGAATTAAACCAAGCATTAACATGCAAAATAATGACTGAGGCGTAGCAATCTATTAAAGATTTATTCTGTTCACGATACTTAAATATTTTAGAAACATCTAAGATAAAAAGGATATCCTGAGACTTATCAGTATCTCAGAACATTATATTAATTAGCACATTCTATTCTAGCCATGCAAATATTAGTATTTCAAATTTCAGATTTCAAGATATATTAACTTGATATGTGTTTATGTATGTCTGCACACATATATAAATACATCTGTTCACAAGTTTTTAAGAGTGAAATATTATATCATTCCTCTTCATTTAGGGTATGATATAGTATTTAGGCTTGTAACAGATTTAAGAGAAATTATTATGAATTTGAATATTCACAGTAATAAATATCAAATCAAATAAAAATCTTCAGAACTATAATAACAGCCACCTGAAGTCCTACACCCTTACTTGTATACTACACATTTCGATACACAGGAAAAAATTTCCTCCCATTTGAAATTATTTTCCCTGACTTTTTACACTAGGTGCTTACTATTATATCAATAAAACAATGATGATGACAATAGTATTCTTATTTTACCATGTGCCAGCACTTTGAAAGCATGACCTTGGAATTTCATACTATTAAAAATTAGTACCTACAAGTGAAACAGCTGAATGCTTATACTTAAGTAATGTTAAGAAAAAAAAACACAAACAAGGCAAGAGTTTTCACTTCAAATACCTGAAACACAAATTTTAAAAACAGATACTTTAACATGGTGTTATTATTACATATACAATAAAAAGACCCAGCATTTTTATATTTAACAATACCATTTTTATTTCAAATGCATGTGTGCACAAATTATTTTGCAAGTCATTTTTTATTTATGATAAATAATCTCATTAAAGAAAAACAATATATTTTATCAGAAACAGCTAAGTTGAGACATTTAAAATGTTTTATATGAAATCCTCAGTTTGATTTCATACCATCTATTTTTAGTATTTTCAACTTTCTAACATATCATCTTGCAAATCTTAGATTTAAACTGGAAGGGCATAATTTTAAAAACTTTACCCATTTATTGTGTTTTGTTCAAAGCAATGCCTTCAGAGATAGAGAAGTATTTATATTTTTCTAATAATATTTCAGTCCTGAAAATTTGTTAACCAAAATATGATAAATAAGTCAACATTTGTGGACTTTGACTTTTGGATTCTTTTCCAATTTCTTATGGGCAATTGGGAGCTGGGTGTACAGCCTACTGGAAATTAAATACACTACAGTAAATATATAGCACCTGAATTTCACTAGGTGGCGCAACAAGAATAATTTATGCTTCTGCTTCTTTTACAGTCTGTTGGAATGTTAACAAATACAAGGACAGAGGACAAATACTCAACAACAGTGTTTGTAGAAGTCTTACCTAAACTACAATATTTTAATTTATTTATACTAGAATTTAATTTTTATAGTAACAACATAATTTTTAGCATAAAGGAAACTTTAGCACAGTGAATGATTTTCTATTTTTCCACTGGCTATTTTCAACACTGAAAAAACATCAGGCTTTTAGAGAAGGCACTGTGTAAAAAATAAGTAAGTAAAATGAAACTACTTTATTAAAACCCTATGTGAAAGTATCATTTATAATAGCTTAGATGTGACGACTGCTAGCAAATTACTGCTTATAGCCGTGAATGCATAATAGACGATTTTATAATATATAGCATTTTAGAAGTTCTCATATTAATATTTTTAAGCATCCTAGAGTAGACTTGAAAGGGAACAACACAGGAAATCAGAAGAACCAGATTCTAATTCTAGCTTGTAATAATCTAATTTGTGACCTGGGCTACAGTTTTCCAGTCAGCTGACGAGTTGAATTTGATTAGTTTTAAGGAGTTTCAGGAAAAACATTCAAGGCACTCTAAGAATGAGTGACAATATATTCTGCCAGGAGATTATTTTATTTAATATTTTTCTGACATTAAAGTTTAAGTTTATATTCTGCTTAAATGAGGTCAATCCAAAAATTAAAATCTGAGTTGTAATCAAGAGATATTAGAACCAACAGTAAGTGGAAAATAAGGCTAAGATCATTAATCTATCAAGAAGAAACTGTATATAGAAATATATTTGTTCTTTTCTATTGGGATAAAGTAATTTTTAAAATATCTTTTAAATTTAGATAGATTTTTAGATAGATTTCAATTTCAAATGGTTATTACTCAACTGAAGTTTTATATAAGTATAACAATATTAAGAGCTTCCCCATCATTGGGCCACAAATAAGTTATAGGTGTGCTAAAATAATGATCCTGTTAGCCCTCAGGCCAACCACGCAGGATCCGAGGTGGCTGGAGTTGAAGAGCCAGCAGCCTCTGGATAACAGCAACCTCATCAGTCCAACCTAGGTGCTAACCAAATCCAATCATTCTACATGTCAGGTAGTGAGAAAGAGGGAGAAGCACTGTACTATAGTATCTCTGTTTTATTTTTGTTTTATCTACAAAATGTTACTTAGGAGACCTTTGGAAAACATTAAAATGTGACTTTTAAACTTTCTCCATAGTTAACTTGGAGACTCTTACAAAGTTTTCAATACTTACACAATTACTAGCTGAAACTAATTTCACAAAACAGTATGAATACTGATGACTAATAATTAAGAGGATATTTTAACACAGGGAAAAATATGTAGAGTTCCTGTGTTAAATAAGCTAATTTATCTAAAACCTATTTAATAGTAAACAAACATTATCATGTATGTCACATACTATGTTCTTGGCTCATCAATTTTAATAATGAATTAAACTGCTCAGAGTTTTTGTAATCTTTTTTTCCTATGTTTTTAATATAGAAGACTAAATATAACCTGTAAGATATATAATAATTTCAAAAGTCATTAAATTAACTTGTGAAGTACCAGATGGACATAAAATTATCCAGGTTGTTTCTTGGTTAGTTTGAAAATATATATTCCAAGTAACCAAAGTGTATACATACTTTCTCACTGTGTGTGTGTGTGTGTGTGTGTGTGTGTGTACTATTTCTAGGAAAATGTTTTTATTTCATTCCTAAGATTAAGGCTAAAGTCACTGCTACCAATGATGTAAAGGATATAATGCCTGATACTATGAAATATGTAAATTGCAATATTTTTGGCTTGTATATATTTTATAGATAATACAAATCAAGAAACAGTATGTGGAAAAATTGTTAACCTAAAATCATTATAAAAAGCCTCAGTTCTGTAAAACTATGAAAGCTAATCTCAATTCAAAATGAGTTAAATATTAAACAAACTTCTCTGGGGAAAGAGACTGCAGATAGCTTTGTCAGTGTTATCAGAAAGATTAACATTCTAGTCATAGATCTTTAAGGGAAAAAAAAGTACACCAAGGAGGGACTAGGGCTGCTGGGAAGCAAAGGTAAAAATTGACAGATAAAATTCAGTAATAGCAATCACGGCAAACCTCCCCGAAGACTCTCTTATGTCCTGGTTACTGCCTACTGTATTAAGACTGCCTTTCTCATCACTTAATGCTTATTTTCATCACTTTGCTTAAAATATTGATAATCAATTAGGGCTACGTCTGTTTTGCCACAGAATCTGTGTCACAGTCTATCAGACTGTCAGGGCCAATTCAATCCTCATTCAAAGTTAATTTTTTCTTCATAAATCTGCCTTTGGAGGAGTCATTAGGCACAGAACATAGCCGGAGGTGCAATCACCTATTCTCTTTCATTAGTGGCAGGCAGAGAAGGTGAGGGAGATTATTAGAACTTTGGAATGATCACAAAGCAGCGTGCTGCCTGTCAGATCCCCCCAACATTTAATTCATCTAGCCAACTCACCAGCACTCTTTGCCAACAGTTTTAAATGGACATTATTCATGAACATCTGTGACATGCTGAATATTCTGAACTAGAAATGATGAAAAAGCAATGCCCCTTTTGACTTTAAAATTAATTCTATGGTCAAAACAATTAAGAATATAACAAACATGTTTTGTGATGCTATTTTGAGTCATTTAAGATATGTTTCAGAAGCAAAACAATTTACTAAAGCTAGTAATACACAAATATATAAGGAAAATTCATACATAACATGAAAATCCTCAGGATTAAGCAATTTTGTAAAAGCTTATTTTACCTACATTAGAAATGATCAAGATATTTTCCCCAAAAGTGAACTTAAAATTAACAATAAAATTAAATGTTTATTTAATGTGAATATCTTAGTTAGCAACATACCACAAAAAAAATGATTCAAAAGAATGTAATATAAAGCCAATTTAAATAATACATAGTGTATTTGAAATCTTCATAACCACCACCACAAATGTCTTAGAAGAGGTGCATTATGGGTAGAATGTTGATAGAGAAACAAATGTAATAAAAGAAATAGGCCAAATAACTAATGAAAACAACTTTAAACAACTCAGTTTCATTTTAACAGTTATCATTAATTTAACTTTTTCAATAAAAAGAAAATCTAGATTGTTTAAAATGCTTTGTTCTTTACAGTGGCCCACCTTTTATAATCTGGAATAAAGAAATTATGTTGGCTTCTAACATTAAAGAAATGTCTTGCTAGATATACTTTTTCTGTGGAGATTTATCTGTAAGTTTATTTAAATATTTACTCAGAATACCAAGCTGATGACATTGATTTGACTTGATTTTATTTTATTTTTTTGACATTAAGATTTTAAACACTATTATCAAAGTCACGATGTTCTAGCATTGCAAAATAATTTTTAATAGAGATTAGCCTCAGGAAATAATTGGAGTAGCATTTCCCAAACTGTCTCTCAAACAACCAGGAGCCAAAAGGGTTCTGTAGTCAAATATATCTGAAAAACATTTGGTTGGACAAAATTAAACTATTTCTTTATTGTAGAACTCATTAGAGTCTATAATATGCTAATATGCATTGTTTCTCTCTACAAGGGAGATACAACGTGGTGATTCTCAAAGTTATTTGATCACAGAGAACCATTTTTATACAACACTAGAACACGAAAGGTTTTCCTAACCTTCCCATGTTAACTGTTTGTCTTCTGTCCACACTAGCTCTGATACTCTGCATCAGAGTATTTTAAAAAAATGTCCATTGAACACATACTACATACCAGGCACTGTGGTAGGTGATAAGGTAACAACAATGAACATGACATTGATCTCAAGTTGCTCCTAACCTAGCAGAGAACACAATTTATTTATTTGTGGATCTGTCTTCCTACTATGAGCAATTTGAGAAAACTGAACATGTCTTATTTATATCTATATCTCCCTAATGCTTAGCAACTAGTAAACAGTAGAAGCTCAAGAAATAAATACTTGTTAAACTGAAGTATAATTTCTTTTTATCTGGATTGTTTCAATGACTTAACACTGGTGTGAACACAGGTCTCCTCCCCTATCCCTTCCTCTAAGTTAGTATCTAACCAATATGTAGATTGTATAATATGAACCTAGAGAAAAGTTAAATTCTAAGGAAAATCACAAATAGAAAGCAAGACTGGCAAACCAGCTCGTTTGACAGGAGTGGTTGCCTTAGGTTCTTTCTGCGTGGAGGTGGGTTCTATGGCTTGTCTGGGTTCAGGAGGAAAAGTATCATCATCAATTACAAATGACTGCCAACACTGCTTCTAAAGTGTTTCTGTTTTAGAGAGATTCATAAGGTAAAAGGGTTTCAATAACAATTACTACTACTACTGCTACTACTACTACTACTATTACTATATGGCTATGCTACGAAAGTTGCTGCTGCCACCACCCTTATTACCATGACAGTTGCATGAAGCTGAAACTTTTCTAGGTTTTATGCAAAACGGACTTAACACAGTGAATTGTATACTTATAAACTGTTGGAAAAGCTGGAAAGCACGAGTTCTGGACTAGGCCTCCAAGGATGGTACCTAAATAAATACTGTAGAGCCAGCCCACCCAGGAGCTGCTTCCTCTTCTACAGGCAGGATGAGGATGGTGAGATATCAGGAGGTGGCCAGTTGAACTGAAAAGTGCAGGAACACCCTACTGTAGCTGCAAATCAGGAAGCCACCACTTCACTGGCTTCTCAGCTGGCACAAAGTGAGTGATGGGACACTGGAGCGCAGGTGCAGCAGCACTCCAGGTCCCCACAGCTGTGCTTGTCAGTAGCAACAGCTGAAGCAGCAGTCAGATCAGGGAAACGCAACAGAGGTCAGAAACAGATCAAATTGCATGTGGATACATCTAAATGTTGGAACCTAATTTATACCCAGAATCTTACACACAAAGGATTCTAGAACATGGAGGTTTCTGCTTTCTAACCTTTGCTGGAAGCAAACTTGAAGAACATTACATAAGTGTTGCGTGCCAATTCAACATTTACTAAACCCTTAAGACAGTGGTTCTCAACCTTCCTAATGCCACAACCCTTTAATACAGTTCCTCATGTTGTGGTGACCCCCGACCATAAAATTATTGGTAGCTGCTCTCTACATCTGTGTGACTGGTCCACAAAAGTACATTATGTGTTTTCCGATGGTCTTAGGCGACCCCTGTGAAAGGGTCGTTCGACCTCCAAAGGTTGAGAACTACTGCTTAAGATGTGTCAGAACATCTTTCTAAATGCTTTACATGCATTAATTCATTCAATGCTCACAGCAACCCCATACAGTCTTTATACTCACAGTTAAGGAAATTGAGACACATTGACATATAACACGTTGCTTGGGGTCACAGAGTTACTAAGTGATAGAGCCAGGATTCAAAGCCAGGTTGTTGGGCCCCAGAAGAGCATCTGTTCTTCACTAGCACTCTGTTTCTAGAGTAGTAACTTCGTCTCTTTAACACATTAATGATACGGATGAAATTAATGTATTTTCTACTCAGTTTTTCAAATTGATCAACTAGGTATGTGCTATCACTTAAAATCTATATATAAGGTGGCATTTCAAAGAAATCTGTGGGCTAACAGCAGCTAAAATAATCTAACTGAGAGTTTATTAGACTAATTTACCTGTATACAACAGTCAGAGTGTGGGCTTAACACCTTTCCTAGAGGAAAGCATGATAAATGATATCGTTCTGGTTAGTGCAAAATAAAGCACTGAAATACAATGTTCAAATGGGAGAGGCTGTCAAATGCTTCCTATCTGTGGTTTCACAGAGAGAAATATAGTAGTATATTTCAAGAACCAAAAACAGTTCACTCTTGTATATATTCACTTCTGAAAATGTAAATCAAGGAAGTTTGAAATTTAAAAAATATGCATAAAGGTATCTGTCGAGTATTATTTTAATAGAAAAAACAATACTATAAATAAATATTCATCTAGGCAAGTGACTAATATACTTCCTGGATAAATATTATATAGGCGATAATAATATACTAATTAAAATTATGTAACAAGTTGGAAAAATTATTTTGATAGAAACCTAGATACAAAAAAGCAAAATAAAAATACATTTATCTGATATAAACAAGAATAAGGAAAAAAGAGGAAATAAAAAAATCACTTATATATTAAGTTTCCATATGTAATTTGATCTCTTTCTGACCTCTATTATGTTTCACTGATTGGACTTGTGATTCCTACAGTAGTATCAAATATTTTAATACTTGGTCAAGCCAAATCAACCTCATTTTATGAATGTAAATTTTGAGGAGCTAAACACTCATGAAATTATTCTTCTGGATAAACTTTAGAATTATAGTTGTTAAATGCCCCCTCCCTCCAAAAGACCACAAAACTACAAATAAACAACACAATTCTTTTGGAATTTTGAATAACCGTGCTAATCATTAATCTTAGAGAAAATGCAAATATTCACAATATTGAATCTTCCCATCTAAGATAATAATAGTATGTATTTTCATTTACTTAAATCATTTGTGTCTTTCAGTAAAGTTTAGAAGCCATGCAACTACATTGCAAAATTTCACTGTAGCCCCCTTTCCCTTCCAACTCCCCTCTTTAAAGACAAATTTTTTGAGGTTATGAGGGACCTATTTTAAACTCTGTCTCACTTCTCCAACATTCATTTTTAATATGGCTTCTACATTTTCACTCAAAAAAAATGCTCTTAGTGACTTCTACACTATAAATTCACTGGATATTTTTATTTAAAATAAAAGTAATAAGTAATAAAATATGTAAAAGCTACTAAAATATAAAACTATTATAATACCATATTAATTAATGTTAATATCTCATCATACCTATCTTCCTATATTTTTGCTATATTTAGTATTGTTGGAATTCTTAATTTTTGAAATGACATCACACACACACACACACACACACACACACACGCTACATAAGGTCTGACAATTAAGTTCACAAGTTTGAGAACTCATCCCAGAAAAAGTGCTGAATATTACTACAGTCACCCTCGAAGTACTCCCCTTGGGAAGCTATGCACTGATGCCAGCACCTAGTCCACCCTTCAAACCAATTTTGGAACTCTTTTTCTGGGATGGCCATCAGAGCTGTCGTTGCATTACTCTTGATATACTGATTGTCACGAAAATGTCTTCTTTTCAATATTTCCTTTATTCAGGGAAAGAAAAAAGTCTTTCGGGGCCAGATCAAGTAAGTGGGGAGGGGGTTCCAATACTGTTACTTGTTTACTGGCTAAAAACTCCCTCATAAACAGTGCCTGCCATGTGAGCTGATGCATTGTCCTGATCCAAGAGCCAGGAGTTATTGGTGAAAAGTTTAGGTTGTTATCATCTGAACTTTTTCATGCAGACTTTTCAGCATTTCCAAGTAGTAAACTTGGCTGACTGTTTCTCCAGTTGGTACAAATTCATAATGAACAATCCCTCTGACATCAAAAAAGTTTAGCAATATCATTGAGACTCTTGATTTGGACTGATAGAATATTTTTGGTCTTGGAGAATTGGCTGACTTCCATTGTGCACTTTGATGCATTGTTTCAGGGTTGTACTAGTACACCTGTGTTTCATCACTAGTGATAACATGGCCCAAAACATCATCTTGCCTCTCCAAAAGGTCTTGGCAAACTTTGTCTTTTGCCTTTGTTCATCAGTAAGCTCCTTTGCGACCATTTCTGCACATACCTTTCTCATGACAAGATTTTCAGTGAAGATTTTCCTAACTGTTTCTCTATCAACGTTTACTAGGTCTGCTATGCCTCTCACAGTCAGCTGACAATTTTGATGTACAATTTGATGAATATTTGCAACGTTTTCATCAGTTCAGCTGGTTACTGGTCACCCTGACCTCTGTTTATCAGTGACATTTTCTCTCCCCTTAGAAAAAGGTTTAATCTATTTGTACACTGCTGTTTTCTTCATGTCATTATTCCCATAAACTTGAAATAACATGTCCCTGATTTCACTTCCACTCTTGCCCAGTTTAATAAGAAATTTAATGTTTGTTCATTGCTCTAATTCAAGCTCTGACATTCAAACACTCACACACACACACACACACACACACACACACACAGTGCCAAAATAATGTATACACATTTTGAGAAAGGAAAAAACTATATTAAAGTTGTAAAACTCCATATATTCTGATAACAAAAGATAAATACAAGTCACATTTGACTTCTGCAATTACAAGAGGTGCTCAAAGTGGTTACCATCTATATCTACATATTACACAAATATTGACGGTAACCACTTTGAGCATCTCTTGTAATTGCAGAAGTCAAATGTGACTTGTATTCATCTTTTGTTACCAATATATATTATTACAATTTTAATACAGTTTTTTTTCCTTTCTTAAAATGTGCATACCTTTTTTGGCACCCCTCTATATTCTCTTATTTCTAGAAACACTGAGTATCTCTTCCAAAGCTGGCCACTAGGGTTATTCTCGCCTACTTTACTGTAAGGTTTTTTTTCTTATCGATTTGTAGGATTTGAAGGTTACTTTATATATTCTAGATATTAATAATTTCTTGGTTATATAGATTATAACCATGTTTTCTCAGTATGTAGCAAATCTTTTGGCTTTGTTTATAGCATCTTTTATCAGAGGTGTCTAATTTTACTGTATTTTTAAATTTATATTTTTAAATATTTTGTCTTGTTTAAGAAACCCTTCCCTATCCTTACATTGCAAATCCAATCTCGTTAACTTCTTCCTAGAGTTTATCATTTTTAGATTTTACATTTAAGCTTTCTGAAATTTCCATATGAATAATTAATTATTTTAATACTGTTATTAAAGAAACATATTCTTCCCTCATTTATACGTAATAGCAAGTTCTCATATATGTGTGGGTATACTTCTGGGTACTCTTATTCCTTTCCATTGATGACACCATTTTAATTTCTGTATCATTTATATATAATCTTCTTATAGGGTAGGATAAATGCTCACCCTTCCTCCTTCAAAGCTCTCATGACCATTCTTTTTCTTTTTTTATTGGGGTGACATCTGTTAGCAAGGATTACATAGGTTTCAGGCATACAATTCTACAGTGCATTGTCAACTTGATGTATAATCAGTTCACCACCTAATGTGACTTCTCTTTCCATCACCTTATATTTAGCTTCCCCCACTCCTCACCCACCCCCTCCCTTTTCTCCCCTCCCTAACCCACTCGTCCCCAAATAAACATTAAACTATTGATTGTGTCCACGGGTTATCTGTTTGTTCATTTCTTTTTTTCTTTGCTTTTAGTTTTATATTCCGCATATGAGTGAAGTCATACAGTTCTTTGTTTTTTTCTGTCTGGCTTATTTCACTAAGCATGATGATCTCCAGGTCCATCCATTTTGATGACCATTCTTAATAATTTGCTTTTCAGCGTGATTTTTTTTTTTTGAATGGAGCTTTTAAATTCTTTATGGAACTGAAACTTCTCCAGATTTAGGTTATGTAAATCATATAAAACCAATTTCTGACGACTCCCCCTACCTACAAACACCATCAGAAATGCTTCTTCTATTTTAAGACTGGGAATAGATAGGTGGTAAAAAATGTTTAATAATGTCTGAAGCAAGCAGGGAAAACCAAGTTGTTTAATTATTTTAGTAACTTACCTTTTGAATTTTTGTTTAGAAAATTCTGTGAAATGACCTATTCACTCTGCCATCTGTGATTCATGATATTAAGATCTGCTGGGCAAGAAAAGGAGTTTTCAAATCTGGAACAAAAAACCTGTCTGCTTTTTTTCTGTCTGGCTTATTTCACTTAGCATGATGATCTCCTGGTCCATCCATTTTGTCGCAAATGGCAATATTTCATCTTTTCTTACAGCTGAGTAATATTCCATTGTGTATATGTACCACAGCTTCTTTATCCAGTCATCTGTCGCAGGGACCTTTGGTTGTTTCCATGTTTTCGCTACTGTGAACAGCGCTGCGATGAACATTGGGGTACATAAGTCTTTGCGGACAAAGGTTTTCAAGTTCTTTGGGTAGATCCCCAGAAGGGGGATTGCTGGGTCAAATGGTAGCTCCATTCCCAATTTTCTGAGGAACCTCCACACTGCCTTCCACAGTGGTTGTACCAGTTTGCACTCCCACCAGCAGTGTACCAG
>PVJL010001296.1:0-61973 GCA_004026885.1 Lyroderma lyra
TTATCTTTGCAGTTCAGAGTCCTCGCTCAGCCCTTCTACCCCGCAAAAGTTCCAGAGGCTGGTTCCCAAACTCCTTCCGTCCCCAGCTCCCCAGTCTCTCTCCCCTCCCCCAAACAGCGCAGCTCCGAATAGTCAGCAGGGATCACGTCCCGCGTGGTCCATCTCTGCTCCCTTCCCTCTCCCCGACTCGCCCCTTTCTCGCCAGCCTTCAGGTTTACTTGCGATTTGTGGATTTCTCAGCAGCCAGTTTGTCACTCAGGGTCCGCTTTCTTGGCTCCTGGACGGCCGTTCAATTGTGTTTTCTGGGAGAGGCTTTAGGAACCTCCTCTCCAGTCGCCATCTTGTCTTCTCCTCCTGCTCATTTTTAAATGGAGATTTTTTTATCATTCAGTTGTAAGAGTTTGTATTTATTTTTAATATATTCTGAAGGCAAATCCTTTATCAAAAATATGACTTGCAAACATTTTCTTCCATTATGTGTGTTTTTTCTTCACTTTCTTGATGGTATCATTTTACAGCACAGAAGTTTTAAACTTTGATGAAATCAAATGATCTATTTTTCTTTTGTCACGTGTGCTTCTGGTGTCACATCTAAAAGATAATTTGCTTAATCCAAGGCCATGAAGATTTACATCTATGTTTTCTTCTAAGTTATTTTTTCCTTCAGCTAAGATAGTAGATAATTTATTGTACATGTTACATTCAGCCACAACTTAGAACAGAACTAGTCCAGAATTATCACAGGTCCAGAACAAAGGGCTGTTTTTGTACAAGAAAGGTGGCTCTCTCAAAAGGTGGGTGTGACGATCTAATGGTGATGGATGTTCTAGATTCATTGAGAAGTTCTCAACAGCAGGCATACAGTCCAACAATTTGTACCATCATCCCTGGCCTCCAGCTTTCCCCACTTCTGCTCCTGCAGCTTCCACGGGTTCACGAGCTCACGGTTTACTTGGACCTCTGCCTCCTTTTCCTGCTTTTGCGCCTCAGCCTGTGCATTCACTTCTCCCTCCACTTGGCTCTCATGGCACAGAGGCATCTAAGAAAATGACTCTAAGGCTGAGAGCTCTTCTAAGTTTTACTGTTTTAGCTCTTAGAGTTAGGTCTTTGATCCATTTTGAGTTAATTTTTCTCTATGATGAGAACAGAGTCCACCTTCATTTTTTTGTGTGTGGTATATATCCACTTATCCTAGCATTATGTTCTGCATTGAATTGTCTTGGCATCCTTATAAAAAAATCAATGCACTATAAATGTTAACAACTTATTTCTAGATTTTCAATTTTTTAAAATTAAATTAATTAGGGTAGCAATGATTATATATAAGTTTCAAATGTACATTTCTATAATACATCATCTACATATTGCACTGTGGGTCATTCCATTGTCAATCCTTACGCCAGTTATACACTGTTTCCATTACTGCTACTTGGTAGTAAGTTTTGAAATTGGGAAGTGTGAGTCCTTCAACTTTGTTTCCTTTTTAAGAGTCTTTCAGCTATTCTGGGTTACCTGAATTTCCACATGAATTTTAGGGTCAGCTTCTCAATTTATGTAGAAAAGAAAAGCAGCAAAGATTTTAATAGAGACTGCGATGAATCTGTAGATCAATCTGAGATTTGAGAGTTCTGTCATCTTAATGTTGTCATCAGATCCATGAACATGGGATATTTCCCCACTTGTTTAGGTTTACTTTCTTTCAATGTTTTGTAGTTTCCAGTGTACAAATCTTGCACCTCTTTTATTAATTCTATAGTTATTTTGATCACAGATATACAGCTGAACTGATGTTCATTTATAATTAGGTATGTTAATGGTCCTCAATAGATTTGATATGGGTGTTCCCACACAAATTTATTCTTTCTCTAATTTTTATTTTCCATCCATTATACATCCATATAGTGTGAAGCTTTAAGTAGTCTGAAATTGGTTACAAAAAAACCAGCAATCCATAACCACTATCCCTACCCCTAACCTCCACCCCTCTCCCCCGAAACAAACTCACTTCATCTCTTCCCAATCCCCTCAGATAACCACTTTGAACCGATCCTTTTGATATTTTCTCTCATTCCCTAAATAACACACTTACAGTAACTTTTCTTGAATTTTCAGCTTCATGCACCATCTAATGACTTCCTACTATGTAAAATAAAGTTTAGTTCTCTTTCACATATACACATCCACACTGACTCCACCAATTTTGCCCTCTCTACATAGTTATATCATAATTTTGTTCTCATTACTTTGATTTTGTAAATGGTGTTACAGCTCAGTCATGTAGTATACTACAATTACCTTTTCTTTCCTGCACAACTTTAATTTCCCTAGTTTATGACTTTTTTTTTTTTTGGCCTAGTCTTCTATGTACTTAAATAATCAATTCTACCCTCAATTTTTTCCATTTATAAAATTCTCTTCTCGATACATTCAAATATATTAAGTATTCTATTCATTCTTCTTCTTGAAGAAATCTCTCCTGGAGCTTTCGGAACCACTCCAATCTGGATTGGCTGTTCTCTAGGCCTGCTGAATAGCTGTCATCTCAAGATGTACACTTGCCATCACTCTGAAGATCTTTTTCACTTCAAAGATCCCATTTCTTGGATACCATCTTGTTGGGGTACTTCCTCACTATGATACAGCACATGTCCCAATAGCTTTCCTGAGAAAGTGTGCTTGGGAGGAATAATTGGAGACCTTACATGTCTGAAAATGTCTTTAGGCTTCCTCACCTTTATTTCAAAGCTTGATTACTCACAGAATGCCAGATTAAAATTTTTCCTTTAAAAAATTTTGTTTTCCTTCAAACATAGAGGTGATTTCTCCACTATTTAGTAGCTTCCACTGATCCTTTGTATGAAACATTTTTTTTTCTTGATTGCATATGATTTTACTTTTTTATCATTATTACGAAATTCCACAGAGAGGTCCCTTGATCTGGGCCCCTTGGCAACTGCTGGGTTATTACAATTTAGAAACCTGTCTTTCTGTTATGGTAAATTTTCTTGAATTGTTTGTTTGGTGATTTCTCTTCCTTCATTTTATTCTGTTCTCTCCTTTTGGAATTCCAAATAATTGAACCTCTTTTGATTATTGTACCTCTTGGCCTGGTCCTCTAATTTTATTATTCTTCTCTCCTAATTTTTACCTCTTTCTTTTAGTTCTAGCTTCTCAATCATTTCAAAATCTCTATGGAATACTTTATTTGTTGACACATTTTTAATTTCTAAGATCTCTTTTTGGTTTTCTGAAAGTTCCTTTTATAGAGCACCTTGTACTACTTTTATAGATGTATTACTTGCTTTTATCTAAGGATGATTAGTGATATATTTAAAAACTTTTTTCTTCTTCCCACATAAGCTATGTTCCCTTTAAACTGTTGTTTCCTATTTGTTTCATTTCTATTGTTCACATTAAAATGGTTCCTCAAATGTCTAGTGAGTGATCTTTGGCTGACTGCTCATACTTAGGAGTGGGGGTTGGTGTCTAAAAGGCTAATTGGAAGCTTTATGCAAATGGTGTTCTTCCCTGCAAAGCAATCTGGCAGGGCTAATGCCCTGGAGAAACCCCAGTGATCAATATTTTCAGATCTTTTCTTTCAGATTATGTGAGGTGCTCCAGAGAATTATACCAATCTTCTCCTTAAAGGGTGAAAGCTTATCTGCCTATGTTCTCAGAGTCAAATGAGGGAAGAAGGCTAGAAATATCAATATTCAATATGTCAATTTCTATTTAATGTACCTCTTTGAGTACCCTTGCCCTTCTGGTGTGTAGGGTCCCTCATTCCAGAAAACCTCTGTTTCATTCGTTTTAGGGACTAAATTTTCAGTTTTATTCCAGAATGGGGGAAGAAAATCTGGGGGACCATGTAAAGATATTTTCATGTAAAAGAATTTTCAACGAATCCTTCAACTAATTTCTCCTATTGTTAATTCATTTCCATATCAGAAGTATCAGAGAGTGTTTCCGGTTTCTTTCTCAGATTACACCACTGTTGACATAGGATTCGGCTTTCTTAAAGAAGTATTCATCCTCCAATTCACATTCCTAAATCTAAAATTTACAGTGTCTCCATTTCCTTCCCCTTTTTCTTTATACTTTTGTTCTCTTTGTGAATTTATCTTTCAACCAACCTCTTGGTCATTTTAGCGGAGTTTTGAGAAGAAATGAAGGCAAATCTCTATGTTCAATCTAGCATCTTTAACAGGAAGCACCACATCTATTTAAATCATATTTGAAATCCAATACTAAGATCTAGGAGCAGATTGAGTTACAAAATTCCAAAAATTTATCTAGTGATAATAGAAGCAACAAAATTAAGGTATTCTACCTACTCTGCTTCTCTCCAGCCTTTAAAATTGGCACAAAGCCAGCAGGGAAAAGGTACTGAATTCTAAGAGTCATTAGGTATTGATGGCCAATGGTAGCTGGAAGTTGAACTTCAAGGTTTTGTGATGTTTGTGTTTTTGCTGTTTTTTAAAAGAATGATGAGAGTAATGAAGTGGGGAGACATGGGGATAGACTTAAGAAGGAGCAAATCATTTCTATTCTGACGTTATTTTTCTAAATGTTTTCCACTGGGTATCTCTTCAGTATTGTCTTTAGGTCTCATAAAGAAAAACCTATTTTTGCTCCTTTTGGTGGTTGGGTCTGTGTGCATAGTCACTGTCTTTTAATTGACTCCCAGTCTGAAGGGCTCTGACAGTCAGATTTCCAGGCCCTGCGCTACCGTATTCTATATGTAAGACTTTTACTCCCCGGAGTTGCACAGTGCAGGGCTTGAAGGGCTGTATGGGTTGGTCTCTCTCAAACACAGCAGCTAAGCAGTATTTGGAGTTTAAAGTATGTTATAATGGCAAAGTTTCAAAGAAAGATTGGCATCATTTAGTCACTTTCTACTCTATTTATTTTCTCTTTGATGATAGGTTTAAGAACACTGAGCCCCAATACAGCTACTTTTGTTCTTGTCCTCTCCCCAGAACTTTGCTGATGAGCTATTTACTAGGGGACAAGTTTTGATTACCAAGAGTGACAAAATCAACAGTGAAACAAATACCAAGAATTTTAAGTGTTGAAATCACTATGAAACTTTCTTAAGCCTCTAAACCTTACCTGGAAGAACTGCCACCTACGAATTACTACTTACATGTCTTTCATTACAGTTGGTACAGAATGCTACAATTTGATGGTAAATACATACACTGGAACCATCTTGTCTTGAAGGTTTGGGACCCTAGAATAGCGAAGAATTATCAACAAAGGAGACACAACCCCCCAGACGATACTAGCTCCAGCTTTTAACCTGAGTTGAGAAGTTAGAGCTCTAAGGATCCTTCTGCCATAGAAATGCACATGAAACAAATGCACTTAACTTTAGCTGGTATACTAGCCCTATCCTAGTACCTACCTGATTCAAATGGTAAGAATGGCAAATCTACTAATGACTTGGTACCACTTTGAATAAAGCTCATAAATATAATCTGAGGCAAGCAAGAAAGAGGATTAAAAAGTTTTTTTTTTTGGTTTTGTTTTTTTTTTGCTTTTTGGGTATATGGGTAGCTCCCTGACTGGGAATCGAACCCAGGCCGCAGCACTGACAGCGCCAGCGCCAAAGCCTTAAGCCACTACACCATCAGGGAACTCCCTAAAAAGTTCTTTTGTAAAGATAGTACAGAAATGACTGAAGACTTACATGTCTACAAAGATCAAGTATGTTAATCATGTGAATTTAAGTATTTATAAAGTAAAGTTTCTTAATACCTATAGTACACTGACCCCCTTACCATGCATGGACAATTTCATGGTAGAACAGTATTCTTTCCAAAAAACTAAATTTAGGAGCACATGAAACAAGAATAATCTGTGTCATTTTCCCTCTGGACTTGGGCTTCTATTCCAAAGTAAATCAAACAAATAGCAATCTCCAAATTATAAAAGAAAACTTAGTAGAGAGTGGATGAGGAATTGCAGGGCTCTCTTATAACATGTGCTCAAGTTTGATGATTATTTCCTACAAGGCATCTTGTCTACTACCTCTGGCATGAGAGTGTCAGGTAACAGATCTTGATCCAGATAATAACTACACAAAACCTGTATGTGATGAAGAACTGTGAGTACCAGTAGCCCCAAAAATTTTCTTCTTATAAACTAGTTAAAAAGCATGAATGACACAAAACTCCATTCCAAAGACTTATTATGATTTCCCATCCCCAACAGCCCAACCCCCAATATAACACATTCTCTATCTTCATTTTAAAACAGTGCTATAACATATTTATGGATGGAATAACATGATGTCTGCAATTTGCTTTAGAATAATTCTGGAGAGAGAATTAGTGTGAGAGAAAAGATAAAACAAGTTTGGCAAAATGTTCATATGCTGAAGCTGGCTAATGGATATGTCAGGCTTCGTGGGTTATTCTCTTTGTGTATTTTTGAAATTTTTCTATAATAAGAAGTAAAACGAAACAAAAAAATTATAAGAGTGACCCAGTGCTGAAAACATAATGACTCTGGCACTCAATAAGGTGTGATACAGGATAGGTAGATTTTTTATATTTTAGGCATCATTCTGATATTATCTTGAACCACAACTGAAAAGGTTATTTTTTCAAATTCAATTGTGGAACTAAAGACTTATACAAAAAGTTAGAAAAAATGTGAGACAAATCAAGTAAGGTCAATTTTCTTATGTAACAGCTTCTTCAACTAAAATACAGAAACCATATTTGCTTTAAGAAAACTTGAGTAGTGCCATACTTCAATTCTGTTGTTCCTAGACCCATTTTAGAAAAAAGTTTTAGTATCTATTTCACAAATACTTGATTTTAAGCAGTCCTTGTCTATATTACAGGATAGACTCTATGACATGTTGTACTTCCAATAACAAAGTTTTTATAAATATGATCAGGCTGTTCTCTTTATCTCTAAAACTACCCTTAGGTTGGTTACATTGTCCTATAGCAGGTTTACTTAACTTCAACACTACTGACATTTTGGACTGGATAATTCTTTGTTGTGGAGGGCTGTCTTTTGTATTATAATATGTTTAGAAGCATACCTGATGCCAGTAATATCACTGCCCCCACTAATTGTTAACAACCAAAAATGTTTACGAACATTGCCAAATATTTCTTGGGGAGCAAAATTACCTCCTAATGAGTAACACTGCCCTACAGCAATTAGACAATGATTTTTTTAGTTGCTTGCTTAAAAAATACTCTAATTTTGTTTAGTTTCATAAATATATTTTCCTTATCTAAGACAGTGAGACACCCTGGAATGTGTGCGTATATTGCTATCATTACTTACAGGAACAGTTTCCTAGTCACAGAATCATTGAAGCATCTTAATAATCTAGTTTGGTGTTCTCAATATGGACCACAGCCCAGATCCATGGCTATGCAGTCAAGCGTTTAGGAAGTCTTTATAACAAGTTTTAAATTTTGTGCCTTGATCACTGATAATCTTTGAAAATTTGGATCATATAAATGAATATTATATAATTGAGTGTTGCCAGCATTATTTGTGTCCCCACTGAATTAATCAGTTTGCCTCACTCTTCTAGACTGAGAAAAGCAGAGAGGTAAATACTACAGTTGAGCCATTGAAGACCAAATAATATCATGATGCACTAAAGAAAAGACAGTTTTAATAGAAATGTGTTAGGAGAATTAAATTATTACCGTGCGCACAGTATTCTAGGTAGTCTAATGCAAAAAAAACCTATATGGTAGCAAGCAATAACATATTCACACTGGAAGCAGCATTTTAATTTTAGCAAACTATTATCATTCATCATTATTTTGTAAGTATTTTCCTATAAAATAAGAATAGATTAATCACTCTATTAAAAAATAAAAAAGATTATATGGGTGTTATTCTCCCCAACCCCAAACCTCCCAAGTCTTCTCAGAATTTAAGAAGTTGCTTAAATATTCCATTTTTTTGTGTAGCCATGAAACATCAGAAAAGTTTTCAAATAATAAGGAATTTGTTACATTGTCTATAATACACTCATGTAATAGAATATTTGAACAAAGATAGTAATTATGTATTAACTGATATTGTGTATCGGATTCTGTGTTAAATGCTCTAAATGACCTAATTTAATTTTCACAACAATCTTATAATGTATCCTCATTTTATAAATGAAGTTTATTTGCCAAGTCATATAAGTATTAAGTTGGAATGTCCAGAATCAAAACAAAGTCTGATCTAGATTCTGAAATTAAGCTTTATGAAAAACTGCTACATATTAAAATTCTGGAATAAGTGTCACATGAAAAGACATTCAATGTAGCTTTGTGATAAAAACAGTTTAGAAACTAACATATACAGGAAACGTAGGAAAAGATCTATAACAAACTGTTAACAGTGAATATACTGGGTCTTATTTCCACATATTTGTATTTTCTAATTTATTTGCAGAGAATAAATATTGTTTATTAAACAACAAGAGGTTTTTTTTTTAATTTTTCCAACTTTACTGAGATACAGTTGACATATAACATTATGGAACTTTAAATATGATGATTTGATATACTTATGTATTGTGAAATATATAACCCTACAGGAGTGTTAACACCTCCATCACTTCATAATTACCATTTCTTTTTTGTGGTCAAAACATGTAAGGGCTACACTCACCATGCTACACATTAGGTACTCAGAATTTATTCTTAAAACTGGAAGCTTATATCCTTTAACCAACATTACATTTCCTCCTCTCTCTCTCCTCCCAGACCCTAGAAACCACCATTCCAGTCTTTGTTTCTAAGTTCAGTTTTTTTAGTTTCCACGTATATGAAGTCTGACAACTAAGTTCGTGAACTCATCCTAGAAGAAGTGTTACATATCTCACTGCTGATAAGCAGTACAGTCACCTTCCAAGGATTCTCCTTGGGATGCTATGCACTGACACCTGGGCCTAAACTACCTACCCTTCAAAGCAATTTTGGAAATCTTTATCTGGAATGGCCATCAGAACTGTCATGGTACTACCTACCCTTGATGTCCTGAATGTCATCAAAATATCTTCCTTTCAATATTTCCTTTATCTTTAGGTAAAGAAAAAAGTCATTCGGGGCCCGATCAGGTGAGTATGGAGGATGTCGCAAAACAGTTATTTGTCTTCTGGCTAAAAATTCCCTCACAGACAGTGCTGTGTGAGCTGGTGCACTGTCAAGATGCAAGAGAAACTCATCATTTTCATCTAACTTTTTCACGCAACCTTTTCAGCACTTCCAAATTGTATATTTGGTTGACTGTCCAGTTGGTATAAATTCATAATGAACAATCCTTCTGATATCAAAAAAGTTTAGTAACATCATCTTGACTCTTGATTTGGACTGATGGAACGCTTTTGGTCATGGAGAATTGGCTGACTTCCATTGTGCACTGTTTCAGGGTTGTATTGGTACACCCATGTTTCATCACCAGTGATAACATGGTCCAAAACAATGTCTTGTCTCTCCAAAAGGTCTTGGCAAACTTTGATTCTCCTCTGCTTTTGTTCCTCAATGAGCTCCTTCAGGACCACTTTTGCACACACCTTTCTCATGTCAAGATTTTCAGTTAAGATTCCCTGTTTCTCTATTGATGTTTTTACTTGGTCTGCTATGCTTCTCACAGCCAGCTGAAGATTTTGATGTCCTGAATGTCATCAAAATATCTTCCTTTCAATATTTCCTTTCAATGAATATTTGCAATTTTTATCGGTTGTTTTTGTTACTGGCCGCCCTGACACCTCTCTTCCTCAGTGATGCTTTCTGTCCCCTCAGAAAAACATTCTAAGCCATTTGTATACTGTCATTTTCTTTACGGCATTATCCCCATAAACTTGGACTAACATGTCCCTGATTTCACTTCCACTCTTCACAAATTTAACAAGAAACGTAATGTTTCTTTCTTGCTCTAAGTCAAGGTCCAACCTTCTCATGACAGCTCACAAAAACATGCAACGACAATAACGAACACCACTCAGCAAGACACCGCCATATGTCAACACAAACACAGTTGTGAGACACAGATATACCAAGGTTATGAAACTTTACCAAGTCATTTGTACACTGCTGCCAATGTAAGCTCACAGTGACAAGTTCATGAACTTAATTGTCAGACCTTATAAGTGAGATAATACAGTATTTATCTTTTTCAAATAACAGAGTTTTTAATGATAAAAATCACACAAGCCAACAAACTTACACAGAGCAATGTAGTCATTCTGGGCAGTCTTGGGAATAAGACCTCCATGCTCTAGCTACAAATTATGACTTAAGCTTCAAAGAGCTTAAAAATAAATCTTTCTTTCCCTGTTTCTTATACTAGCTAATCTCAGCCAGAGAGGAATTACCTACAAATATAAGAAAATAAGAAAAGTATAAGTCATTTTATAAACTGTTCTTTTTGCACATTTCAAGGTTGAACATCTTTTCATGTGATAATTACTAATACTGGCAGATTTCACAAACTTCACCATGACACAATTTGAGAATTAAGCAGAAAATTTAATGACTGAATTAAACATTACTCGGTGTCAAAGAAATACGGTATTTGTAAAACTTACCATCTAAACATTTAATGGGAACATTCCTTTCACCAATGTTCTTAAAATCCATTTACTTCTAAAATAAACCTGTATTTGCTCAAAACACAAGTCTTAAATGTCTGTGATGATAGAAATTATTACCTTTTAATAGTTAATTTTGTTCTGATCCTTGGTTTTGAAGCAACAGTGTAAGCAATCACATTAGTAATACAGAACAAAAAGAAAGGCAACAGGGAGGAGTCGCAAGATGGCAGCATGAGAGGATGTCCTTAACTCTCTCCTGGAAATTACAAACGGAACAGCCAAAATCTGACAAGGGAATCCCCAAGTGACATAGCCTCAGTTGAGGGAGCCATCTACCACAAAAATCCACGTAAAGGTGAGAGAAAGGGAGGCAAACAGGAGAAAAGGGGAAGGAATGGTGCCAAAATTAGAAATGAAAGAGGAGAAATTACCACTGATACCACAGAAATACAAAAGATCCTGCGGAAATATTATGAAGGGACTCTATGCTACCAAATTTAACAACCTTGAAGAAATGGACAACTTCTAGAAATGTATATTCTACCTAGACTGAACCAAGAACTGGACAATCTAAACAGACCAATCAACAGTATGGGAATTGAAACAATTATCCAAAACCTCCCCAAAGGCAAAAGCTCAGGACCAGAGGATATCCCCAATGAGTTTTATCAAGCATTCAAAGAGGAAGAAATGCCAATTCTCCTCAAACTCTTCCAAAAAATTGAACTCCCAACTCATTCCACGAGGCCAACATAACCCTAATACCAAAGCCTGGTAAGAATAACACACAAAAAATAAAACTATTGAACAAACTCTCTGACGAATGCAGAAGCAAAAATCCTAAACAAAATACTAGTAAATAGAATACAACAATGCACTGAAAAGATTATACACCATGATCAAGTGAAATTCATCCCAGGAACACAAGGATGGTTCAATCATATGCAAATCAATCAATATGATACACCACATAAAAGATAAAAACCATATGACTATATGAATTGATGAAGAAAAAGCATTTGACAAGATATAACATCCATTTATGATAAAAACACTGAATAGGATGGGTATAGAAGGGAAAGTACTTCAACATAATAAAGGCCATATATGACCATCACTCAGCTAATATCACTGAATGGGGAAAATCTGAAGCCCATTCCCTTAAAATCAGGAACAAGACAGGGACGTCTCCTGTCACCAATGCTAATCAATATAGTACTAGAAGTTCTAACCAGAGCAATCAAGCAAGAGAAAGGAATAAAAGGCATCCAAATTGGGAGAGAAGAATTTCAACTGCCACTTTTTGCAGATGACACGAACCTTTATATAGAAAATTCTTAAGACTCCACCAAAAAACTATTAGAAATAATAAACAAATACAGTAAAGTTGCAGGCTATAAAATCAATGTATAAAAATCAACTGCATCTCTATATACCAACAATGAAACTTAAGAAAAAGAAATGAGAGAAACAATATCTTTTGCGATCACAACAAAAAGAATAAAATACCTAGGAATAAACTTAACAAAGAATGTGAAGGACTTACATACTCAAAACTGTAAGACACCACTAAAAGAAATTGAAGAGGACACAAAGAAATAGAAAGGTAGTCCGTGTTCATGGATTGGAAGAATCCACATAGTAAAAATGGCCATATCACCCAAAGCAATATACAGATTTAACACAATTACCATCAAAATCCCACAGACATCTTTCATGAAATAGATAAAAATAATCATCAGATTCATATGGAACAACAAAAGACCCCAAATCACCAAAGCAATCCTACATAAAAAAAATAAGGCTGGAGGCATCACACTCCCCAATTTCAATTTATATTACAAAGTGTCAATAATCAAGACAGCTTGGTATTGGCAGAAAAACAGACACATAGACCAATGGAACAGAATTGAAAACCTGGAAATAAACCCACAAATATATGGACAGATAATTTTTGACAAAGGAGCAAAAAATATACAATGGGGAAAAGAAAGCCTCTTCAGTAAATGGTGCTGGGAAAATTGGAAAACCACATGCAAAAGAATGAATCTGAATTGCGAACTGTCACCGTACACCAAAATTAACTCAAAATGGATTAAAGACCTCCACATAAGAATCAAAACCATACACTGTATACCAAAAAATATTGGTACTAAACTTATAGACCTTGGGTTTAGGGAGTACTTTATGAACCTGACCTCAATGGTAAGGGAGGTAAATACAAAAATAAATGAATGGGACTACATCAAACTAAAAGCTTCTGCCCAGCAAAAGAAACCATCAACAAAGCAAAGAGACAACCAACTGAATGGGAGAAAATATTTGCAAATGATGCCTCTGGTAAGGGGCTAGTATCTAAAATATATAAATAACTCATATGACTCAACAACAACAAAAACGAACAATGCAATTAAAAAATGGGCAGAGGACCTGAACAAACACTTCTCCCAGGATGACATACAAATAGCCAACAGATACATGGAAAAATGCTCAACTTCATTAGCTAATAGGGAAATGCAAATCAAAACCACAAATCAACCACCTCATACCTGTGAGAATGGCTATTATCAACAAGACAAGGAACAACAAGTATTGGAGAGGATGTGGAGAAAAAAGGAACCCCAACACACTGCTGGTGGGAGTGCAAACTGGTACAACCACTGTGGAAGGCAGTGTGGAGGTTCCTCAGAAAACTAAGAATAGAGTTACCATATGACCTGGCAATTCCAATTCTGGGTATCTACCCTAAAAATTTGAAAATAGTCCACAAAGGTACATGTACCCCAATGTTTATCACAGCTCTATTCAAGGTGCTCAAATCATGGAAACAACCAAAGTGCCCTGCGACAGATGACTGGATAAAGAAGCTGTGGTACACATACACAATGGAATATTACTCAGTCATAAGAAAGGATGAAATAGAGCCATTTATGACACCATGGGTGGACCTTAAGACCATCATGCAAAGTGAAATAAGCCAGACAGAAAACAACCAAGAACAATACAATTTCACTCATATGTGGAACGTAGAGCTGAAAGCAACAAAGAAACAAAAACTCATGGACACAATCAATAGTTTAGTGGTTAATGGTTAACTGAGGGTAAGGGGGAGCATGATGGAAAGAGAAGTGACTCTGGGTAATAAACACATAACATCAACAGATAGATGATGTATTATAAAACTGCATACATGGGAGCTATGTAATTTTTACTAACCAATGTCACCCCAATAAATTTAACAACAAAAAAGAATTTGAAACGAAAGACAGACAGACAGACATTGGTTTGGTAATATATAATAACCATGGAATTATTTGTGTGAATTAAAACTTTCTGCTCTGATCCACTTCTCACTTCACTATTAGAAATAGTATAAAACTCTGAGGATGCCTAAAACTTAAAAACAAAAATTAGCCAAGGTTTTCCTGAAATAAAATGAAAGAAGTCAGAAAATACAAATATCTTATTAGCACTAAAAGCCTTTACCACAGTTTATAGTAAGTCTTCCTTGTTTTATTAGTTTCCCATTGTCTCTGTAAAAACTGACTACAAATTCAGTGGTTTAAAACAATGCATTTATTCTCTCACAGTTCTGGATGTCAGAAATTCAAAATGAGTTTAACTGAGCTAAATAAAGTCCAGATTTCAATAGGGTTGGTTTCTTCTAGAAGCTTTAAGAATAAAAATGTTTCTTTACCTTTTTCAGCTTTAGGGGCCTTGTGCATTCATTGGCTCATGACTACTTTCTCTCATCAATCCAACCTCTTGATACAGTCATCACATTTCCCACTACTAACTCTCATCTCTTGTCTATTATAAGGCCTCTTGTGAATATATCTAATTCAACCAGAAACTCCAAAATAGTGCCCCTATCTCAAGATCCTTAATTACAATATCCAAAGAAAGAAATAATCAATTTGCAAAGCATTACATATTTCCAACATTTGGATGGTGTATTTGGAAAAACAACTGGCCAAAGATTTCAAGAGTAGGAAAGATTTGTGACTCAGCAATGAGATGTGTGACTGTATTGCTATCAAGTCTCTGGAAGTAATGAAACTAAGTATTGTACCTTCTGCTAGCTCATGCCTAAAGGTTTTTTCTACCTAATAAAAAGTAACAGCAATAAAAGGCTATCTCATGGGCCAATGTTGTTATTAGCTAATCAAAGACACCCTGTATCCCAAAATTACTTCACTGCATTCCACATCCAATAAAGCCCAAGGAAAAATGGCTACAAAGTTTCAGTATTTTCAGGTGTATAAGAAATAATGGGAAACAGTGAACAATACATCCTCTCAGTATTTGCTATACATTCTTCATCAGCTTCTAATACATATAAAAACTCTATTAAAAATTATTGAAACTTCTCATTTTACACTATTGTGATCATACAACACTTTTGTGTGGGTGTTAGATTAAAAAATAGTAATAGAGCACGATTATATGGTTTATAAGTGGGTTGTATTATCTAAGTTTGTAAGTAATTTGTAAAAAACTTACATACTATCAACTCATCTTTCCTCAGGCTAGCCAAAGCTGCAGTAGTATTGGGGCATGGCTTAAGTTAAATTTGAATCCTCTTGCCCAGGCTCTGGCAACTACCTGTTATCCAAAGAAGGGGATACTATGTTAATTGCAGGATTTTTAAGAGGTTCTGAGCCTAATTCACATATGCAAAATTTTCTAAAGATGATGAACATCACTAATGGGCTACTTTTATTCTTACCAATACTTCAGACCAGAAAAACTAAAAACTCACTTATCACAAAACAGAGAAGTACGGGATAAAATATAACAAATATCTTTAGCAGGCATAGCTAAGCACATAATAAAACAAGAAAAATCCCATGGGCCTAAAAATGAACTGAGAACTGAAAACCAGAGCCTCAGAGGAAATTCCCTGGTCTGGTCAATGCACAGGCTTCTGTTTTAAAACTCACCAGGATGGACTACATCAAAATTTAATATGTCTGTGCATCACAGGACATAACCAACAGAGTAACAAAGTAACCTACGGAACGAAAGAAAAGATTTGCAAATCATATCTGAAAAGGGGTTAATATCCAAAATATATAAAGAACTACAAGTCAGTAACAAAACAAAATAAAAAGATTACAAAATGGGCAAAGTACTTGAATAGACATTTCTCCAAAGAAGATAGACAAATAGCCAACAAGAACATGAAAAGATGATGAACATCACTGATCATCAGGGAAATGGAAATCAAAACCACAATGAGACACCACCTGATACTCATTAAGATGGCTACTACATAAAAAACAACAACAGAAAATAATATGCATTGGCAAGGATATGGAGAAGTTGGAACCCTCATGCACTGCTAATGGGAATGTAAAATAGTTGCAGCTACTGTGGAAAACAGCATGGTGGTTCATCAAACACTGAAAAAAAGAACTACCATGTGATCCAGCAGTCCCACTTCTGGGTATCTGTATATCCAAAAGAAACAGAAACTCAAAGAGATATTTGCACACCCATTTTCATATTAGCATTATTCAAAATAGCCGAAAGGTGGAAAACAACCCATCCATTAGATGAATGGATAAACAAAAAGTGATATACAGGTGCATACAATGAAATATTATTCAGCCCTAAAAAGTAAGGAAATTCTGATATGTACAACAACATGGATTAACCCTGAGGATGTTATTCCATGTGAAATAAGCCAGTCACAACAAGACAAATATTCTATTATTCCACTTAATATGAGGTATTTAAAGTAGTCAAATTTATATGTATAGAAAAGTAGAATCGTGATTGATGGGGCCAGCAGGAGGAAGGAATGGGAGTTGTTGAATAATGGGCATAAAGCTTCAGTTTTGTAAGATGAAAAGAGTTTTGGAGACTGGGTACACAAAAATGTAAATGTACTTAACATTACTTAATTGTACACTTAAAAATAATTAAGATAGTAAATTTTATTTTATGTGTATCTTACCACGATTTTAAAAAATGCACCAGGGGCTGGGGATAAAAATTTGAGCTATTAAAGTACAAGGTTATGACTAAGATCCTCACATAAAGCCAGGAGTCCTGAAGTGCTACACCCCAATTCATGCATATAGAGGGTGAGATGGCCAATCTAGTGGTTGGGGAGCAGACTCCTGAATGTTGAACCAAAGTTCCAACACACATTCAGGAATGTGAGTAGTCTGGTTGTCAGCTGGCTCCCAGCTATCAACAGGCTAACTATTCTATCTCCTTCACTCTTCCACCAGCTGTGATTTAATTTAGGACACCTAAGAATTATTTTTCTTGTCATTTGTACAAGTCACTTTAAGAACCTTGACATTTTCTATGTTCCCTTAGAGGTTATTTTTGAAGTTGATTTGATCATCCAACATGTGCCTAAATTAAAAGTCAAGAGCCTAACACAATGAAGACTACCAGTACCGTTCTTCCAAAATGAAATAGATTTCTGTCCATTTATACATTTACTTTAACTCCTATAGCAACTCTGAATTTCAGTTTTATTTTACAAGTAAGAAAATTAAACTTCAAAGACCTTAAGTGATTCAGTCAGTCACTAAAAGAAAAAAAAAAAAAAAGGATAGCCTCAGCACTCGAACACAAATCCTAAACCCTTAATTTTTATTCTTTATAAATTTATCAGAATCTAATATGCCAGAGACAAAAGAGCTGAAATGAACCGATTTCATACTATAACCCACAGATACAATCAAATCAAAATAGATATTTTCAAACCCCTCATGAAACTTCTGAGCTGAAAAAACCAGTAAGAATTTACATGCTCCTATATAATCTCTGAGCCTCTATAATATCTGTGCCTCAGTTTTCCATCTGTAAGTTGCAAGCAATATCTTCCCTAGCAAACCTTAGAGCTGAGAGGACCATTACAGAGAGGAGAAGGAAAATTGTTTTAATTTGGTAGCCCCTATAGTCCTAAACCAAAGTAATCCATTAAAATAATAAAAAGACATAAAATAATTCTAGTTTGAAATAAATAATACTTTTTACATACAGAATCTGCAATGACAGAAAGCAGGTCAAGGGTAGCCTGTGGCCAGAGGTAGAAGGAAGAAATTATCTGCAAAGGGGTAGAAGGGAACTTCTGAAGCGATGAAAATATTCTATCTTCGTCATTGTGGTGATGGTTTCATGGATGTATACACCGTCAAACTCATTAACTGTACAATTAAAATAGGTTTAGTTCATTGTATGGTAAATTATACCTAAATAAAGTTAATTTACAAAGAAACAAAAGATACAGAATCAAGACTAGACCCAAAGAAAAGTTACCCCATAAGAACTACCTCTTCTGAGAGATAAAGGGATAAGAGCTACCTAAAAGGTACAATGAATTTCCAGCCTTCTCTTACTTTATTCTAATAGATATAAACATCAAGAAAAGACATACAGTCTGGATTGTTTTTATTTTGGAAAGTTTTAGAGCATCTGTAACTCACTGGTGAGTTACCTATTCTTGATGAAGTTATTTGCTTCTAATATCTGCAATAGAAAGCCCTACGGGTTATTACAATAATAATCTTTGAAACATAAGACTTGTCCCAGGAAAACAGCTTTCCAGAAGGAGCTGGCATAAAGCAAAACAAAAGGTCAATAAACTTTTACCTCCCTCCTACTCATGATTCCTTCCCATCATCTCTCATTTCTATAGTTCCTTTAAGAAAAACATTTGTAAATTTTGCAACATTTTAGGGACAAAATTGTTTTAATTAATACATTTCAAAATAATCAGTCAAATTAACTATACTATGCTATCAACAACTGAATTCTTACAGACTAAGTTTACTGGGCAAAGCACAGTATTTTCATTAAGACCTTTGTTCTCTATGCCTCAATATCTACTTCTTAAAGGCATCTATCATATCAATGTAAGTCTCATTTTTATCCCTTTTTACAAATTTGTGGTCATTAATGAATTTATATAGTGGCTAATAATTCAGGAATTTATAGTGAAGTTGTGCTATATAAAACTTCAGACCATCCATCCCCTGATAAACCCCATTCTCTTCATATTGCTAAAAAGTAATATATTAATAAATCGGTTTAGAACTTCATGGTGTGGGGGTTCAGAAAAGAGCCACCCCAAGATGTGCTTAATACTATGGGGATTATTTTGAGCTAAAAGCAACTGAGACCCTGCAGGCTCAATAGAAACCCCTTCCCCACCCCCAACTATCTAGAGGAATTTGAGTTAGAGGCCTTGCCCATAATAAGGGATTGCCAGAGATAACCTTTTTTTACAAGTATATATAGGGCAGGGCAAACTTCTACTTACTGAATATCTGCTCTTTTTAACATCCTGCAATGACTCTTTGAAGGCCCCAAGGCACCTTATCTCAGACTGTCATAAATACCATTTTCCCTTTCTGTATTAGAACCTCCCGTGTATGTGGTCTCTGACTCTCTCATTTATGTGGAGTTCCCATACATACATATGTTTTTAAATTTGGTCATTTTCTCTTGCTAATCTATCTCATGTTTATTCAATTATTAGACCAGCCAAAAATAAAACTTCAAGGGGATAAGAAAGTTTCTGTATTTCCCCAAAATGGCAATAACATTTCAGTTACTTGAGTAGACTGTGCCCCATTTTTCAATTAGAAATATTAAAAATATAACCCCAACTGTTTAGTGGAATGCACCATTTGAATTCAAATTATAATTATTCCCTACTGCATACTCTTCCCAATGAAAAAGTATGATTGCTGCTTAAACTTTTCATAGTGTGAGCAGTATATGCAAGAACTCTTTCTTAGTCCAGTTGGTGAACAGAAAATGTTTGGGCACATGTAATACTATGTTTCAGCTACCAGACCATCTAGAGACTCATCTTTCAAAATAACCTAATCCCTAGCTATGCAATACATTAAACTGCTGCATAACCACAAGGAAAAAAATACCATGTCTACATGTAAATTCCACTCCCAATCATCAAGCATCTCGATGAATTTTTTTGGTATCTTAAAGTAACAACTTCCTTCTGTGGCCAAGACTGTACTGTCCATTAAATTGAATAATGGACTATTTGGCAAGCCAAAAACTGGCTCACTCACCACAGCATAACAAAGGAAAAGAAAGTAAACTGGAAGAGACTTCTACAATGGCAAATTGCTTAAATCATTTAGTGGAAGAGAAAGCCACAAAGAAGAGATGTGGCTAGTCAACATCACATAAATGTGCAGTAGATGCCAAAGGGAATAAAGCTTGCTCTTACGAACAGAAAAAAATCTAAGAGTTCAGTTTTGCTTACTTACTGGTGGTAAATGGCCACTTTTAGAGAAGGAAATTAAGAATTTAGGGTAACTCTCTACAAATTTCTTCTTTTCTTTCTATGTATATGTGTGTGAGGAAAGAATATTATTTTTAACTTACATATCTCAAAACTTTCTGTATTCTGTATGAGCCAGCAATCTAAGCCAAAAACTTAATCAACTGAATTATATATAGAGATACCTGAACAAAAGTAACAGCCTTTTCACTTTCTCTTTACTTCCAGTCTTATTCTCCCTCTGGACAGCTAAAAATGATCTATCTAAAGTGAAATCTGATCATGTCACTCCCCAGTTTCAAATCCTTCAATGTCATGTCACTGACTACAGGATAAATCCAAGTTCTGCCGCACAGAATGTAAAGTTCCACCATAATCAAACTTCTCTCTCCATCCTTATCTCTCCCTATTCCTCCAGGTCATACTACATCTTGAACTAATTTGTGGTTTCTTAAAAAATAAATAATAATAAGCCATGCTAGTTCACACTTCTATATATATTCATACACCTCCCTCTAATTCAAATGCTTTTACTTAACTCATCTTGATATCCAGCCATCAGCCACCTCTATATTCCTCCTTCACCCAATTCAAGACTCAGCTGATCTCCTCCTGGAAGTATTTCCCGGACCCTTAAACTGGGTTATGTACTCAACTTCTATTCTTCCATAGTTCCTTGTTGTGGCAGGCAAAATAATGCCCACACTTTAATTCTCCACAATCTCTGAATCTATTACCTTATATAGCAAAAGGTAAATGCAGTTAAGGACTCTGAGATGAGGATTTAAAATCATCATCCAGGATTATCCTGATAGGCCCTATCTAGTCACATGAGTCCTTAAAATCAGTGTGAGAAAACTGGACCCGCTGCTGCTGGCTTTGATAAGGGAGGAAGGAATTATGAGCCAAGGAATATGGATGGCATCTAGAAACTAGAACAGGTGAAGAAATGAATTCTCCTATAATGTGCCCAGAAAGAAACAGTCCTACTGACACCCTGATTTTAGCTCAGTGAGATCCATGTCAGATTCTCACCTGAATAATTGCAAGATAATAAATGTATGGTCTTTTAAACCATTAAGTTTGCAGTTTTGTGATGCTATACTATTAAGTTTGCAGTTTTGTGATGCTATACTATTACTGTCTGTGTTGGCTTGAGGGTGGGAACTATCTTACCTAAAACTGTATTTCCAGTACATAGCACAAGTCTGTCTACAAAGATGCTCAATAGTTATTTTAGAACTGATAGATGTTCATAATTTCATTCCAAATATCCTGTTACTACAATTAAAACATTTTTCTTCAATCTACAACCTTAACTGGCAATATGAATTGCTTTCACTCCTCATCAGTCACTCCAGGCACACAGATCTATGAATACTAGTTTACTTCCTCTAACTTTTATTAAAAGGACAAGTACTCACCATGACTCAGTCTTCTCATGGAACTTGCATGTAAGTAGCTTTTTTAAATCCATGTTCCTCTTTCCTATCAGTTATCATATATTTTTAAAAATTATATGTAGTCATTAGGAACATACTTTTAGTTCTATCAATTCTAACATCCACTAAAAATATTTTAATTATCCACAGTGCTTTTACCTTAATGTCTCCTGAGTATCTGACAAAATAAATTAGTATTAGAAGTTCCTCTCTTGAATCAAAAATTTAGAAATTTTCAGAAGGTACCAAAGCACCATTCCATATACCCTCTAATATTTACATTACTTTCCCCTCTTCAGAGGCATAGTCATTACTACAGTTCACAAGGATATCAGCTAACAAATTTTAGGGCCTGATAATGTGCTCATCTGTGTGATCATTAGGTGTTTTACAAGCATTCTTAATCTTTGCAATGACCCTGTGAAAATGACTATGTATTACCCTACATTGGGGTTGAGGTGGGAGGACTCAAAGGGATTAAGTATCTTTCCCAAGACTAATTACACAGCATAAAAGTCGTAGATGTGGGAATTCATAGCCAAAGTCAAGTAAAGAGTAAAAACAAAAAGTAAATTTCTAAGATCAATACTTATGTAACTTCTTCTACTATTAAAAATGGAATTTGGGAAAAGTCAACCTTCAGAATTGACAGTTTTCAGAGTGACAGCTATCCATGAAGGCACGGCAATGGCTATCATAAAATACCAAAAGGTACCGTCATGTGACAAGGTGAGAAAAGGCACTCTGGCCATTACCTTTATTTTCTTTGTACCTTATAATCTGTTCATAAGATGAAGATAGGTCTATAAATCATATATCAGCCCTGTACATCTTTCTTATCAATTATTATTTCCATTGTTTGGGAGATGCAAAGTAGAAAGATTTTAAATTTCTGGCTCATTTTGTGACTTAAAATTGGTTCTGTATGTAACTCAAACCTCTCATTCAACATCTTCTGGTGCTTCTTACTGCTAATGGTTAGCATTTATACAGGCTTCAAAATGGACTGCAAAACATGAGCAGTGTTGCTATTCACTTCACTAAAAACCTCTGCAACCTAAGTCACTTCCCTAACTCTCTGGTACTTGGTTCTCTCATTCATAAAACAAGAAAGTTGGATTAGATGAAGTCTAAAATCTTTTCCTAATTTTAACATCCTAAGATGATATTAATCTTTGTACTCTGCCTGGCCATTCCACTGAAATCAGTACAGTTAACAGAAACATAGAAGGGACTAGGGCATAATTTAATCCTTTCACTGCATTAATTGACTAAGTATTTTTAATGTGTCAAAAAGCTACAAAAAACAAAAAGTTGATATTTTGACTATTTTATGCATTTAATAACAACATGTTGAGCTGCTTTGTATATAAATGACAGTATTTTTATCTTAACCTTTTGTTATATGGTAATAAATTTACCATCATATTGAATTTTAGCAAAAAATACTCAAAACATACTAAGTGACATCAATTAAATTTAAGTATAGATAAATTAGAATCTAATGGCATTGATGACATAAAAATTTATTACAAAATGTTACACAATATGGCATACAAAACATCTTTGTTGTTGACAGTGCAAGCCACAGGACAACATACTAAAGAAAATCTTAGAAAATGGAGAAGTCCTTGAAACAGTTTCACGCTGAATAACAATTTTGCAATAATTATAGCATTTATATTTTTAAGTAAATACAGTTAAGGTGGCACATTTTACTAAAATAAGTGATTAAAGTATAAAAATTTCCTATTGTTATTCATTCTTAAAAAACACAAAAATACAGAAAAATGTACATCTGCTTTCCTAAACTTCCTAAACTACCCCTCATAGGGTAAACTTGAAGGCTGCAGTCAGCAGATGGAAATACTCATTCGGATATATCCAAACATCACAGAAAAAGTGTTAAAAGCTTCAGAGGTTCTATGTTTGAATCTCTTACTAACTATATGACCTTGGCAAGTCTTAGTTGCCCTTAGTTGCTGCAAAATAAGGAAAAAAATACATACAAGTTCTTCTGAGGATTAAATTATTAAATATATTTTTTAAATGCACCTAAAATAATGCCTGGTGCTAAATACTTACTAAATGTTCCTTTCTCTTAAAGTGTGACTTCAAAGTATTATAATCAGGTTTTTCAGGGAGCCATTTCTTAAAGCAAGATTTGAATGTTTTGTAGCATTTAAAGCAATGTATTATTAAGAGTATCTTTGTAGACCTGGGCTGACATACAGAATACCATAGACTAGGTGGATTAAACATCAGAAATTCATTTTTTCACTGTTCTGGAGGCTGGAAGTCCCAGATGAAGGTAAAAAAAGGATGGCTTCTGGTGAGCACGCTCTCCCTGGCTTACAAACAACCACCTTCTTGCTGTGAGCTCTGGTGTTTCTTCCTATTCTTCTAAAGGCACCAGCCCTATTGGATTAGGGTCCTACTCTTATGACCTCACTAAATCCTTATCACCTCTCCACCAGCCCTGTCTCCAAATAGTCACACTGGGGGTTAGGGTTTCAACATATTAATTTTGGGTGAACACAAACATTTAGTCCTTAAGAAAGAATATGACTTTATCTTGGTACTGGGAGTTTTTTATTTTAAAGCAAACTTTATAGACCTCACTGAAACATCATGCCAAGTTTCTAAGATAAATAGAGGTGCTTGAGATACAGACATGGAAAGGTTAAGCAACATAACCTTAATGACACAACTGAATAGAGGAAGAGTTACAAGTAAAATTTGAACATTTTAACTTGGAAGTTCATTCCATTAAATAACATTGCATTTTTCAAACTCCTATTTCTAAATGTATTACCACTGTATTCTCTTACATTACTTCTTAAATCTGCCTTAAAATTCTGTTTTCAATAGAAATCTATATAATATTATATAAATAAAATATAAGAAAGGGGAGTTGTTTTTTAATGACTGGTGTTTCAAAGCCAAGAAAATAAATTAAACAGAGCCATGAAAAACCAAGATTTAATTAATCTTATGGTTTTATGATATCCACTTTTAGGAAAAACAAAAAAAGCCTGTCATATTCAGCAAAGTCACTGGCTTATTTCTTGACCAACATTCATCAGGGAGCCTAATCCACCCGGGGCAAGGTGGAGTTAGATAATTCCCAGTAACTGAAAGGTACCTATTTGTACTTTCAGAAAAAAAGGAATAGAATGTTTTAATAACTATATTCACTTTCTCTCAGTGACAAAAATTTTATATACTATCCCTTTGGGTACCAAATACTTATATACAGCTATATCTGTGGACATAATATAGCAGGGTTGCTTCAGAAAACATTCTCATGGATAGAGGAGGAGACAGAATTATGTAGTGGGGAAAAACAGTGGCTTATATTTGGTGGGTATTACTCCTCAGACTACTTTGGCTAGGTGTTCTTTTCCTATTTTTAGAGATTAAAAAATGTAAAACCAGGTAATATTATTCCAATTATTATGGCTTTTTTATATAGAAAAACTACAAAATGACTTTGATCCTTCAGCACTGATGTGCTAAGTGAGAAGCTTCTTATTCAAAAATAGCAATTTTTATGAAGCTTTCTGTGCTTAGTGGTGGTGAGAGAGAAAAAGGGAGATGAATCACACTGTACTGGTCCCTAAGTTACCAAATTACATATTCTCCTTTTTCTTTTCCTTTTGTCTTTTGAAACAATAATGTTTGTGCAATAACATTGCACCTCCATATTTGTTCAGCTGGAAGGGGTGGTGGTGGTAGTGGCTTCCTATTTGCTAATCTCTATATTACCTCACCATCTGCTATTTGGCTATCAGCTCCTTCACTACCTGCATTATAATTTTTCTGCACCAAATTCCTTCTGTTGTAAATGCCTGAGATGTTTTCTGTTTTCCTAGTGAAACCCTGAATGATAAAACCACTTACTGAGCTAAAAAGGGGAAGGAGAGTATAGCTAATAATTTTATGATAACTTTGCATAGTTACACATGATTACTAGACTTAAGCATGGTGATCATATTATAAGTTATATAAATGTTAAATTACTACACATGAAACTAATATAATATTGCATACCAACTATACTTAAGTTTTAAAAATACTTACTTAGCTGACAATTTATCATTTGCTTTTTGAAATGTTAATTACCTTTTTCATATACTTAGGTGCTTTAATATGATTCATCAAGTAAAAAGCTTAAGCTTGAATACATGGGCCTTGAGATCAAAACTGACTTCTTAGGGCACACACTGAAATGAGGATGAGCAGTGGGAAGGGGAGAAAAAGCAGACAGGAAAGGTCAGTGAGCAAAATGGGTGACAAAAACTACACAGGTAATATGCTAGTTGTGCCAAAGTAATGTCAACCAGGGAGTCTCTCAGATTGAGCTGTTCTTAGAAGACAACAAAAATACTATAAAAACAGGTCAGTAAGCATACTGACAAAGAGTATAGCAAGTAATGATAATGCTATTCTCACCTCCAAGAACTAGGAACTCCCATTCACCCAGTGAATGATGCATGTTGTTCTTCTGAGAGACTCCCAAATTGGCTAATGATCCAAAATAAACTTTTTATGAATGAGTAATTGTTAGTGGCTATAAACCTGTAGCAATCTACTAAAAATGCAATTTTTAAATGCTAACAATATAAACACAGACTAATATCACAACACACTACAAATGTCATCATTTCAGAAAAACTACATGAAGAATACTATATGGCTGTGCAAACCTATTTTGGTAGCTGGTTTCAACTGGGGTAGCATCCCTAAATCAAGCACTTTGACATAATCTTTGAAAACTCCTGTTTGGCAAGAAAAGTTCCAAGAGACCATATTTAGATGATCATTTGACTTACAGCACAAACTCAATATACTGTAATACTAATAACAATAATAACAACAATATCAGCTAGCACTTAAATACCATTTACTGTATTCTAAGTGCTTTATATATCATATTTAACTCATATAACCATTCTTACAACTCATTGGGATAGAAATTAGTGTTCCTCACTCCACCTCCAGTATTACAGAATAGGCTTAAAGACATTAAGTAAATTACCTGAATTCACATAGCCAGTAACTAACAGTCAGAATTTGATCCCAGGCAGTCTGAGTCCAGAATCCATACTCTTAACCATTATACTGTATTTTCTCTCTAACTTAGCCTACGTCACACAGCTAACTAGATGATGAAGCCAGAAACCCAATACAAGTCTTGAACTAAGAACCCAGTTAGTTATGAGACAAGTACAGTTTATAACTCCCCTTGTAAGCCCTCATAAGTCTTTACCATCACCAGCAAACAATGCCTGTGGAACTAAGCAATTGGTATGGCATAATATGTGACTCCAGTGTCAACCAACCTTCATGGTACATAACAAAGATAGCAAAATGTTAATGGTCAGAAAACTTGGAATGAGTTCTTTGCTATTAATTGGCAGTTTGTATTAAACAGATGGCAGGCTATGGAATAAGAGAGAACCTAGATTGAAATCTTGGCTTTTAAAACTATTGTGTAGGGTGACGAAATTTGTGCATAATACAAAGGCACCTGGTCAAGAAAGCAAAATGGAGCTAAATTTTGCCCATGTTTAGCTCACCAAGCCATCCACACTAGAATAGGGTTACATGTGCTGGAAAAGTGGCACCTAACACAGGCCCCCAAGCTACCGCCTAGGATGGTGTGGCAGCCCAGAAGATGTTTCAGTTATTTAACTCATTCATGGAGGGGGGTACCTTTTTCTATTTCAAACAAAGGAGTCTCATAAGCTAGCCATAACTCTGCCTACTCCTACTCCACAACCAACTAACTACCAGCTCTGTAATCTTGGGCAAGTTACTTAACCACTCTAACCCTCAGTTTCCTCATTTGGAAAATGTGTTTGAAAACAATACTTGTCGCAGTGTGGTTTTGAGATTACATATAATGATGGAAGTAAAGTGTTTAGTATAGTGCCAGGCACTTAGTAAGTGCTCAATAAATTGTAACCAATAAATTATAACAACAATGTGCAGTATCACAATCTCGCTGAGCCTCAGATCCCTTATCTGTTAAAACAAATACCATCTATTTCACAGACATTTCTATGAATGCTGAATTGTGATAGTGAGAAAGCATTTTATAAACTATTGCATGTTTATTTATAATTTTTATACAAAGAATTAGCAAATAAAAAAGTTCTTGGTACCTAGCACTCAGTAAATGCATGACAAATATTAAACAGCATTGCTTCTGTTAGTATTGACAACTCATTTAAAATTTTTACGTCACACATTCATGTTTTGGGTATCTCTTATTTTAGAGAGGATAATCATGCTCATGGCTCACTTTAAATTGTGAAAAGAATATTATTTCATTAGAGAGATCTATAAACAATACAATTCTAAGGAGCCTAAGACTAAGTGGTAACCAGCAACCCCCCATCCCCCAAAAAATCCTATAATCTATCAGGGTTAACTTAAAAAAAAGAAAAAGAAAAATTACCTCAGGCAGACTAAAACTTCTTGCTTAAAATTAGAGCCTCTCAATGGAAAAGACTGTGTTATATAGCCACATGAAACATATAAACTACCAGATTTACACATAAGAGCATAACTGCAACTTCTCTGAACTTGGAAAAGTAGCATTCCTCAGAAAATGCCCTGTTCAACCTCAAATAGATATTTGACCCTGCTCCCTTAAGAAAGGTGTTCCTTCTACCCATATTGCAATGTTTGGGATATTTAGAGCTTCTATTACCATAAATTCCAATGCAACAAGCAAAACCCAAAATAAAACGAAGACCTAAGATTGCTATCAGACCTTATATTTTCAAGTCTATCTTCCAAATGGGCTTGCAAGTTTTGTCCTAGTTTTGTTGCTACTCAGTTACTTCCACAACCCCAATACCAACATGCTAGTTATATATTTATTGATACAGCACTAAGGGAAGAAAAGTGTTTTCTCAACTTTACTAATACCTGTATCATCTTAACAATCAGGCATAAAGCACGTTCTATATTTAGTGTGGATTACTGTATCCATCAAGACACATTCTGAGGGGATGGACACCAAGCTCTGGATTCTGCCCGAATCTGTCACTCAGGAGTGTTATGTCCTCAGCAAATCATTTACCTTCTGTGGGTCTCCTCTGAGGTAATGTATGAAAAAGATTTTTTTATTATAAAGTAATATGCATATGGGAATAGTTATTTCTGCCAACACTATGTCATACAAATAAAATATAAAAACCCATGCTTTAATTATTTCAATGCACTATAAGGAACAAGTTGTGAAAGTGCTTTACAGGAATAGAAACATTCCACAAATGCAAACCTTATGAATTACATCACTTTTTAATTCTTATTATAACACTTGCTAGAGTTACTACACACAAATGGCTCAATCAAGAGGTAACTATAATTTGGAAACTCCTGGAAGCCTACATATTGACAGTTGGGATAATTGTCTTTATCAGTAATATTTTATCTGTTTGCTGCTTTCTTTTGGTTTGCTTGGTAGCATTTTAAGTAGCATGTGCTCCTCCTAACAAGAGCAGTAAAAGTAGAGCTTCAAGTCTGCCTATTCTCATGTCTTTCGGGGGGACTAAGGACAAGCGATATTATCTCCATTTAATAAATGAGAAAAGTCTGGGCAATCACCTAACCATGTGAAATAAAACATAGGACCAGAACTAGAACAATAAATAGGCTAAGTTCATTGTTCTTTTCCCTAAAATGCATTGCCTTCCTTGGGGCAAGACAAATGTAAACTGAATAAAAAAACAAAAAGAAAAAATCTTCCCTGTCCTTTCTTCCAAGCTTCTTCTTTACTACCTGTCTGAGACACCTGCACAACAGAGAACAGGAAACAACATTCTGTCCCATATGGCACTGCAAAGGATTAACTTCATAAAATGGTTTCTACGTGGCAGCTTTGCAAACTATATATATAAACTGACCTCCATCAAAGCCAGATTCATGTGACTCTAGCTGCTCCATTTGGGAAAAACACCTTGGACATAAAATAATCTGTCAAAGACAAGGCTCCCTGTATCATGAGGTAGATGAACAGGGCTGCCAAATGCTAAGTATAATACTGAACAGCTATGGCTAATGTGCTCTTACTACATATACAGAGGAATTATTTTCTTTCTTTAATGTGCATTATTACTAAAGCAAAACATCTCTTATCCAGAGCATATCTTACATATTAAGTATGCTACACAGAAATAAAATGGTTTTAAAAGACAACCAGGAAGAAGCCACAAACACAAGGGTAGTTCGGGAATTATATTTCCAAATTTAAACTTGTGTGCTATGTAGCATACAAGCATGCTGTCATGGGTGCAATATTTTACTGACAATGTATGGCAACATTTATATGGTATATTACAAGTTAAAAATGGCTGCTTCTCTAGACATGAGATCCTCAGATGAAGCAAATGCTGATTTGGTTTTAAAACACTATGCTGTAACGAATCAGCAATTTGAATTTGTACAGAAAATATATTTAGTCCATAATACTATATCAAAACTGTGCAAACATTCAGAAGGCAGATAATGAGCAAGGATTTCTGCAGCAAAAGATCTGAAAAGATACACTAAAGACCCTTGCTTTCATGGCAGAGGCCATTGAAAAAAGGTTCCGTTTTTTGGTGTTTTTTTTTTCTTTTTTGGATGCAAGGACAAATATTTACAACTGTTTAAATACATTAAAAACATTTAAAATTGGTCCTGAGTTGATTTTAAATAGAAAAATGGGTTAAATATATAAACAGGCAACTCACAGTAGGAGAAACATAAATAGCTAATAAATGTTTTAAAATGCACAACCTCACTCAGAATCAGGAAAATAATTTAAAAGAATGATTCCATTTCACTGCCATTATACAGATAAAAAACAAAAGGCCTGACAATAGCAAGTGTTGAAAAGGATATGGGAAACCTATGTAATCCTTGCTAATAGATGTCACCCCATAAGTCTAACAATAAAAATGAAAAAAAAAAAAGAAAAGAAAAAGAAAAAGAAAAGGATATGGAGCAGGTAAACTCTTATACACTGCTGGTAAAAAAAAAAAAAAAAAAAGTAAATTGGTATGACCACTTTGGGCAGCATCTGTAAAAGAAAAAATATGCGAGTCCTATACCCTAGGAATCCTATTTATAAGCATATGCCATAGAGAAAGCCTGGCACATGTACCCAAAGAAACCTACACAAGAATGTTCACACAGCAACATTTTTATTATAGAAAAAAAAAAATGGAAATAGCTGTGTGACTATCAATAGCAGAATAGGTAACAAGTTTTCAAAAATCGTTTGTTGAATGAATGACACTGAGGGATGAATAACCATGTTGTCAGAAGATCATGGCCTCAGGAACCTGTGGGACAATATCAAAAGGCAAAACATCTGTGTCATCAGAGAAGACAGAAAGAGTATGGTATAGAAAAAAAAAAAATTGAAGAAATAGTGGCTGAAAATTTAACAAATTTGGTGAAAGGCAAACTTACAGCCATACAATGGAATACTATTCAGCAATAAAAGGAACAAACTATTGATGCATGGAACAACACAGTAGCTTGAGATTTTTCCAGTTGCTTGAGAGTGCTGGTTACTTCAGTTCAGGTTAACAGAGTCTACTTGTATTTATCCAGCATCTACCCCACCCCCATGGGCGCCAGTAAACTGAGAGTATATTATATTTTCTAGGCACTGTGCCATCCCTGAAATATCTCAAACCGATATCCACAGAGAAAGAGTGCAAAGTGGGATTAGGAAGCAAAACCTAGGCCCTGAACATGTACTAAACGCAGCAAATAGAAAGTAAACCTGAGTTCAAATAAAAATAAGCTCAAACTATTACTCTCCAGCACTTTTGTCCTACATCTACTCCTAAACTTACTCTTATATTTTTAGCTGCTTTTGGTCACATCTCCAAAATTAGGATGAAAAGGCCTAAACAGTTCCAATGTTAGGTTCAGAATTTCCTTTATATTTCCAAGTTTCAAATAGGCTAACTTTATACTTAAGGACCTGCTGTTTACCAAACTTCTAAGTAAGAGATCATAAATCAGTCAACCTCCCTGACCTCCTATGTAATGATACATATATTGATATTTCAGAGTTATCATTACAAGACTCAAATAAAATTTTTTCTGTACTCTGACTTACCTTACATTGTAGCAATTATAAGGCATGAGGTTTAGATTTCAGATGGCTGCTGACATTACAATTAATAAAAAAATCTCCAAACACCTAGTGGCTAAGATAATCTCTGTTTAGAGGCAATTTTCAGATATTTCAAACACTTAAGTCTTTGTATCCATAGGAATAAGAAGAGATCTGAAAATAACTGACTTCAGATTTATTTATTTAATTATTTAAATTTCACATATGGCCACATTATATTTGTATACAGTCTACAACAGACTATGCTCAGGACAGACACTGCTCAAATAAATACAATTCAAATGATGTATCTCTAGAGAGCCAGGTTTATCCAATTTAAAAAGGAAGTAATATTTATATAGGTACAGTTGACAATTATGCCTCTTTGATACTTAAAGTTAACTAAAACTCCAAGAACATTGTACAAAAGCTTTTTTTACAGCCATAAAAATACTTTTTGGACTTTCAAGGTACATGATGTGACTTGGAACTTCTGCTCAAGTATTTTTCCCTTTCAGTCTGGTCATAATTCAAGTATTTTATGGAGGTTTTTCCTTTTTGATTTTTGAAAAACTACAGTAATGCCAGTGTGGCTGGTATCAGATGGTCCTGTATACGAATATTATAGCTAAGAGTTATACCAGTAGGTTCCATGCCCTACTTTGTACAGAAGGTGCTCAAGAAATACTTGTTGCGTGAATAAATGAGAAGAGAGAAAGCACACACACTAGTATCAGGATGCATAGAAAACCTCAATGCAAGGAAACAAAATACAGGCAGACGAAATACTGCCTTTTCAGTAGAAACATTAAAAATAGCCACTCATTATGGAATAATGAAAAAGTTCTGGAGATAGATAGTGGTGATGGTTTACAACAGTGTAAATGTACTTAATATCATTGAACTGTACACTTAAAAATGGTTAAGATGGTAAATTTTATATTATGTACAGTTTATATTATGTACAGTTTATATTATGTACAGTTTACTGCACTCAGTCAAGTGTGACTACAGACTTTCACAGGAAGACAATGAGGCTATGGTGAGAAATTCTGGTCATGCAGAATCTTATAATAAATGGTACCATTAAAAAAAAAAAAAGACTTAAAAATAAGCAAAATGGTTCTCACTAAAAAAGTTGTACTGTAAGGATACTCTTTTACAAAATATCTGTTTGCCAAGTCCTTGTAAGAAAAGTAACATACTGTGGTATCTGTTTATGCATAAAATACTAACTAGTATTTATGCCACTGTAAGAAAAACTAAGTATAACTTCAGGTAAACATAGAATTTGAGCGTTTAGAAATAAACCCACTTGCTTAAAAAAACTAAATTAAACTGTAACAATCTAAGTTGTTCATAAGGTTTTCAATCTTATAGATTTTTTAACTCATGCAGACTAACCACATAAACAACTTTGTAATATTAATATGAAATACTTATTTGCAGACCTTGTTACACAAATCCAAAGGAAAAGGGGCAGATCACATTACAGAGAAAAATTCTATCTAACACTAAATACTCAAAGAATAAAAGAAAAGGTGAAATCCTAATTGATGATATGGGGACTATCTGATGACCCCAAGGTCTGGCTGAACATTCCTGTAATACTCTCCGACAAAACTCAGAAACAGGTCTGGCAGAAAACAGTCTGTACTATAGCCTAAAGAAATCTGGTATGAACCAGATGTCTTAAAGAACGGAGAGTGGGCCTATGACTTTAAATTTACCACCAGCCTTGCTATTTTATGTTCTGCCCCCAAACTGTGACCACTCAGCCAAAAATTCTAGCATTTTCTCCTCTTCACCAAACTCTTCTGGATTTAAGGAACTAGTTGGCAAAAAGAAATCAGTCCAAGGAATTCCCTGGTGGTGTAGTGGCTTAAGGCTTGGGCGCTGGAACTGTCAATGCTGCGGCCTGGGTTCGATTCCCAGCCAGGGAACTACCCACATACTACCAAAAAAAAAAAAAAAAAAAAAAAAAAAAAAAAAAAAAAAAAAAAAAAAAAAAAAAAAAAAAAAAAAAAAAAAAAAAAAAAAAAAAAAAAAAAAAAAAAAAAAAAAAAAAAAAAAAAAAAAAAAAAAAAAAAAATCAGTTCACTGATCAAGTCTGCATTCAGTCTGCATAAAGTAGAAAACATCATATTACTGCTAATGTTAAACATCCAAAAATCTTAAAAAAAAAAAAAACAACAACACTGTTTTGGATCTAGGGTAGGAAAAATGAAGCCAAAAGATTAACTATACAGTTATTACATAACATATAGAATAAAATTATAGACTATATAGAAAATACTTCCTATATTAAGGCTATGTTGAAAGGGATTACGTTGAAATAATTTTCAAACAAAACCAAAGCATAACAAATATATGTATATATCATATATTATATATAATATATAAAAAAATAACTTCCAGGGAGAGAGGTGAAAATGATGAGCTACAGCATAACCTACAAAAAACAAATGGCTGGATTACTAGAAAGAGCTGCAGAGTTTAATTATACTGTCAAACAGTACCTTGCTCAGCTTCTCAGAATCAGCTGCCAAGCAGGACCAAGAGAACTTCACGTAGAAACTACATAGAACAAGGCTATGTTCAAATCTAATTAATTGGTCTCAAATTCTAATGCATATACCAAATCTTTCATTATTTCTTCATAGGTACTCCTCCAGTAAAAGCATCTGCCTCTCTAGGTGATAGTGCAAAATGAAATTTTTCATTAAAGTCTCTTTCATTTGCTTCTAAATTCATAATATACTAATTTACATCATAAAGCTTATACTGCAAGCTTCTAGAAATAAAAATATGACTTACATAGCACCTTACATAAACAAATACAGAAAAAAATGCTTTCAATGATTAGAATGTACTGATACACAACTGGTACTACATATAAATATTTGTTGAACAAATAAAGGAATGAATTACAGTTAAATTTACCATCTCCCCCTCATAAAGTACTTATATTAAAGGGACTCTAGAAACCATTCTCTAGGCATCTAATCACAAGGCAATGTCAAAAACACAATGTGGTGGTCAAGTCTGTCTGCTGTCTGTCTCTCTGTCGGTCTGTCTCTCTCTCTCTGTCTCATTCTGTCTCTTACACACACACACACACACACACACACACACACACACACATCCATCCATTTGATACCAAAACCATAGATAGGGTACTTGTTTTCCCAATTTCCTCGACTTCCTGCCTTGAAAAAAGTTCCTAGTAGTATTTACAGCCTTTGAACCTCTGAAAAATCAGCTCAGGAATTGCCCAAAGAACGGCCATTCTAATTACATCTCCAGGAGAAAGACCTTTCTTAACTCAGTTTCTCTGGTGTTTTCTGTCTCCTACATGGACAAAACCAATCCCTGCAATTTATCTATAGTCCAGGTCCTGCACACAGGCAATAGATTGTTTTAAAATTAAAGGCTCTTCATTATTAGACATACCCATATGTGTGGAAGTTGTTGGGCAAGACAGTTGACTTATCTACCACTTACTTTACATGAACCCTACTAGGTAGTTTTCACATAAGTTACGCTAAGTCAGTGAATAGGCAGGCACTCAATGAACACATGAAAACCATGGCTATTAAATTATAAACAAAAACATTGACCAGTGGTGATTAGCAGGTTGTGACCACAAAATCATATCCATTTCTGAGCATTATTTACTTTATCAAAAGTCTAGCAGTCTTAAAAAATAGCTGAAATGTATATAAAACTGCTGAGAACCTCTGGGGGGAAATAATGAAACAGAATATAAATAAAATAGAACTGCAAGTCTGAAGAAACCCCTATGATGATGACAAAAATAGAGCATATAGAAAAAAACAGGAACAAGAAGACTAATCAAATGGAAGTTTTAGATAGAAATAATTTACAAGTCACAATCAACTTGGAAGCATGGCACAGGAAATGTCAACAGGGGTGATCACTGACCACAGTAAACATGGGCACTCTTCTTAAAGTACAGATGCCTTTCATGCCACCTGTTATGAAAATACCTTTCATTCTCCAAAGAAGACTGTGTCTATATGTTTACCTTTTCAGTGAATGTCTATAAATCACAGGGGCATATATTTGACATAATTTGCTTATGTCTATTGAAACCGACATTTAGTCATGGTCAATTAAATGCTACTCTCTCAAGAGTTCAATTACTAAACTCATTAACTGTTGTATCTGAGGGGGGGGTTAATTGTGTTTATAATTAAATACATTAATAAATGCATTAATATTTTATTAACAACTACTGAATATGCTGAAACAGCCTACATTAGACCAAATACAACTAGAATATTTGTACACATCCAAATATTCTTTGTCTATTAAATCTAAAACCCTTTCTCTCGGGACCATGCTCTCATCTCCCCACTGCCACAATTGGATTATAGGATCTGTCCTGACAGATAGTTTATTAAGAGATATAACCACACCTAACAGCAGTACCCTGGCTGTCCTGGCAAAGGAGCAAATGATTCATAGTATCTGTTAGTTTGAACTCTTGTACTACACTAGCTTTTATGACCTTGCTACAATCGAAGTTAGAAATCAAGAAAACAAATACATCAAATATACATCGGGATAGAAGTCAGAAGTCTGAAAGAAATGCAGGACTAAAAATCATAATGCTGAAGCTTGGTTGTTCAAGAAATTCCAACAAAACTGATAAATAAGTTTTGTTTTGTGAAAGCCATTCCTAATAGGCTATTCTGTCATTTACTGTTATGATCAGATATGAACTATGGAGCTTCCTATTTTGAAGTGATAGAAGAGAAAGCTTCATGCAAGTAGGAAAAAGACCACGATGAGAACACTCTTTCCAGCTGGCCATAGAACAGTAAGCAAGAGAGCTATTATTAATCAACATAAAGCAAGGTAAAAAAACACTGAATGACAGGATCAAAGCAGAGTAACCATAAAAATTTTAATTTTCTTTATTGGCTAACTTAACATACTAAGCCTACTTTAAGAGGAAAGAAAATGAAGAACCTCACAACCCCAAACCCTATACCCGCAAAAAGTCAGACTACAGGAGCATAAGAAGTTGGCTTTCTTTAAAATGGAAAATTTTTCTCTATTTCATAAACAGAGAAGTCCTGAAGGACTGCTGCAATGGAGGCTATTAAAATGCTGAAGTCACTTAGAACTGAAATTAATACTTTTTAGCTAGAATTCAAAGTAAAAAGCATACATTATAGTCTCACTTTATCACCTTTGCAATTCCCAACACTTAAGATTTTTTAAAATCCTATTTAACACAATCAATTTATAAGATTCAAATTATGCTAAGCATAATCCCCAATGTTATTTTTAAAGTGTATAAAAGGGTCTACTTCAAATATAAATATGAACTTCACTGCAATGTACACTGGTCATTACAGCCTTTTCTTTTTTGGTAACTAGACCAGCAGTCAAAAAAACATTAAGCAACACTACACCTAGACACTCCAATTTATAATTCCTACTTCAGTAATTTAATTACAACCCCCTATACATCAACTATGTACAAGCACATCACTATGGCACAACATTTAAGTATTGATACCAAGTGCACACAAAAATGTGCCTTCTAATACATACCCAAACATACTTTTGGCTCTAGCTAAATATAATAATGAGAGGAGTGTTCTAATAATAGTATAAACAAAATAGCTGGGGCCCTAAAGAATGAATAGCATTTTGACCAGTAAAAAGGGTCAGGAGAGACATCCCACATAAAAAGAAGCTGTGAACAAAGACAGAGCGATACGGGATGCCTCAAGAATCTAGCACACCAAAAGGGAAAAAAGAAAAAAGAAGAGCCTGGAAGGTTAGATGGGTTCAAACCACAAAGGACTTTCAAAGCTCATGAATTTTAAGCTTTATTCTCCAGAAAACAGGGAGCAAAGGATTTTAAGAAGGGTGACCGATAAAAATTGTACCATATACAGAATTTCCACAGATACAAAATTATGTTTCACATAACATTTCCTTATGTTCTGTTATTTATAGCCCTTAACTACTAAAATATGAGGCAAGGATGTCAACATCATGGTTATCAGTACATTTCCTTTTTGAAGACAACTAAGAATCCACATTTCTTTGCTTAGAATAAAATTTCTAGAAAGCCTTTGTCTTTTTGCTCCATTTTATCTAAAACAAACAGCACAAACCAGAGGAAAAAGTTGAGGCTTTTCTAACGTTTGCTCAATCTAAAAGCTAAATCCAGCATTTGGGTACACATTACTTTATTAAACATATATGATTGGCTCTGCTCCTTACTCCATAAGGCTATTTTTAATTTGCTGGGCATATAACTAAGGAGGGATGAGTGGGAGGAATTTCTCAGAGCCCCCAGGATACTTATTCATATAACTTTACTCCAATTCCCTCTCTCTCTTCCTCAAATAACTCTTTTTGATTACTATTATAAGCTTTATTCCATTAACAGAGCTAGAAAGCTTTTCCACTGGCTTTTATTTATAACAGACTAACTTTGTCCCTAGTTTCAGTCTAGGCTCTCTCTCTCTCATTCTTTTAAAATATTATTGGATTTCTCCAGCTGCACTAACTTCCAGAAGCCGGCAAGTCCTAATAACTACTAAAGCAGCAACTGTACCTAAAGATTACTTCCATCTATACTGCTGCTCTTCCCTACTCCCATGCCAGATTAAAAGCAGGAGGATAAGGAGTTGTTAGGGATGTAATCAACAGCTTACTGCACCTGGTGCCTATATCTAGGCACAGCCTCCTCTTGCAAATCAGGTCAAAAGTTAAAAAGCAGAAAAGTGTGAAATACTGCCAACTTTCCTCCTAAGGAATTCATATAGAATTGCTTCCCTTACCCCCTACAAGTTTTTTTGGGTTTTTGTTTGTTTGTTTTTTGTTCTTTATGTGGGTAGCTCCCTGGCTAGGAATCGAACCCAGGCCGCAGTGTTGACAGCGCGGAAGCCTAGCCACTACGCCACCAGGGAACTCCCTAAGCTTTGTTTTGTTTGGTTTGGTTTTTTTAAATAACATCACAATCAGGTTTTATTTGTCACCACGAAAAGTCTGAATCTTAAACAGATTCTTGGACTAAGGGCTCATTATCCATTAGTTTGTTCAACTTTAGACCCTGTCTCATCCCCAGGAGCTTTTCCAGAATTGCTGCCTTCACCATGAAACTCCATGAGTTTTTCCAATTCAAACTTTGGCTTCTTCAGCATTTTGACTTTTCTAACAAAGCCCTCATGGAATAGGTAAATAAACTGCAAGTCTTTTCAATGTCTATCCAATGTTATCTGGAATCAACTTATTGACCATTTCTTTTAAGTCATTTGTCTGCACCTTTTGGGTCATGATTTCCATCACCTTCTTCCAGATTTGGCAGACCTGTTGATAAGCATAAGAAGTCTTCCAAATCTGACTGTTACATTATTCAGTAAAACCAATACAGAATAGAAGAAGCAAATAACCATCAGTAGTCTTGACATCAACACCAGCTTCAGTCATGGTCTGCCATTTTTTGAACACAGAGCACATTTTATCATGGGTAAGATTCACATCATGGAAATTAAGCAGCTTTTGCCCTGAACATTCTCAGTAATTAGCGTGAATTTTCTAAATGCAGCTTTATCATTCTGCAGATCAGATAGGCTCACTTCTAAAACACGACCCTCAAGATCATCCGATGCAATTTTGGTTCCTTGAATTCTCGTGACTAGTGTTTTCCCAATATTTCTTGCATTGAACACAGCAGGTGTTTTCACATCATACCAATTTTTCTTAGAAAATGAGTCAACAACTCTCTTCTTGGCTCCCTTCTTGCCACCCTTTGTAGGGTAGATTGTTCTTGCTGACCACCATGGTAGTGCTAAGAGAGCCGAAAGGGCAGAAGCACAACTCACACAAGAACATAGGTGAATGGCACAGAGTAGGTTTTAAATTATAAATCTCTTACAATCAGGTTATGTGCTATGTGAGGTCTGGGGCCATGGCCTAGCAATATGGGTCTTTTACACAGAAGGTACAAAATAAGTTTTGGGTTATTTTTTAAGTATTTCTTGAATTGAGGTTTCTGCTCATCTGTTTTACCATTTTCAGTCCTCTACTGCTCTAACAGAAAGTTTCTGCTATTACAAAAGTGCACTGGTGATCGCCCTTCTTTATTTGTTTTTCCTACTTCTAAGGCACAGTTTACTCCTTAACATCTCCAAGATTGCATACTCATGACTGAAGAATTTGGACTGTACTGTAATTATGGTATTGACTGAAGAATTCCTGAAGTTTGGAGAAAGCAAGTTAAGATTAATTTCAAGAAAAGTATTTGTCTCCATTTAGAATTTAAGCAACAAGTCTACATGCTTCACTAAGAAAACTAAGAAGTTTTGGAGAATATTGCAGCAAATTATAAACAACTTCTTGTGGAAGAAAACTTTTTATAAACTTTGAAAGCTCTCTGACCAAATACTAACAGAATCACTTCTCCTAGCACTACAATCTTAAACACCAAACAGTTTCATATTGACATCAAGCAACTATGTACAAGATTAAGCAACAGTGTCCAAGATAATCTTCCACTTAGACTGTTAAATGATTGACCTAAAAATCATCAAAAGGGCACTGTTAAGCTAATGTAAAGAAAGCATAGTAATAACTCTCTTCACTCATATGTTACAGATTTCAAAAGTATGTGAGGGAACTACAGCATTTAAATCATTGGAATCTGAAGCTAAAATTTACTACAATAATAATGGAGAGAGGTGTGGCTAAGAGTTTTTGTTTATGATCTATTTACTAAGGCCGCTTAGCAACATTTCTCCTAAACATCTCCAAGAGGCAAATATTGGTCATGATCTTTCCCAACAAGCATAAAGGGCCAACCCTTGATCTCTGAAGGATAAAACAGGACCATCTGAAGAAAAACCAAAGATGTATGGGTTAGAAGGAAATATTTTCTAAGAGAATGCAACAATTTTTCCCTTCTCACTTCCTTTTAGAACTAACAGTCTTGACAATTACAGGGATACTAGGCAGCAGCAGTCAAATGGGGGAAAAACATGAACAACAGAAAATAGTCAGACTCTTACTATAATGTTTAGCTATCTAATAAGCCAGCCCTACAATTGGAGGTAAATTTGAGCTTGCAGAATGATTTGCCAAAGCCCAACCCACATTCACCATCACCACCAAGAGAACTACTAAAAGGAATTAAGGCAGACACTAAAGCACTCTTCCCAAAGGCATTAAAAATCCACATATCCAATTCTCACGTGTACACACACATCTCAATACACACAAAGGGTTTTAAACACTAAAAATGTTTATATTAATTTACTGTTATTTTTGAAATTTTTTAAAGTATTAAATTGTATTGATTTGTAAAAGTATTCGTTTACAACTTTCTTTGCTTTTTAAAAAAATAGAGTAATACTTACTGTAAAAACTAAAATTAAATATAGAAATATATAACATGGAAAGTGACAGTCCTCTGGAATCCCATCCCCCAAAGATAACCACAATTAACAGTTTAAACCTCAAAATTCTACAATGTTCTAAGAATAAAATCACAAGGATGAGGATCCACAAAGGTAATATGTATAATGGAGCACATTCTCCATCCCCATACCCCCAACTACAGATAACAAAAAGACTCTTTACAATGTCCCTACCAAGTGTTCAGCCAGCCTCTGCTTGAACAAATCCTTTGACAAGAACCTGACTACCTTCCAAGGCAGTCCACTCCATCTTACAACAGATCTTATTCTAACAGTGAGTAGCTATTACCTTCCTATTAGATCATCATCCTGGTTTGTCTCTTTAAAATATCCCTGTTTTAAAATAAGGCACTATTCAGTCAATGGTTTCAGGACATAAGCAATTCTGGACATACACTTGTGTGCACATGCACATGTACAACATAGGCAGGCAGTACAACAAACCCTCTCCACTCTCCATTAAACCTGAGACTATGCACAGCTGTCTAAATCCTGCCAAACATCCATGCATCCAGGAAAGCATGCACATAGCCCAAAAGATCAGACAAGTCATAGTGCTAAATAGCTTACAGCCATGACCCAGACCTAACGGACACGCCCTGGCCAATACAAACCTACCATTTTAATGAATCAACTTTCCTTAGATAGCTATCCTCCTAGATTTGCAACCTACCCTACCACATTAAAAAATAAATACAATAATCCATACCAAAAACGACTCAGAGATAGACCTGTTAATGCAGCTTAATTCACAAAACAAGGCACTGAAAATGCCTAGATGAGTGTACTAACTCCATAAACACATAGGTTTGGTCCTGGCCTTTTTATTAGTTCTAAGCAAGATTACACATGCAAGTACCCCCACCCCAGAGAATGCCCTCTAGGTCATAAATGATTAAAAGGAGCAGGCATCAAGCACACTGTATAGTAGCTCATAATGCCTTGCTTTGCCACCATGAGAAACAGCAGTGACAAAAATTAAGCCATGAACAAAAGTTCAAATAAGCTATATTAACAAATTCAGGGTTAGTAAATTTTGTGACAGCCACTGCGGTCACAAGATTAACCCAAATTAATAGAAGTATGGCGTAAAGCATGTATAAGAGATCACCAAAATAAAAAAAAGTTAAATCCTATCCAAGCTGAAAAAACACCAGCCAGGATAATAATACACCACGAAAAGTGACTTTATGGCCTCCGAATGCACAATAGCTAAGACTCAAACTGGGATCAGATACCTCACTATGCTTAGTCCTAAACCCCAATAATTTCCTTAACAATGTAATTCGCCAGAGTACTACCAGCAACAGCCTAAAACTCAAAGGACTAGGCAGTGCTCCACATCCCTCTAGAGGAGCCTGTCCTGTAATCGATAAACCCCAATAAACTTCACCAATCCTTGACAATATAACCTATATACCGCCATCCTCAGCAAACCCTAAATAGGAACTGCAGTAAGTGCAAACATAAGACATAAAAACATTAAGTCAAGGTGTAGCCTATGGATTGGAAAGAGATAGGCTACATTTTCTTACCCACGAACACTTTAAATTCACAAACGAGGACTCTTGTGAAACCGAGAGTTGAAAGAGGATTTAGTAGTAAGCCAAGAACAGAGAGCTTGACTGAATTAGGCCATGAAGCACGCACACACCACCTGTCTCCCTCCTCAAATAAGAGAATGCAGACTGCACCCTATTACTAAGCATCCAATATATGAGAGGAGATAAGTCGTAACAAGGTAAGTGTACTGGAAAGTACACTTGGACACACCAAAGTGTAGCTTAAACTAAAGCATCCAGCTTACACCCAGAAGATTTCACACTAAACGAACGCTTTGAACAAACACTAGCCCAAATACAGTAGATTCAACTTACACAAACAACTAAAATAAAACATTCATCCAACATTAAAGTATAGAAGACAGAAATTTTACTTGGCGTTATAAAGACAGTACCACAGGGGAACAATTAAAGATTTGCAAAAAGCTAAGAAACAGCAAAGCTTACCCCTTTTACTTTTCACATAATGATTTAACTAGAACACCCTTCTAGGAATCTGCCTGGCCATACAAATCCTAATAGAACTATTCTTAGCAATATACTACATACACTTCAGACACTGCCACCACCTTCCATTCTATAACCCACATCTGCCAAGATGTCAACTATGGCTGGGTACTATGCTACTTCCACACAAATAGTCTCAGTATTCTTCATCTGCCTATTCTTACACATCAGATGAGGAATTTATTATGGATCCTACACATTCACAGAAACATGAAATGTAGGCATCATCCTGCCGTTCACCGTTATAGCCACAGCACTTATGGGTTATGTACTCCCATGAGGCCAAATGTCCTTCTGAGGAGCAACGCTCATCACAAACCTCCTTTCACCATCCCATATATTGGAACAACCTCAATAGAGTGGGTTTGAGGGGGATTCTCCATCAACAAGGCAACACTTACCCAATTCTTCGCCCTCCACTTCTTACTCCCATTCATCATCTCAGCCATAGTCATGTTCTACCTCCTATTCCTTCAAGAAACTGGATCAAACAACCCAACAGGAATCCCATCAGATGCAGACATAATCCCATCCCACCCCTACTACACTATTAAAGATATCCTAGAACTTATAATCACAACTCTCCTGGCTCTAGTACTGTTCTCACCTGACCTACTAGGAGGCACAGACAACTACACCCCAGTCAACCCATTAAACACCCCTCCTCATATCAAACCAGAGTGGTATTTTCTATTCACCTATGCAACCCTATGATCAATTCCTAATAAACTAGGAGGGGTAGTAGCTCTAGTCCTATCTGTTCTAATCCTAGCAATCATCCCACTCCTCCACACATCAAAACAACGAAGTATAATATTCCGACCACTCAGCCAATCCCTATTCTAACTCCTAGTAGCAGATCTACTTACACTAACATGAATTGGCAGACAACCAGTCGAATACCCATTCATCATCACCAGACAGCTGCCACCCATCACATACTTCTCTATCATCCTCATACTAACAACCCTAGCAGGCATCATAGAAAACCACCTATTAAAATGAAGAGTCTATGTGGTATATCTATTATCCTGGTCTTGTAAACTAGAAAAGGAGACTAGCACTTTCCCCAAAGACTCAAGGAAGGAAGTCAAACCCCATCATCAACCCCAAAGCTGAAATTCTACTTAAACTATTCCTTGAACATGCACTGGAAAGGGAGGGGGAGTCAAATACATGGTGATGGAAAGAGAACTGACTCTGGGCAGTGAACACATAATGCAACACACAGACAATGTACTATAGAATTGTACACCTGGAACCTATGCAATTTTTATTAACCAATGTCACCCTAATAAATTTAACAATAAAAAAATAAAATGTGCACCCATAAAATAAGGTACCAGAAATGAACACAATACTTTGGAACAACTGTAATCTTCCTTCTTGACATTTTGCTTCTATTATATTAACAAAGCCCAGATCACATTGTGGATTCACATTGAACATTCTGTCAAATGAAACTCCTCAGGTACTTTTCATGTTACCTGCTGTTAAACCACATCACATCCATCTATACTAACACTTATTTTTGGAATGATATGTGGAATTTTACATGTATCAACGTTCAATACATCCTGATCAATTTAATCTATCATTTCAGTCAACACATTTAACTGCACAACTATTCAGCTTCAGATTATATATAGACATGCCAAGTTATCAGTATTTCATTTATGTTATTAATAAGTGTTGGATGATATACTACTACTCAACTATAAAAAGGACTGAAATATGCTATAACATGGATGGTCCTTGAAAAAATTATGCTTTGTGAAATAAGCCAGACACAGAAGGGTAAATATTGTATTACACTTAACGTGAGATACCTAGCACAGACAAATTCACAGCAACAGAAAGAAGAGTAGAAGTTACCAGGGGATGGGGGCAGCAAAGTTATTGCTTAACTGGTACAGAGTTTTAGGGGGAATGATAAAAAATTTTAGGTACAGATAGTGGTGGCGGATACACAACACCAAGAAAATATTTAACATTACTGAACTATATACACTTACAAATGGCTAAAATAAATACAGTGCTATATATAATTTTACCACAATAAAGAAAAAAGGAATTAATTATTGATACATGCTGAATGGGGGCAGGGGCAGGAAGCCAGTTTCAAAAGGTAACATACTGGAGTTCCCTGATGGTGTAGTGGCTTAAGGCTTCAGCACTGGCACTGTCAGCGCTGCGGCCTGGGTTCGATTCCCAGTCAGGGAGCTACCCACATACCAAAAAAAAAAAGCAAAAAAAAAAAAAAAAAAAAAAAAAAAAAAAAAAAAAAAAAAAAAAAAAAAAAAAAAAAAAAAAAAAAAAAAAAAAAACAAAAGGTAACATACTGTATGAGTCCATTTATATAACATTCCTGTCAAACCTATAGAAATTGACAGATTAGTGGTTGATAGGGGCTAGGGAGTGAGAAGGAAAAAGATGGGTGTGGTTATAAAAGGACAAAAGGAAGGATTCTTGTGGTGATAGAACTGTTCTGTATCTTGCTTGTGGTGGTATATACAGAAGAATACATATGAGTAAAACTGAGAAAATGGAATAAGTGGATTCTATAAATGTCAATATGCTGGTTATAATATTATACTACAGTTTTGTAAAATGCTACCATTGGGGGAAATCAAGAAACGGCACACCAGATCTCTCTGTAGTATTCCTTACAACTGCATGTGAATCTATACAAACATACCTCATTTCATTGTGATTCACTTTATTGGGCTTCACAGATATTGCAATTACTACAAATTGAAGGTTTGTGGCACCCCTGCTTGTCTATCAGTGCCACTTTTCCAATAGTACTTACTCACTTCATGTCTCTGTGTCACATTTTGGTAATTTTTGCAATAGTTCAAACTTTTCATTATTGTTATAATTGCTATGATGATCATGATCAGTGATCTTTCATGTTACTACTGTGATTATTTTAGCGTGCCATGAACTGTGTCCATATAAGCTGGCAAACTTAAATGGTAAATGTTGAGTATGTTGTAACTGTTCCACCATTTGGCCATTCTCTCATCTCTTTCCCTCTTCTTGGGGCTCCCTATTCCCTGAGACATAATATTGAAATCAGGGCAATTAATAACTCTACAATGGCCAAGTGCTCAAGTGAAAAGAAGAGTCTCACATCTCTCACTTTAAATCAAAAGCTAGAAATGATTACTTAGTGAGAAAGACATGCCTCTTGTGCCAGTCAAGTTGTGAATGCAAACAGTAAGTTCTTGAAGGAAATTAATAGTGCTACTCCACTGAAGACACAAATGATAAGAACGCGCAACAGTCCTATTGCTGATACGGAGAAAGTTTTAGTGGCCTGGATAGAAGATCAAACAAGCTACAACATTCCCTAAAGCCAAAGACTAATCCAGAGCAAGACCCTAACTCTCTTTACTTCCATGAAGGCTGAGAAAGGTGAGGAGGCTGCAGAAGAAAAAGTATGAAGCTAACAGAGGTTGGTTCATGAGGTCTAAAAAAAGGAAGCTACCTACTCCTGGTGAAGATTCTCAGAAGATTGTGGAAATGACAACAAAGGATTTAGAACATTACATAAACTTAGTTGATAAAGTAGCAGCAGAGTTTGAGAGGCTTGGCTCAAATTTTGTGAGTTCAACTGTGAGTAAAAATGCTATCAAACAGAATCACATACTACAGAGAAATTGTTCATGAAAGAGTCAATCAATGCAGCAGACTTCATTGTCTTCTTATTTTAAGTAACTGCCAGAGGCACTCCAACCTTTAGCAGCCAAAACCCTAATCAGTCATCAGTCACCAACATCAAGGCAAGACTCTCTTCCAGCAAACAGATTATATAATTCGCTGAAGACTCAGATGACGGTTAGCATTTTTTAATTAAGGTATGTACATTGTGTTTTAGATATACTGCTATGTAGACTACAGTACAGTACAGTATAGTGTAAACATAACTTTTACATGCACTGGGAAACCAAAAAATTTCATGACTTGCTTTGCTGTGACATTCAGTTTATTGCAGTGGTGTGGAATCGAACCCACACTATCTCTGAGATACGCCTGTAATAATCTCAAAATTAAAATTAAAATTTTTAAAAACAATTAATTTTTAAATGCTGAACAAAGTACCTATTGCTACCATTTTCCCACTATTTGCTATTAATATAGTCACTACAACTAGAACATTGCACCACTGGACATACGCATTCTTTTTATTAAAATTCTTTGGGTGTTTAGTTCTAAGTCCTCAATTTTTTTTACAAGGAAATTATTATAACCTGGATTTAGTATCTAGTACCCTTAACTTTAAATTTTCCAAAAATAACTTAGTAACTACTACTGTGCCTAAAGCACACTGCTACCCGATATATTTCCAATATGTGAGCCACATATATAATTTAAAAGTCTATAGCTATATTAATAAAAGTTTAAGAAATAGGTAAGATTGATTTCAATATATATTTTATTTAACAGAATATATCCAAAATATTATCATTTCAACATGTAAATAATCTGATGTGTATTTCACTCTTATAGCTCCTCTCAATTCAAACTACGTACATTTCAAGTCACCTGTGGCTAATGACTACCATACTGAACAGCATGGATACAGCATTTCACTCAACTACTAGTTTCATAACCCTCTGTGTAAATAAAATTAGGGTATTCTGCAACTGTCACTTCCTCCTTAAAAATATTAATATAATTTTTAAAATCCATTTTTGAATAATCTATTCCAGAATCTTACCAATATCACTAGTCTTCCTTTGGTATGCAAATCTACTTTTTTCTCTTTTTTGGAACACCTATCTTTAACTTTTCAATACTTCTCTCATTTTGTAAGAGTTTTCAAAGGCCGTCATTTGCTACTAAAATAGATGATATATAGGATAGCTATGTAAATCATTCTCATGATCCAGTTAAACCAGTTATGAATTCTTTGAATACCCAAATTCCTTTACAGGGAGGGTAAAACAAATACACAATCAAAATGTTATGCACAAAAACTTGCAATACTAGGTACAAATATTTCTTATATTCCTGGTGAGGGAGTGTGCTTAGGGAGTGTGTCAAAAACCAACAGCATTTGTTTGATACATTCAGCAGTCATGACTTTGCTGCTCAATCAGATTCCTGTAGGAATTAAAGGGATTTCACTCATTTCATCAGATCCTATCACACCTAACTTATTATTAGTAGTGTTTTATTATTCCTTCCACTTATCTGTCTTGGTGTATCAACAATCCAATTTCAATTTTTAAAAAAACATGAGTTATTGTCTTTATGACTGGTTGAAAGACACTGAGAAGGACACATGACTACCTTCTTTGGAAAAAGATTCTCTGAATTATCAGACTGAAAAAACAAATGGATGATAAATTCATAATGAAGTAAAGAAAAGCTTAAAAACGACATTCTTACTCTTATAACTCAACAACAGAAAGACAAACAACCCAATTTTAAAATGAACTAAGGACATGAACAGGCACTTCTCCAAAAAAGATATAGAAATATCTAATAAGTACATGAAAGTAGCTCAACATCATTAGTCATTAGTGAAATGGAGATCAAAACCACAAGATATCACTTCACACCCACTAGTATGGCTAAAATAAAGAAGACAGACAATAATAAGTGCTAGTGAGGATATAGGGAAATTGGAACCCTCATGCATTACTGATGGGATTATAAAATGCTGCAAACACTTTGAAAAACAGTCTGGCAGTTCTTCAAAAAGTTAAACAGAATTATCCTATGACCTTGCAATTCTACTACATATATACCCAAGAGAAATGAAAACATTATGTTCACAAAAAAACTGTACAAGAATGTTCATAGAAGCATTATTCAAAAATAGACATAATAAAAAAAAATAAAAAAAAGAAGCATTATTCATATTAGCCAACAATGGAAACAACCCAAACATCCATCAACTGCAATGAATAAATAAAATATGTATATCCATACAATGAAATATTATAGATTAAATTATTCAATAGAAAGGAATGAAGTACTGAAGCATGCTACAAGAATGTTCCTTAAAAACATCATTCTAAGTGAAAGAAATCTATCACAAAAGGCCATGTACTGTATGATTTCATTTAAGTAAAATGTGCAGACTAGGAAAATGATAGAAATAAGAAAGTAAATTAATGATTGCTAGGGGATAGGTGTAGGGAGAAATAGCAAGTGACTGCTAATGGGTATGGAGTTTCTTTCTGCAATGATGAAAATGTTCTAGAATTAGTGCAGAACTCCGTGAATATACTTAAAACCAATGAATTGGACGAGGGCTGTCCAGAAAGTATCCTGTCACGTAATATGCAAAATAGAGGTAGTTATGGCTGCATTTTTTCTGGACAGTCCTCATATACTTTAAAACAAGCTCATCCAACCTGTGGTCCATGGGCCACATGCGGTCTAGGATGGCTTTGAATGCGGCCCAACACAAATTTGTAAACTTTTGTAAAACATGATGAAAATTATGCACAGACCTTTTTTTTTTTTAAGCTCATCAGCTATCATTAGTGTTAGTGTATTTTATGTGTGGCCCAAGATAATTCTTCTTCCAATGGGGCCCAGGGAAGTCAAAAGGTTGGACACGCCTGCTTTAAAAGGATGAATGTTAAGGTATATAAATTATCTCAATATAGTGCTATTAAAGAGAGAGAGAGAGAGAGAGAGAGAGAAATTCCTGTCCTTTGACATTTAAGTTAAGGACAACAATAGCCTTCCAACATCCATTCTGTGGATGCTCAATGACAAGAATACCTGGAATAAAAGACTCTAAGTCTGAACAAGTTAGTAACTGTTATTTTCTCACAGGCTTGTTCTCTACACATCCTTGTTCTCTACACATCCTTGATTATTACTTTTTGCCCAATTAAAAAGGATGAGAAAATGATTTTTTTCCTTTTGAATACTCTGAAGAGAAATAAATACAACCAAACATACCAGTAAAATAAAATCATAGCTGTTTTCTGAGTTCAGAAAATAAAAGAATCTCCAGGAATAGATAAAAAGAAAGTTTAGAGATAGAGTATGCTTCAAAACCAAAAAATAAAAAGAAAAAGCACAAAATGGATGGATAATAGAACCATTAGAATAAGATTTTATAAGTATACTAATATTAACATTTCATAAATTGGCATTCTATAAATATTAACTATTGCATTCAAATAAAATCAGTTCTATGTGAGACCTGAAGTACCTCAGTCCCAATTCCATTTCCCAGATGAGAAAAGGGAGTCAGTATGATTTTCATTCAGATTCTAAAAATAAAAAATAAAATAAACCCCCAATAATTATTCCAAAACACTATACTATCATCTACACCCATCAGTCAGTACTCTTTCAGGTACAAACAGAGCAAAACAAACTTAACGTTGTTTAAACACTATGGAAATGTTATTTATTGTCCACACATAGAGGACCAGCGGTAGAAGGGGCCTTTAAGGCCAGTTAATCCAGCAGTTCCATAATGTCCATAATGTCCATAATGTCTCCAAGGACCCAGGCTGTGTTCAACTTTAATCTCATAGGCTGATTCTTCCTTTGGTTTTTAAGATGGCACCAACAGCAACTAGATTTGCAAGTTTCTCTGTACTCATGAAGTAGAAGACTGAAGGTTCTCTTATCCATAGTCCTGCCTTTCAGGATTACAGGACCAAGTGAAATCATGTGTACATTCCAGAATCAGTTACTGCTACCAGAGGAATTCCATGAACAGACTCTCTTGACCTGGACTTCCAAACCAATCACTGAGACAGATGGAATTAGCATGATAGGTTTAGACCAGTGGCTTTTTAACTTTTTCAACCTCAAGCCACAATAAGAAATATTTTACATCAAGAATTAGTACACAAAAATATATACACATACACAGACAAGTTAATGAACATTTTATGAAATAATACTTATCCTTGACATGCACAATACACTCTGATATTTCTTTGTATTACACTTATTTTTTTAAGTTGGTTACCCCTCTACTGAATTGATTTTATGGCCCTTTAATAGATCATGTCCAGCAGTTTCAAAACCACTGGCTAAGGCTAATCAGAGCTCACACGAGGCTAGGGTCAAATTCAGACACCATACTGCTGTCGCACAATGGGGTACAGGTGAAGTAGTTATTGAGGAGTCAGTCATTACATTCATGCACATCACTCAAATCGCACTGTTGCACACAGTATCTTAGAAGATCTTATATAAACAGTACTGGAAAAATCCAAGTTTTGTCTTCTCATTTTGAAATGATGTTAAAATTTTCTGCATGTTTGGGATTAAGAGGTCATATTCAGAACTGTTTACATGTATTTACTCTCTGCAAAAAGCACCTACGGAGTATGTCCATCAGCTATTATTAGAAAGGACAAATAGGGGAATAAATACTAAAAGGAGGCAGAAAATACATTGTTAGAGCAGTGGTTTTCAACCAGGTGTGATATATGGTAATGGCTAAAGACATTTTAAGGTTATCACAACTGGGAGGGTGCTAAAGATCTTACAATGCACAGGACAGTCACCCAATCACAAAGAATTCAGAGGTTGAGAAACTCTGAGTTAAGAGGATTACCACCTATGGTCTTGCTAGTCCATCTAAAGTCCAAACTCCACTCCACAGAATGAGAATATTAGATGCATCTGGACTATCTGTCCCAGTTTGAATTGGAAATGGAACATGGAAAAGAGTATGAAGACACAGTCTATTTTATTCAGAGTGGTAACTGCTCTGCATTCCAAAGGCAAAATATCTCACTTGTTTGTGAGGCTGATTTCTTTTTATAAAGTCTAAAAGCATTTTCCCATCACTTCACTACAGAATACAATTATTTAATAGAAAAGATCAGTGCACATTTGGGGTTGGAACCTTTTGCTATTCTGAAAGCAATTATGAGAGTTCTACCATACAAGTAACTGTAACCACAAAACATTGTTACTGTACATCAAGGTAAGAGGAACAAAGAAGCAACATCTTTCAAGGCCCACCAGGTGGGGCACTGGAATAAGAACAGAAGGCTTCATCCCACTGCTCACTTGACATGTAGTTTTCTAGTATTTATCTTTGCTAGAAACTTCAGGCTGTTCTCCTAAACAGTATACAAATAATTTTGGTCACTCTATGATATCCAACAGTTCATGGGATTTAATAACAAAGAAGTATCTTTTCTTCACACCTATAATTACATCCTTGCTCTCAACAGGACACCTCGGGGGAAGAAAAAGAGTAAGATGAGCAATCTCAAACTTCTGTTAAAACAAAATCCTTCTCTTCTGCTGTCTCATATTATACTCTCTCTCACTCACCACACATTAGCAACCTCAGCCATACTACTGTTGCTCCAATAGGCTAACCTCATTCACCAATCCAAAGCCCCATCCTGATACCCAACCAGGGCCTTTTCACTAATATTCTTTACCCTTATTACATAGATTTCTCCTTGTCGTTTAGGGCTTAGCTTAAGTATCTTGACTTCAGAGAGGCCTTCTCTCATTTAAATCTAAATTAACCCTGCAATCACTCTCTACCATATCAAATTTCCCACGGTTTTTAATCACTCAGCACATTTTAATAGCCATCTTGCTTGAAGAATTTCTCATCTCATAGAATATTTCATCTCACGATTCCTAACTCCCCAAGATAAAAGAAAGAAATTCACTTTAGCAGCCTCTCTTGCAAATAGGAAGCAGGTAAGACTTAGGTTCTGCCAACCAAACACATCCATCCACATGACATTTCAATTAGGAAGCAAGTGATCTAACGGAGGTACCATGTGGAATATATCCTTAAGAACATTTCAGATACCAGTTTTCTTTCAGAAGCAGAAATGGCAAAGGCCCTAGCAGTGGTATCCAATACTCAGCATAGACAGTGCAAATTCTAACACCTGTTCCCAGTGGCAAAAGCAACAGTCTCCAATGATGCAGCCTAGTGGTGTAATTTGGGGATTGTTCCTGGCTACATAGATGCCAAGACTGATTCTCTGGATTCCTCCAAAGATTCTATGAGCCACCTAATAACCTTTAAAAAAAATTTTTTTTTGTTTGTTTAAACTAACTAGAATGCATTCTGCTACTTGCAACTAAGATATCTGATTCAATCTTCATAAATATTTCATCAGATTCTTACTGTCTGATATTTTCTTAATTATTTTATTTATTGGCTCTCTCCCCACAAGAATATAAATTCATGAAAACAGAAAGAAACATTGTCTATCATGTTTATCCCTACACACCTAGTATTTAGAATAGTGCTGTACATACAAAAGGCATTCAATAAAAATTCAAAAAAACTCTACTGCTACAGAAATATATACTTAGGAATCAGGTGGAAGAAATTTAAAATAGTGCTATCGGAGTTAAGAGCTAAAAAGGATCAATGTGAACTGATGGTGATGGAATTTGAGTACTGAAAAGATGGACTGTAATAATCTTCCTACAGGGGTATAGAATGAGAGATACATGCCTTCTAAAGGATAAAATAAATGAATGGCACTGGGAATAAGTGCAGCAAACAGGATTAAGGAATTGTTGAGTTCAGTCAGTAGGAAATATCTTAAATATGCAAGATGGGCAAGATTATGAATGGCTCTGAATGCTAGGCTTGGAAATATTGTATTTGATGATGTTACAAGATCACTAATCCTCAATGAATATTTTCATCTATTCCTTATTCTAGATGTTATCTGCTGTGTAAACCTACAACAGCTACCCACACATTTTCTACAGTATTCCCTCTCTGAACACTGGTGTTCTATATTTATCTGTTCAAGCTGAGAGACTACTAGAGAAAGAGATTCTAATAATTAATCATCTTGTAACCCCATTTAATCATCAAATACCCCATTTAAAGATAAAAATCTATTACCAAAATGTTCTTTATTTCTCAACCTTATCCCCAAAGTCAGATTTTAAAATTTGTCTCAATTCCATTTACCCTCTGGTGTATAAGAATATTACATTGGTACTGGGTACATAAACTACTATAGAACTTAGAGGAAAGAATTTTGTTCTACATCAAAGTAATAGTCACTCAGAACACAGAATCAATTTCTTCAAATAAAGTCTACTAAGAATCCAGTAAGTCATATAACTAACAACTATAAAAAGCTACATAATTATATATTATGGCCTTACACGAATTAGAAGGAACCTTAGAAAGACCCTTTATGTTGTTGGTTTTAGAAAACAATCTGACAGTAATTATTAAATATTATTAAATATACATGTATCATATGTATATGTCCTTTGAATCAGCAATTCCACTTTGATTCTTCATCTCAGAATAAATGTGCCAGCACAAAATTTTTACTACAGTGTTCACAGTGGAAAAAAAAAGGAAAACAGAATGTCAACAAGTAAGTAATTAAATAAACAAAGGAAAAGTTGCACTAGAGCATAACTGCATATATAATAGAGTATTTTATACAGTCATTAAGTAAATAATTTAGAGCTATACTAGTCTTAAAAGATGTCTACAATTGTTATCAAGTGAGAAAAACAAGATGCAGAAAAAATGCATAGTATGATCAAATTATATAAAACAAAATAAAAAACAAGTATCCATATGTATGTGTGCCTAGAGGAGTGTATATTTGCATTGATAGACAGGCAGACAAAAAGTAAAGAGGATAATGATTCAAGTATGAGAGAAATAGATAGTGTACAACATGGTTGGTTACCTCAGAGCAATATAAGAAGAGCGGAAAGGGAATTAGGCAAGAAATAAGGAAATAAATATAAATTCACAATTATATAAAAATATTTTGTAGACACAGAAATTGGCATTTTAAAGTAAAAACAGTAGGAAAATTTTAAAAAGGGGTTATTAGAAACGAGCTTATCTAACCTTTCAGGTAATCCAATGATTCACTTATCTTTGGGCAATGAGCCCAGGGACAAGTGTTGGTATCTTTCCAGTAACAGATCTAGTAAAAAAGAATACATCTAGTCCCAAGGGTGCCCTTTCCATATTATGAGAGAAAATTATACCATGTGGTTAGCTGAAATTTGCTTCTTCAGAAGAAGGAACAGATCTAATCTAAATTCTATCCATATAACTGTTTTCAGATATTTTCAGGATTAATATTTTATTGAATTAGCAACATTCACAGGTAGCTCTCTATGTTCACACATAATACAGTCCTTAAAATAAGCTTAACAGTTGAACGTGTAGATTCAGATTTAAGGAATTAAAGTGTTAAAAAACAACAAACTGAAAAAAAAATTGCAACTTGGATGACAAAGGGTTAGTTTCTCTAATATACAAAGAGATCCTATAATTCACAAAGAAGACAACCAACATCACTATAAGGAATAGGATCTTTAGTGTACAGCGAAAGGATATAGTTTTTTAAAAGGATGTTCAATTTCACTCATATAGTGCAAATTAAATCTACATTGAGATACCTTTTTTTTTACCAATCAGACACAGATCCAAAGTCTGATAACACACTGTTTTCACAAACATGTAAGCATAATAATTCTCATACCTTCTGCTTTTAAGAACACATTCTATAAACTCACACAAGAGCAATGATGAATGCACAAGGTTATTTACTGAAGCAATGCAAACAAGTATTAGCAAAAACCTGGACACAAATGTGTAACAGAGAATTTATTAAGTATAATACATCTACACACCTTTATGAAAGAATCACATGCTATGAGAACACCAGATAGCAATTATAAAAGAAGAGTTTATACAATGATTATTTCTTAATATTTTTGGTTACCAAATCTATAGATGGGAGGATGGGCTTTCTGGTAGCCTAAGAAGAATCTGACAATTTTCACTAAAATGGCAAAAGGTTTCTCAAAGATGGCATCTCAAACAGATCGACTTTTCAAAATGCTTTAAATAACCATATTGTAATTTGTAGCTGTTACCTACGCACGTGTAAGACCATGGTCAGGGCAGTAACCAATTCTGTTCACACAGTAACACACTACAAAAGACTGACTCATGAGGTGAATATTGGTGTTTTATTTCTTTTCAATTTTCCTGAAACTTGTTTCAAGAGGAAAGATGGTTTCTTCTTTAATACTCTTGAATGTGCCACCAAAAAATCTATTTTGAAAATTGTATTGTAAATATAAACAATACAGCTACTCTTTGGAGTATTATGCTGTCATTAAATGTTCATGACAAGTATGTTTAATATTTGGTATAATGCTAAGCAAAAGAAACAAAATATTGTTCTATAATTTTCTATTGTATAGCAAGATAAATAATTCTTTTTTTTTTTTTTTTTTGCTTTTTTGGTATGTGGGTAGCTCCCCGACTGGGAATCGAACCCAGGTCGCAGCGCCGACAGTGCCAGCGCCGAAGCCTTAAGCCACTACATCATCAGGGAGCTCCCAAGATAAATAATTCTTTTATCAAAAACAAGATAAATTCAGGGTTCCCTGATGGTGTAGTGGCTAGGCTTTGGCACTCTCAATACCGCGGCGTGGGTTCAATTCCCAGCCAGGGAACTACCCCTCCGCAAAAAAAACAAAACAAAACAAAAAAAAAACAAGATAAATTCCATAAAAAATGTCCAGAGGCAAATATATAAACATGTTAACAAAAGGTTATCTCTTAAGTAGCATTTTCTTCTTCCTTCCATTTTTCTATGATAAAGATTTAATATATAGATAATTATATATAGGTAAAACTTTTAAAATGAGTAATTCATTTTTTGTTATTATTAACTTTGTTGGGGTGACACTAGTTAGTAAAACTGCATAGGTTTCAAGTGTACATTTCTATGATACATCATCTATGTGTTGCACTGTGTGCTCACCACCCAGAGTTAGTTTTCCTTTCATCACCATATATTTGACTTCCCACCATCACCACTCCACTTCTGCCTTACCCTCTGGTAACCACTAAAACTATTGTCTGTGTCCATGAGTTTTTGTTTCTTTGTTTGTTTGTCTTGTTCCTTTGTTCCTTTGAAAAATAGGTAATTCTGAATGCATTAGAAAAAATAAGAATCATAGCATCATACACATGAACAAAACACTAAGTTTATCTTTGTTCTCTTGGACAAATTTGTTTGGTAATTATTAAAAATGTAGGTGTGAAACAACAAAATCTCAATCTCTGTATCTCCCTCTCAATTTTGCTGTGAAACTTAAACTTCTATAAAAAATATAATCTTAACTTAAAAAACTACAGAAGAGAAATATTTTCTGAAGACAAAAGTGACAGAACAAAGGAAATTAAGACAAATGAAAATTTCATAAGACGAAGGAACTTTTTCTCCAATGTCCAAAAGTATTAAGGAAAAAAATACTGCAAATTTTAGTTAAAATGTCACTCAAAAAAGTAGCACACACTCTCTCACACATGCTCTCATAACAGAGAAAAAGATTTTTTTCTCCACTTCTTATTTGTCTACTTTTCAGCTCAAGCTACTGTCTTCTCTGACCTCTATGATTCAAACGCCCAAACAAAATGTGTTATTATGGTTACCCTCTGAAAGATTAATTTGGAAAAAATAACTCTGGCCATCATGCTTTTGATTCTAATTACACTGAAATTTTACTTGTAAAAATACTTGTTAAAAAAAAAAAAAAACTGACCATACCCACAACTCAGTCTTGCTACCTCATTGCAATGGTTGTCTATGCCTAGACTAAGTCAAGCAGAGGGTTGAATTCTACCGTGAGAAAAAAAAAGACAGCAATTGAGAGCAAGGAGAAAAGGCAGCATCTGATTCAAGAGAAGTCATATACCTTTTAAATGATAATAAACTGGTATGCTATATTGATCTATAAATTTTAATATTTATACAGAAAAATGTTCTCATAACCAATTTTAATCTTCAAATAAAATATACAAATTCAATTCTCACATTACCACAGATCTTAAAACTCAACAATGAAATCACTATGAGTATAACGCACTATAAAACATACACTTAACCATAAATATTGCTGAGTTCCTCATAAGGAACTTAAGTGAACAGTTATTTCAAGTTGCAATTACCAATGACAGACCCAAACCGATAAGTTTATAAGTATTACAGATATTTTCAGTTCAACCAAAATGAAATGCTATTTTTCAATCTCATCAGCAAATTTATCCATTATCCCCACCAACAGAAAAGAGTGCCTAGAAAAATCAGTAATGCATTATTATAGACAGGCATCAGACAGGTACAAAAACACTGTAGCATATATTAGAAGCCATCTCAGGTCGACCAATAAAATAAAAATTAGAAATTTCTTCCATACAAAGGATGTTCCAAGATGGGGAAAAACACATTCAAACGTGCATCTTTAAGGAAGTATCTCTATTCATTCAACAACTACTTGAGTGCCTGTGTGTTAGGCATTCAGTTTCATTTTTTGTTTTTTTTAAAGATGAAACAAAGAGATAGTTTATTGAAAGAAAGTACACTCCAAAGAGGTAGGCGTGGGCCTGACTGAGCAGGAGTGGCTCAAGGGCCTGTGCCTATGTGTTAGGCATTCAGTTTTGTTTTGTTTTTTTGTTTTGTTTTTTTAAGATGAAACAAAGAGATAGTATTGAAAGAAAGTACACTCCTAAGAGGTAAGAGCGGGCTTGAGCAGGAAAATGGCTCAAGAGCCTAGGTGCTAAGTATTCTAAGTGAAGACAATGTTCCTGCTCTAATGGAAGAGAGGAAGGGAGTGTAAGTAATACATAAACATACAAAATGTTGGAAATGCCAAGAAAAAATAAAGCAGAGTCCTCATATGTAATAGAAAAAGGGAGTGGTCAGTAGATGGGGAAAAACTGAATTTTTACATAGGCAGATCGTGGAAGCTACTTAGCAGACTTGAGAGAGATAAATAAGCAAACCTGCATGTATTCAGGAGAAGAGCATTCTAACTACAAAAAAATGCAAATGTAAAGATCCTGTGAGGTGGGTGCATGCCTGGCGTGTTTGAGGAACAGCAAGAAGGTCAGTATCACAATAGTGGAATGGACAAGGGGGAAAGAGGCAGCAGATGGGGGGTGAGTCAGGGGGCCAAATGTTCAGCAGTGGTGAGTTGGCTGGTATCAGCTGAAGAGTGTAGAACTTTGAATCCAATCATGGGAGTAATTACACCATAGAAATATGCAAATGCTACAAATCAGAGGCTTTTTCCTCTGTAGAGATCCAGTTTATCAGCACATCACTGCCTGTAGGCCACTTTAAGTACAGTCATGTGCCGCAAAAATGACATTTCTGCTCAGCAATGGACCATAAAAATGATGGTGGCCACTTAAGATTATAATGAAGCTGAAAAATTCTTATCACCTACTGATGTCATAACCATACTAATATCACAACACATTACTCACCAGTTTGTGGTGATACTGGTATGGACAAACTTACTGCACTATTAGTCCTATAAAAGTATAGCATATACAATTATACACAGTACATAATATTTGAAAATGATAATAAAGACTATGTTACTGGCTCATGTATTTACTATACAATACTTTTTAACTGTTACTTTAAAATGTACTCTTTCTTATTAAAAAAAAATGCTGTAAAGCAGTATGCCATGTTATGCTTACAACAGCCTTATGTATCTCATGTTTACATCTCTTCATTACATCATTTCCTCTTGTGCTTGATTTAATCTCGTGTTGTTTTATGCAGTACCATGCCGTACGGCTTTGCAGTCTAAGAGCAACAGGCTATACCGTATAGCCTTAGTGTGTAGTAGGCTATACCACCTAGGTTTGTGTAAGCGCAGTCTTTGATGCTATATGATCAAATCGCTAAAAATGCATTTCTCAGAACACATCCCCGTCGTTAAGCAGTACATGAGTATACTTTGTCTTTCACTGAGATCAGAAGCTGTTGGAAGGGTAGTGTTCTTTCTGGTGTCTTCAATCCCACTGCTTGAGTTCTGACCATGGAGAACAAAGAGCAAAAGCAGGGAGACTAATTTGGAGGCTGTTGATATAATCTAGGTGAGATATGTTGGTGGCATACCCCCAAGTGTCAATGGTGAGACAGTGAGAAAAACTCTAGTTCTGGATACGAAGAGCTGTTTGATTTGAATCAGTATGTGGCAAGAGTAAACAAGCTTCCTGCCTACAACTCAATGATATCCACCTCTAATCTACAATAAATATGTTGCCTTTCCTGATTCTGAATTCAGACTGCTAGTTGGATTTATAAAAACTTCAAGAAGCACGAAGACCCAAGAAAGAGTCTTATATGTACATTATAGATCTTCAGCTACTAATGGTTCCAACATCAGTTCAAACACTAAACATACACATTTATTAAGCACCTGTTACATATGAGGCACTACAGGGGACACAAAAAAATTTATAATTCAAACTCTCAACTTGAAGGAGGTTACAATCTAAAATCTAAACTAAATCATTCATATAACAAAAAAGATACAGATTCAAGGCAGTGAAAGTGAAAGGTATGTGGCAGGGCTAATAAGTATTTATAAAGTGGGGGAGAGAGGAGGAAAAAAATCACTGAACAGATGGGACTTGAGCTAGGCCTTGAAGGATGAATAGTATGAGATTGTGAGAGAGGAAAGAAAGGAACAAGGAAGGGCCTTTCCGGCAGTGAATCTACAAAGTATAATAAAAGCTGGGATAGAGGTAGGAATGCACTTGGTGCGAGACTAGCCTCCTCAAGGCATTCAGGAGCACTGGGAGATAGAGGTCACAACTACAGAAAATGGAGACATATATTTGAACCCCCAATTCCATGACTTACTAGCTTGGGCATGTTATTTAAAACCCTTCGGCCTTTATTTCCCTCAAAAGAAGCAATTACAGTAGGACTAAATTAAATAAAACTATACATGTATGATGATGCTTCACGTAACCTGGAAGTTAGTAAGCAGTCACTGGTTATCAAAAACAACATTATCATTAAAGAGAGAAAGATATATGGGAACAATTATAGAATGCCTTGAATATCAGACTAAGGAATTTGCTTTAAATCCTATAGCAGCAAGCAAAGTTTTCTGTGAAAATTGCTTTCATAAGTGAAATTTTAGAAAGATAAATCTGGCAGGAAGACATAGAATTGATTGATGGCAGAGGAAACACTGAAAGTTGAGTTGCTATTTAGACAAAAATCCAAACACACGGTAAGAGTTTAAACAAGGGTAAAGGTGGTGATAATGAAAACATAAATGAAATGAGAAAGGCCAGCTCCAACTAGGATTTAGTTAGTAAATAAAAGGGTAGGATACTTTCTGAACTGTACACTTAAGAAATGATTAAGATGGTAAATTTTATGCTATGTATTTGACCACATTTTTTCAAAAAGCATAGGAAAAGGGAAGAGAATAAAATTTAAACTCAAGTAACTGGAAGAACCAAAGGCACCAATAAGTAAAAAAAAAACAAACAAAACAGTAAAGTTACGAAAAGGGGCTCCACTTGGGGAAAGGACTCCATGTTTTTGTTAGGTTTAAAGTGATGCCTTGACAGCCAAAAGAACAAGTGGAATATCAGAGAGGCGAGACTGAAGGTCACTCATTGATCTAACAACAATCAGTGTAAAAAGAAATGCCAGCACACATAAACACAAAAATATACCCAAGTCACAACTTTTAATACTTGGCTTATCAGTCTTTACTATAATAAAAGAATGGATGGACACTGTGACTCGGTGACTCTACTTAATATAAACCAAAAAGGAAAAAAAATGTCTTTTCTGAGGCATTCCAAAAATCTGATTACAATAAAAAGCAGTCATTAACACCACCTACTTTATCCATCTTATAATACAAAGAGGACTGTAACAGCTCCAGTAATACAATGGCACTTGGATAATTCTACAATTTGGATACTGTATAGTCTAAGATACAATATAAGGTTAATATGTTCAGTTTGTTCTCCATATATCCCTGAAATGTTGTGAACGTTGTGTAGTGAATTTTGTGTTTTCTCCATAATTACTAATACGTTTTGTATATTCTTTTCTTTGAAGAATAACATGAATACAGAAAAAATATATAAGTTTCATGAATTTTCACAAAGTGAACACACCCATGGAACCAGTACCCAAAACAAGAAACAGAAAGAACCTAACTAGCAC